>CM035845.1:169470564-170030564 GCA_020510985.1 Pholidichthys leucotaenia
TTTTCATCCCGAGCCAGGGGAGTTATGACTCTCATACATAAATCAGTCCCATTTCAAGTGAAAAATGTAATTGGAGACAAATTTGGAAGATATGTAATCATTCAAGGATCTTTGCTATTAGAAAACATAAATTTGGTGAACTTATATGGTCCCAATATAGATGATCAAAAGTTCTTTGCCAATTTATTTCTTATCTTATCATCACTTACAGGGCAACATATAATAGCAGGGGATTTTAATTGTACATTGAATCCTGGTATAGATAGATCAACAGGACTGGACTGTACGCACAATGGATGTAGGATGACCATTAATCATTTTATGAAAGAATTGAAATTGATAGATATATGGAGAGAAATGAAACCACAAGTTAAAGCATACTCTTGTTACTCCAATACCTACAAGACATTCCCACGTATAGATTATTTTTTGATCTCCACAGAATTAAGGTCCAAGATTCAAAACTGTTTTTATGATAATATCGTGATCTCTGATCATGCACCCTGCTGTCTAATGTATGTAGATAAGAAATTGACAAAGGAACCAGGTAGATGGCAATTTCAGCATAAATGGCTTCAGGATGAGGAATTTGTTAAGTATATAGAAAAACAGATAGATGAGTTCTTTGATATCAATACTACACAAACATCAGCATGTGTAAAGTGGGAGGCTTTCAAAGCTTTTATTAGGGGGGTAGTTATAGATCCTTCAGAAATTAATAGAGCCTTTAGAGATTACTATGAAAAATTATATGATACCAAAAATGAATCTGACTTAACAAAACTACATGGGTTTTTGAATGAACTATTTATACCGTGTATTCCAAATGAAAATAGGGAGATACTGGAGTCTAAAATTAGTCAAGAAGAAGTTGGACTAGCCATTGATAATATGAAATCAGGAAAAAGTGCAGGACCAGATGGTCTTCCAGTTGACCTTTATAAAAAATTTTAGAATAAATTAACAAAACCTTTTTTGGAAATGGTTTTAGAAGCATTTCAAAATAGTAATTTACCATCATATATGAATAATGCCTTAATTATACTGTTGCCAAAACCAGGTAAGCCCTCTAATAAATGTGAAAATATGAGACCAATAAGCCTATTAAATGCCGACCTTAAGATAATTTGTTAAATTTTAGCAAGACGAATACAAGAAATTTTACCAAATATTATTAATCGAGATCAGAATGGCTTTATAAAGGGAAGACAAGGCTTCCATAATGTAAGAAGACTATTTAATATTATTTATTCTAATAAAGAAGCACCGGATACAGCTCTCTTATCACTGGATGCCGAAAAAGCCTTTGATAGAGTTGAATGGCCCTTTCTTTTTGAAGTCTTACAAAGGTTTGGACTTGGAAATAATTTCATAAAATGGGTTCAGATAATATATAATAACGCTACTGCAGAAATTCTAACAAATAACAATATTTCAAAATCAATAAAAATCAATAGAGGATGTCGACAAGGCTGTCCACTTTCACCTTTACTGTTTACTATGGCAACTGAACCTTTAGTGATGGCGATACGTCTACAGTCACAAATATATGGAATTAAAGTTGGACCAACAGAACATAAAATCTCCCTGTATGCCGATGACATAATTTTGTTTATGTCGAATCTTAAAAAATCAATTCCGACCTTGTTGAATTTAATAAAGAATTTCGGGGAAATATCAGGATATAAAATAAATAAAACTAAATCTTCAATATTAATGCTAAATGAGACCCAGAGAAATTACCCAGCCCCTGAGGTAAATCAATTCAATGTTGTAAATCAGTTCAAATATTTAGGAATCCAAATTGTGCCTAAGCTAGAATCAGTCGCCAGTGTCAATTATGAAGCCTTAATGACAGATATTAATGAGTTACTTCAGAGATGGATGTCACTACCAATGTCGATGATCGGGAGAATTAATATACTTAAAAGTAATATCTTACCTAAAATACTTTATTTATTTCAATACATTCCCTTACCACCACCTTTAGATTTATTCTCAACAATTAATAAAAAGTTAGTGGAATTTATATGGAACAACAGGAGGGCTAGATTACGTCTGTCTTTATTATATTTACCATTTGATCGTGGAGGTCTGAAATGTCCAAATTTTATGTTGTATTATTGGTCGGCACAACTGAGGTCTATGACATATTATTTTTCATCAAATGATCTCCCTCACTGGACTGAAATGGAATCATACAATTTACCTTTACCTCTTCCCATATTCATATACTCAGATTCGGCAAAAAAATTACAAAAACAAGTTAAAAATCCATTTGTAAAGCATATGATCAAAATATGGTGTGAAGCTAAAAACTATTTAAAAGAACCACAGTTATTGTCACAATTTAGTCCAATATGGGGTAATCAATATTTTAAACCAGGGAGAGCGGACGCTGTATTTAAAGTATGGAATTTAAAAGGGATACAAAAGATTCAGGATTTATATTTGCCATGTGCAGAAAACATAATGTCTTTTGAAGAGTTGAGGATCAAATTTAATCTCAATAGAACACATTTTTTTTAAATATCTTCAACTTAGAAACTTTATTCGATCAAATCAAAATAAAGCTCTCACTCGACCTATCTATTCATCCTTGGAAAAAATGATGATGAAAGATAGTAAAAGAAAGGGTATTATTTCAGAGTTTTATAACTCATTGACACTATTTTCAAGTGAAAATTCACTGAAAAGATTAAACTACTGGAAAGAAGATCTGCAAACTGAAATTTCAGAGGAACAATGGGAATTGGCTTGTACAGAAGCTCAAACCAAATCAATAAATGTACGCCTTAAATTGATACATTTCAAATGGTTAATGCGGATGTATGTTACACCGGAGGAGTTAAATAGATATAACAAAAATATACCAGATACGTGCACAAAATGTATGGAAAGTAAAGGAACTCTATTTCATTGTGTATGGGAATGTAGATTAATAAGAATGTTTTGGGAAGAGGTGAGGGTAACAATTGAAAAAATAATCTCAAAACAAATCATATTGAATCCTAAACTGTTTTTGTTGGGTCTGTACCCAGAAAAGCATAATTTTAATAAAAGTGAAAGAACATTCATAGACCTCAGTTTGCTTAATGCCAAAAAATGTATTGCACTATTGTGGAAAAAGACTCATAGACCAGATGTGACTCAGTGGTTAAGACAGATGTTAACAAACCTTCCATTAGAAAGAATAACATATATACTGAAATCAAAGGAAATTGTGTTTGAGAATATATGGAGACCTTTTATTGATTATGTAAAAAATTTAAACATAACTCTTGAAGAAGAAGGTGAATGATATGTGTGGACCTTGTAAATTCCAAACTGGTGAACATAATACGTATACTTATGTGTTGGATTGTCTAGACTAAACAGAGGAGCATTGTTGAAGATTTGATTTTGTTGGTGGTTGTTGGTGTTTTTTAGTGCATTTTTTTTTTTTTTTGTAGTACTTTAGTGTTAGTGTTTGATTGTTTGTATCATGTTTGTTTAAAAAAAAAAAAAGGTTCAATAAAGATATTGTGGAAAAAAAAAAATTGTGCTGGGAGAGATAGCTAGTCCCTCTGACACAAAAAGCGCTGTTGTATGCTAGTAAAAAAAAAAAAACTACTGAAATGTCAACATAAGGCAGAATTGCATCATTTCTCTCTTCATTTCTTTTTCAAGAATCATGAATGACAATTCCAAACTCTTGGTAACAGTCAAGAATACTTTTCCCCTTCCATCACAATAATTATCCAATTATAACAACCAACGCTGTATTTTAGTAATCTAAAACAAAGGGCACACAAATGGGACATGCATGCTTCAAAGGAAGAGAAGCCTCCTAGAAACCTCCTTATGAGTTACTGCAGAGAATACTGTCACTCTTCATAAAATACACAAAATAAGCCAGTTTTTTAAAAATATATCTGATGGAGCCAAAGAGGAAGTATTTTTGTGTATTTGCCTCTAATATACAGTGGGGAAAATAAATATTTAACACATCAACCTTTTTCTCATTAAACATATTTCTGATGGAGCCACTGACCTGAGATTTTCACCAAATATCAGTAACCACCCAAGTAAACCATACATACAAAGAAATCAAGGCAACTGTGTTCGCAAAACAAGTTATTTTTAATAAAGTGGAATGACAGAGGGAATAAGTATTGAACACATGAAGAAAAAGAGGTGCAAAAAGGCATAGAAAGATCAAGAAACCTGCTGAAATCCATCAGAATTTAGGAAGCCATCCCATCTCCCATCACTGCAAATTAATTTCAGCTAGTTCAGTCCTGACTGATAGCCTTTAATAAGGTCTGTGAATATCAGATTGTCACACCACAAAGAACGCATGATGGGTAGAAGCAAAGAGCTCTCTCTAGACCTTCACAACCTTATTGTTACAAAACATAAGGATGTCATTGGTTCCATGTGCATTTCTAAACTACTGAATGTTCCAATGAACTCTGTTGGAGTCATCACTCAGAAGTGGAAAGAACATCATTTTACCATAAACTGGCCACGACCAGGAGCTCCTTGCAAGATTTCTGAGAGAGAAGTTAAAAGAATTATCATAAGAGTTATCCAAGAGCCAAAGACCACTTGTGGAGAGATCCAGAAAGCCCTGGAGTTAGCAGGTATTGCTGTTTCAAAGAAAACAAAAAGTAATGCACTCAGCCAACATGGGCTCTATGCCTACTCACCCCGCAAGACTCCATTGCTGAAGAAAAAGCATGCTGAAGCTCGTTTAAAGTTTGCTGCACAACATTTGGACAAGCCAGCAAAATGCTGGGTAGAATTTAACTTTTTGGATGTCACAACACACAGCATGTTTGGAGGAGAAACGGCACTGCATATCAGCCCCAAAACACCATACCAACAGTGAAGTTTGGAGGTGGAAGCATCATGGTGTGGGGGTGTTTTTCAGCACATGGTACAGGCAGACTTCATATAATTGAAGGAGAGATGAATGGACAAATGTACAGAGACATCCTTGACAAGAACCTGTTGCCATTTGCCAAGATGCTGAAGATGGTTGGACATTTCAGCAAGATAATGATCACAAACACGCAGCCAAGGAAACTCTCAACTGGCTCCAGAGAAGAAAAATAAAGCTGCTAGAATAGCCCAGTCGGTCATCTGACCTGAATCCAATTGAAAATCTATAGAATAAGCTGAAGATCAGAGATCATAGAAGACACCCACGGAACCTTCAAAATTTGAAGACAGTTTGTGTGGAAGAATGGGCTAAAATCACTCCTGAGCAATGCCTGCACCTAGTTTCTCCATACAAGAGGTGTCTGGAAGCTGTTATTACCAACAAAGGCTTTTCTACTAAATATTAAATGAATTTCATCAAGCATGTTCAATACTTATTCCCTCTGTCATTCAACTTTATTAAATATTACCTGTTTTGTAAACCCAGTTGCCTTGATTTCTCTGTATGTATGGATTACTTGGGCTGTTACTGATATCTGGTGAAAATCTCAGGTCAGTGGCTTCATCAGAAATATCTTTAATGAGAAAAACGTTGACGTGTTCAATACTTATTTTTCCCACTGTATAAGGCTTCACTTTTCATAATATAACAAAATTACAAAACAGACACAGTGAGCACAAGCCTCTTCAAAAACGATGACGCCTACATTCCATTTTTTTGGCAGAAGAGTGTTTACTGGCTTGGTTCACTCATTCCCCGTTTCATATTTTGTTTCAAGCGACACTTTGAAACTTCTCTTGAAATTTGCTCTACAGTTGGATGGAAGCACTACCTCTCCCTTCCTGTCGTCTTCTCTCTTTACTTTCCTCCCACTCTCCACGTCTCATCAGGAGTGTCATCAGCCCCCACTCCCGTTGATGCCTGTTAATATGGCAGCGCTATTGACTGCCCGTTTGTGGCTGCTGCCTCTATTGTTTGCTCTCACACTTGATGAATTCATCAAAGGAAAAAGAAAAGGGGAATGGGAGAAAATAGCTGCAAATCATGTAGTTTCACACAATTGACTGTGTAAGTCTGGCAAGGCGAGTCTTTGTCTTCAAATGGCGCACGAAAATGTCTGCTTGCTCCTGTAATTTTGCACATATATCAGCTGTACAACCATTAAATAAGCGGGACGGGCATAATCCAGTCAGCGCCGTGTTACACTGTATGGGTAGAAGTCAATGCGAATGAGTGTCTGTGTTTTATAGATGTCCAAGTTTTGTCAGGACCTGCCGACGTACTTCATAACACGTCCCTGCCATTGACACAGCAGCAAGATTAGGTGCTAAAAATCAATCCATTTAGACACAGCAGCATATCACTGGTGAGCAAGGCTTAGCACAAAACATCATGGTCATACAAAACACCTTCAGTAAATGTTAGGTATCAAAACTTCTTAAATAGTTTTAGAAAAATAAATAAATAAATACACAGCTCTGGAAAAAAATTAAGAGAACAAAGAGGCCATTACAAAATCACTTTATCTGGTTTTATTATTTATACGTTAAATTCCATGTCAAAATATGGTAATTTATTACGCATTTATTTACAGAAAATGGCAACTGGCCAAAACAACAAAAAAGACTTGCTTTTTGATGTGCTTTTAGATCAAATAATGCAAAGAACACAAGTTCATGTCCATTCTTAATTTAAACACCACCCTACTTAAAGTCCCTGACAAGTGAATTCAGCATTTTGGTAAAAGGCTGATAAGTATGCAGAGCTAAACAGCAGAGTTCAACTGTTGAACAGTTTTCTGGCAGTTCTCTGGCCAGGACTTTTTGGACGGGTCTACAACGGCTCTGCTCTACGTAATACAGACCTAACTCCGCCCCGTCACTGCCCCAATACCAGCCGCGCATGTGCTCCAGGATTTCCCAGGATTTTTTTTTGATAGTTCAGCTCTAGTTGTGGGGCTGTCCTGGGGATTTGCCTGAATCGCACGTTGTTCCGTGTCCAGACTGGAGATTCACAGCTTTAAAAGTCATTAACAAGATGTAGTAGTGACTTTTACTTCTAAAGTTGTATAAAATGTTACAACACTGGCTGGAGTGTTAGATTTGCTCTTTTGTTTGTGGTTTTACGGCGTCTCTCCTCACGTGCACTCCCACGCCAGGGGTGGACTTTTTTCAACACAAACCTGGCGCTTTGTACAAGCAGTCAGGACGGAGACCCGAGGAGATGTCCACCGTCGGGCCAGGGGAGATGGAGGAAGGGACGGTGTGGGAAAACTTGCAGGTGAGTGCTTTTTTTAAATCCTACACCCTGTTTTTTTGCTGATGTGCTGTTTATCCTCAGTGTAAACATGGAAGAGATGCACAGTGCAGCGACGCATTTGATTGGTTAGAATGATGATGTGCATGTCTGTGCGCTACTCAGGGACAAATTTGATTGGCGAAATTGGTAGAAGTTGATGACGATTGGCCAAAATTGCGGGAAAGTTGCGGTGATTAGACAAAGTTCAAATTTTGTGGGAATTGCTACAATCGCAACATTGTGAAATCCTGGAGGGACTGTTTAAAAATAAAGTTAGCTTATGTGGCTCTTCTGGCTCAAAAAGACACGCTGTATATTTCTGATTCTTTCCCCAGACATCAGCTGTTTGAGTGGCAACTGACACGTTTTTAATTGAAGAAAATTTTACAAAAAAGTGGCATAAATCAAGTTATGAGCACGTTATGAACAAGGCACTGACAGCTGACACTTGACCCTGCTCCGTGAGTGGGTGTGGTTTCAGCGCCTGGTTTAGACATGCCCTCACCACCTCAGAGCAGACAGGGCTGTCTGATTTTTCAGGATTTTTAAAGCTGGTTTTACATAATTGGCGATATTTTTAAACATTCAAATTTGGCTGGACAGCTGACAACACATTTTTGTCTGGTCTGGTTGACTCAAAACACATTTACTGATTCACTTGTCTGGGTCTTTAACTTCGGAAGAACTTAGAAATCTGTGTTTGTGTAATAACTGATTATTAGTCAGAGCTTTCATATGTCTCACCAGCCTTAGATGATCTCCTAATCAGTTCCTCCTTACGTAGACCAGTGTGCCCTTGTGCTGGAATTCAAACTGAATGGCTGCCGTACATTTAGAGATGCTAATTTTGGAAAGATTTTGCAGTGGTCTCTTATTTTTTCCAGAGCTGTATATAACAAAAATGACACTTGAGTTGGTTCAGGGACCAAAGTCATTAGATCGGTTCAGGAGCCAAAAGCTTTTTGGTTAATATTTGATCTTTCAAATCTATAAATAAAGGTAGTTTTTGTCATGATCTGGTGAGCGCACTCTCCCCCTCCCGTCCTGTTAAACTTTTCCCTACTCCGAAGGCAATCATCCTCACCTGCGTGATGAGATGCACCTGCTACCTCTGCCTCACCAGCGCTTAAATAGACCTTCTCTTCAACGCTTCAGCGCTGGCTCGTTGGGTATACTACCTGTCTCAGCAAGTAAGTTTAATTCTCCCTCTCGGAAAAAATACCATTAATCCTTTTGTTCCCTCCTCCTCAGGTTGCTACCTCCTTCATGGTGTGTCTCTGGGGTTGTTGTGCGCTCACCTGCCTCATCACCATCACCACGTCAGCAGCCATATTCACCCAGTCAGACACCTCACCCTGCTCTACTCCTGCCTTCCAGCATCTCCTCCTGGTTCACCGTAAGTGCTGGGTTCCTCTGCCGGTCTCGCTCTCTCTCACTCCCAAGTGAGTGTAGTCCTATTTTTCCCTTCTCAGTCTCCCTCCTTATCTAACCTACTCTCGTCTCTCCCTACAGGCTGGGTCTTCCTCTGGCGAGTGGCGTTTTTCCTTTGCGAAGCTTTCCTTTTTGCATTAATAAACTTCAAATCAAATTTGCTTCTCTGTGCCATCGTGTGTTTTCTCTGGTGTCACTCCCTGCACGTCAGCTGTCAATCATTACCAATCATGACACTTTTATCACCTACTGTGTTTGATCATTGCAACAATAAATCCAGAGTAAAATGCAACAAGTAGATTTTAACGGTAAACAAAGTAATGTCTAGAATTCCCATGTGAATACGTGTATTCCCACGTACAGCCAGTCGGTACCTTTGCTCTGTGGAGGGTTCTGGCTGCGGTCTCGGAGGATGTTGATTTGGTAGACGGCTCCATACGGCTCGAACAGCTCCTTCAGTTCCTTCTCTGACCAAGAGCGAGGGATCTGGCCCACAAACATCTTGATAGCGTCCGGGTCTGGCTGGTCCGAGTGTTCCAGCGCCCCATTCATCTTCCCGGCCGTGCCGTTACTGTTGGAGAGAGCACAAAGCAGAACATGAAGCAGCATATTAACACATCATCATCATAATAATAATAATAACACCAATGACACAGATGGAACTGCAGTCAATAAGTGTTTGGGGCTTTTCTTTGTGTTGATAATAGTTTTCATTAATTTTCACCGTTGGAGATTTTGGAGAATGTTTTATTATGTTCTTAGAAAGGCTTTGTTTAAAAAAATAGACAACACACACACACACACACACACACACACACACACACACCATCTTGCCAGAGCCTGAATATAGGTACAAAAGTGTTTTCTTGCAGTTTTGATCCATAAATTTATACCGAGAAACACCCTAAATCTGTTTTAGCTTGATAATTTTCACATCAAAGATCTAACGGCTGCCTTTTTACCCTTAACATGGTACCTTTTTTTGTAAAATCAAACAATGAACAAACAGAATTAGGGCAATATAAAGTCCTTCCTTGTTGCCATTAACTCCCAATGATGTCAGTTTTTTTTGCAGAAAAAATGACTTTTCCTGCAACATTAAGTGTGCTGGTAATTTCTACACAGGTTTGATTTTCTGCTTTGTGATTAATGTCCAGTCGGTCCTACTGTATGTATATTCGCTTAGTAGTTATTTTAAAGGCTTGCTCATCTCAGGTGAAACAGGACAGTGTTTGAGCAGGTAGGTACCTGGTCACGAGTCCCAGCTCAACAAGGTGCAATTATTTAAATTAAGTATCACATCCATCCATCCATCCATCTTCTTCCACTTAATCCTTTTCGGGTTGCGGGGGAGCTGGAGCCTATTCCAGCATCTTTGGGCGAGAGGCAGGGTACACCTTGGACAGATCGCCAGTCCATCACAGGGCCAAGACAGAGAGACAGACAACCATTCACTCTCACAGTCATACCTAAGGACAATTTAGAATCCCCAGTTTGATGCCAATTAACCTAACTTGCATGTTTTTGGCATGTGGGAGGAAACTGGAGAAATCCCGGAGTAAACCCACGCAGACACGGGGAGAACATGCAAACTCCACACAGATCACTGTTGGTCGGGGGCTGGGATCGAACCCAAGATCCCCCGGCCAAGGGTGAGTTGCTGTGCTGCCGCAGTGCTAACCACTCCTCCACTGCACTGCCCTAAGTATCACATATTAGTCAGAATTATGTTATTATTATTATTAGAAGAGGGATTTGCCACTTGGAAGGACTCAACTGCCTTAAATTGCAGTTTGCAGAGACAGTTTTAGTTCTGCTCTGCTGACCTGGTCAGCCCGATGTGACCTGTTTACCTTCCAGCTCACGGAGCATTTGGAACACAACAAAAACCACCACTGTCAGTTTTGAGAGCCAACAGTGCATGAGTATAGCTGAGTATAGACGAGAACCTGAAGAAGAGGAACAAAAAGACAGACAATCAGCCTGTCCCTGATGAAAGCACAGGATGGTGACTCAACTTAGAGAATAAAGGGCAAATTGTGCCCGATGTTAATTAATATACACATGCATGCGCCACTCCAGTAGTGTCTGTGAGAAATGCTGTAGATTATCATGCTGTGTGTGGTTAAAAGCTCAGGTTATTCTCAAACTGTGAGTAAAAAAATATGAAAGCCAGCTTCCAGATTCAACATTGTTTCAAATGAGATTTTTCACCTTCAGCTTCATTCATTTCTTCCTTTCATTTCAAAATCAACAAAATCAATAAAATCAGAAGCACACGGCTCCAGTGTGCTTGAGAAGAGAAAGCAGAATATCTGAAATTAGGTCCTTAAAACCAATACCTTTGAGAAAATACTGTACATGTAAACAAAAAAACAAAGATTATTGTTCCTATGTAGTTAAAGAAGAGCCTCTATAGCCTTTCGACCATCACAGGGACACTGAAACTGTCCTGGGTGTATTCGCAGCTCCTTATAGTGGGGTGAGACAGCTTTCAATTCACGTTTTACAGCCTGACATCCTTCAAGCTGGCAATTTTTATATACACTGACCAGACACATGGGTAAGCTGACATTTCCCTCTGATACCAAGTGTGGGGTTTTTGATAGTGGAGATACAGTGATGGATCTATTCAGGATGTCCGTAAATCCGTGATGAACAACTGAGATGAACTCTGATTCTCCTCCTCAGCACAACAGCAAAAGCAACATGCCAAGAAAATCTACTGTGTCTCTGCATCTTTTCATTGTACTGCCAACAGAAGATTGGCGTGAATAATTGGAAATGTATTTTTCCTTTTTCATCCAGCCGTAGAGATCAACACCATCAAGACAAGTCTCTCGCTTTTATTTTGAAAGTTTGGTTGCCACCCAGCATCCTGTCCTGCTACTCCCCATTTTTCTGCAGTTGTTTTGATGGCCCTCATCTTTTATTCCGATGGCTCTACAGTCTCTTATTCTT
The DNA here is from genome assembly GCA_020510985.1 of Pholidichthys leucotaenia. Taxonomy (NCBI): domain Eukaryota; kingdom Metazoa; phylum Chordata; class Actinopteri; order Cichliformes; family Pholidichthyidae; genus Pholidichthys; species Pholidichthys leucotaenia. The sequence continues at coordinate 169,482,182 of CM035845.1, forward strand.
CAGTTGGACACACTTACTCCACTATAACTAATAGTAGTTTCCTGCTCTGTTTTGGATACAAGCTGAGGCATATGTATGTGTTTGAGCTCAAACAGGATGTAGAGTAGCTCAGGTAGGTTCATTTTGTCTTCTTTTAATTTTACATGTTTACATGTAAAATTAAACCGATCTCTTAGCAATCTCTCCTGGTCTCTCAATGATTTCTTCTGGTCTCTCAATGATCTCGTCTGCTCTCTGAGTGATCGCTCAATTCAAGACAAGCAAGGCTGCAGTGCACAGTCGAAACATGTAGAGAAGGTAAAAACATCTCCTTTCTATTTTTGTCTTTAATAAGAACAAAAGGTAATAAATAAAGGATGTAGAGTAGAACAAAATTCAAAAGCATTCAGCATAATGTGAACTTACAAGAGAAGCATTTGGCTATTGCTCAACTAAGTGATGAAGCATATGTCAAATGCTATTGCATGAAGAGTGATTATGGCTAAGGGTCCCTTTACACAGCATTGAGATCATTGGGTGATGATTAAGAGATCAAAAATTGACCTGATTTCTAAACCATCTCCCAAGGCCTGTTAAAGGTAATGTCTGTGTAAATGTTTGAGAGATTGAAAAATTAAATTTTTGGCAATTTTTATGGTGATCTATGGAGATCCTTGAGCAATCACTCAGAGAGCAGGCAAGATCATTGAGAGACCAGAAGAAATCATTGAGAGACCAGGAGAGATTGCTAAGGGATCGGTGAGCATTTCTTGGGCGACTAAGGAAGTTGCTGAGCATTTGAGAGGTTTCTAGTGCTCTTCTACCCCCTTTACACAGGAGTGGAGATCATTGAGAGATCGCTGAGTGATGAAAAAAATCATCAGGTCTTTCAATGATCTCTCAGTGATTGACAATATTTCTCATTGATCTTTCAATAAACTTCCAGTGATCTCCACAGTGACCACAGACTCCTCAAAGTTTTGACTCAGTCCAAAACAATCTCTCAACAAACTACCACAAATCACCAAAGGAAAGCTATGTATCTTTCAACAAACTCTAAACGAGTGCTCAACAATCTCATCAATCTCCCAGTGATCTCTCATTGTCCTCCGCCACAGCCTTTCAATGAACTCTACTGGTCTTTCATCGAATGCTCAGCAACCCCTCACTGATCTCTCAGCCATCTCTACCTTTGAATGGGAAAAATTTGGAGCTCACTGAAATACTGCTGAGAGATCACTGAAGGATCATTAAAGGATCACTGAGAGATCATTGGGAGATAATGAGATTGTTGAGCACTCCTTGAGCACTCAATCTCTCAATGATCTCCCAATGATCTCTCAAAATTCTTTCAGTGAACTCCAAATTTCATGTAGGGATGGCTGAGAGATCAGTGCAGGATCTCTGAGCGTTTGATGAAAGAAAAGTAGAGTTTATTGAAAGATGACAGTGGCAATTGCTGAGTGACCACTGGGAGATTGATGAAATCATTGGTGCTCCTTTGGAGTTCATTGAGAGATTGCTTCCCTTTGGTGATTGTTGAGAAATTGTCTTGGACTAAGTCACAACTTTGAGGATCACTGAAGATCACTGGGAGATCTTGGTGATCAGTGAGAGACCACTTAAAGATTGCTGAGAGATCTGGCCATTTTTTCCATCACTCAACGATCTCTCAACAATCTCCACGCCTGTGTAGAAGGTCTAACATGGTTATAATACTGGTGTATCTTGATCTATCTAAAACAAATTGAGTTCTGGAGAACTATTTCATGCAGCCTCTACACTCCAAGGTCAGCTCAAGGCACACCTGTGCAACAGACAATCATGCCGTTTAATCAGCATCCTGATACGTGACACCTGTCAGCTAGGTGGATTGTATTGTAACAACATGGACACGTGCATAAACAACTGCTAGTATTATGGATGCTTGTACTGAACACACGAATGGATGGGTGGGGTATTTAGTCTGCAGAAAACATGACAGTAACGCTCCAGGACCCTTTAACCGGACACAGATGCTTCCACACCGATCACTCAGGTTACATCTCCAACATCTGGAATGGACGTGAAGTGGAGGTGAAGTGCTTTCACATTTTTTTTTCTTTCACTGTAGAGCAACAAACACTTATCTTCAAAAAACACACACAACGGTCCGTGCGTAGGGAACGCTAACTCCAGTCATCGCTCTTGGACCCATGAAGGCAAATAAAGCCTTTCAACAGCAAGACCACGGTGGAGAGTGGGGAGAACGGTAGATGAGGCCAAGTCTTAGACATACACACACACACACTCACACACACCACTTCCATCGAGACCTGTGGTCTATTTAAGATGGCTGAAAACCCATTTAATGAAACCAAAGTGGGTGGCGGTGCCATTTTATTGCTCCACGTTCTCCTTTTGTTGCTCTTGGCAGGAGAGAGAAAAAGCATTATCTTAAGAGGCAAAAACAAAACAAAGGCAAATCCCAAGCTCGGTTAGCTGACAACACTAATACCACCATCTAAAGCCAAGAGAGGCAAAGGGAAGAAGTAAAGCAATGAAGGAGTAAAGAAGGAAGGGAGGGAAAAAACATCCAGACCTTTGAACACGGGCCATCCATCTTTTGCAGAAAGAGCCGAGGCGCTCGGCAGAAACGCCCAATTCTTTAAAGGACTTAAAGGACATGTCAAATAAAACACCAGGAACGGAGAAGGAGTCAATGAGGCAGGCCTGCGCTAACAGTCCTCAGGGCAATAACCACTCCTCGCTAAGCTGTCCGATAAATCGCACAGGCATTGGTAACTTGTGAGCCCCCCCCCCCACCCTGGGTGGTTGGTGGTAGCTGGCAAGGGGGCTGGGAGCGAGGGAAGAAGGGAAGTGAGGTAGGGAGCTGCTACCCCCTATCACTGGGTGATATTTAGAGACATAAGCGGCAAAGACGGCTGTGGTCGCTGGGTTCAGAGTGCAGCGCAGCGTGCCTTCGCCTGTGCGCACACAGAGCTGATGGGGGTGTGCAGCTGAAAGGACACAATCTTTCATTGTTGGCTGTTTGTGTGAGGCTCATGGGGACTGAGCGAGTGTGACGGAGGGAGACGATACAATAGCCAGTGTCAGAGCCTGGCCTCCCCCTGTCCAGGACACTGTCTGCCCCGTGCTCTGCGCCGCTGAGACAATGAATGGCTTCACAGCAGCAGCCATAAGGCATACGGATGCTCACAGAGCTGTCTTGTGTAGATCGCACGCTCCGTCTTTCCCCCCCTCAAGGTATTTGGAGGGAGGTGACTCTCCTATAACGATAAAGGAGTGAGCGCCTATTCCATGGCCCCCGTGGCCAAGACTGACAAGGTGTTATTGGAGGCAGGCAGGGCTTTACAGTGTGTGTGGATGGATGTTTGTGCAAGTGTGTGAAGCTCAGCAGGAGAGTGTCCTGGGGCTCGGATTAAGTCGTTGAGTGGATCCGCTCCTGCCACAGCCACTCCATCCACCCTCCCTCATTCCCTCTTCTTCTTCTTCACTCCCTCTCTCCTTCTCAATTTGAGCCAATTGTTTGCCTTAATGGTTTAACTATTGCTTCCATCACAGGGCTGTGACTGAGGGCTGATCTACCCTCCAAATGTGTGTGTGTGTGTGTGCACTGCTAAGCCAGCCTCTAAAAAGGAAGTGTCTGGGTCGAGCTTTAGAGCAGCAGCTGCTGAGGGCGCTTATTCCCTCACCTCGCGTGCACATTAGACGGGGAGCCTGTTCAGCCGTGTACAGCTGCATGATATTGACCATAAACCTTACGAGAGCTATTCATTTGCTCATGGATCTTCTTCATTCTAAAGCCTTATTCATGCTGCATTTCCCCTCTAGTCTGCTTAGGTCCGTGTGCGCTTTAGACAAGCCCGGCACGCACGTGGCACTGTTCATGCTCACTTTTTTCATCTACCCAGGCAAACTGGTTGACGCATGCACACAACCATCATTTGTAGTTTCACTCCCGCCCGATAGGTAGCGCCAATGCACTGACACGCCAGGATTTTCACCACCAAAGAAACGCTGCTTGCTTTCTGCTGCTTGACTTCCCGATTTTCACTCCTTTTTCACGAAGATGCTGCTACTACTGCTGCTGCTAAAGTATTTATGTATGATTCATGTATGTTTATTCTTGTCTTCTGCTTCCTCGTTGTCTTCTTTGTCTACTTTGTCTTGGTATGCTGTGCCGATATCGCCACCTCGTGAATGAGATGTTCAGTCTTGCGCATGCGCTTTTCACTGTGTTCAGGTTGTGGTCAGGCAATGCGGTCACAAAATTTGGGCTGCACGCGGTCGTCCGCGGTCGAGCACTGTGGACACTAGTGGAGTGGAGACGATGATGTAAATTTCGTCACACGAGGTTTCCGGTTACATGTACGCAGACAGCAGAGGTGCAGCATGAATCCAGCTTTACATTCATGGCCCCTTGAAGGCCCCCTCCCCCATCCTCTATTAAAGGGATTGTTCGGCATTTTGGCAAATGTGATAGAGGCCATTGGTTGTAACTTTGAGGTGAGAAGATCAATTTCAGCTGCTGTCTGGCAGTATTGAGGAATACATTTGCTCAGCTTGTAGAGTATATGTGGGAAAAGTGTGGCCGCTATACAAAGGCAGTCTTCTGCTGAACAGTGAGAGACGCTAACATTGGCCAATTTCACAACCTTGCAATCGACCACAGCCTGGAACAGTTATCATGAAAGCACCAAGGTGCTGTGCCTCGGTGCCTGTGGCATGGTAGAATGGGGGGGGGGGGGTGCTGTAAAAAAAGTTGCACTCCGACCTCTACTGGCCTACGATAGTTATTACACCACCTTTTTCCATGGATACATTGACAGAAATGGTGAGTTGAATTTGTGTTTATTTTGAGAATAAAGCCTCATCTCGACATTATGGCAAATTAAAAGTGGAGAAAATATGGCGATACAATGATACAAGCCTTTAGGTTCCACTTAATTGTGACCGGGTGAGCTGAAAAGCTGGTAACAGACACACATACACAGAGACACAGTGAGTGATAACCATATGCCTCTGTTACACTGAGGCATAATAATGCATCAGATTTTAACACAACTGTTAGTTCCGACCAATCAATTTGACTGGACAATAGGGATCCCAGGAGTTACTATAATCCACGATAATTGCTCTCCAATTTCACTGGATATGTATCACTCCGCTTCAAAGGTGTTGTAACAACGTTAATTACTAACAGTATTTTTCTATCAACTCTGACAGTTGCAGTACTGTTTTAGATACCTTAATTCCCAGAGTGAAGCGCTGTTTGACAAGAAGAAATTATACATCTGTGACTCAAAAGTCCCATTTGCAAAGGTCTACTTCCGCCACGGTCATTTTAAGGTCATTAAACAATTTCACGTCTGTTTAAAAAAAATAGGCACTGCTACAGTTTATTTATTGTCTCGATTAATGAACCACAATACCTTTGTGGTGATGGACTCTTTGTTTCATCTGAAAATGTGAAGAAAAGCGAGAAAAATGTGCTAAATTGTCAGCATGTGCTAAATCGGTAGCATGCTAACTACTAATGACCACTATTAGATACGTTTTGAGCTGGCATTTTCTGAAATATCGACTTAACAGGTACGTTTTATAAACACTTATTACTTTTGCACTTGACAATATTTAACATGTTTACATGTGTGAAATGACAATAGACATCTTCATGCTGATTGAGATGTTTAGCAGCAGTTAGTGGCTAGTGGCTACATTCAGAAGGGACTTTTTTTCTCAGCTGCACAAAATAACTGGTTAAACAAAGAAATCATAATATTTTGTCCAGCATTGCTGTCATTTAAAAAATTATGCTTGCTGGAACTGTTGTATAAAAGCAATATTACATTCAAGTTTGTTACCGTATCCTGAATACATGAACTCCAGCAGGGTGTGATCGGCTTGTGCCCTCATGATACCAAACTCACTCTCGTGTAATACTGCTTAAATACAGCGCTTTTCATGGACACTCGATGGTGCAAGCAAGGTAGATGTACTATGTGCACAAGAAACCAGATAGAAGGGAAGCAAGGCCAGGAGGACTGGAGGTGCAGTTAAACTGGTCCACCATGGTGTAGACAGGAAGAGAAATGGAGTCCGGATAGTTGAAGCTGAAATTTTCTTTTCTCAGCTAGAAAATATGCTTAGAAATCTGTAAACCTAGCCTAAGCTTAATGTTTAATTTATCAGATAAATGCAGATGATCATTTTTAAAGACTCACAAATTTATAGATTTAATTTTGCACACTGTCTAAAGCCTTTCGGAGCATTGGGCCAACTTCATTCAGGCTTTTAATGTCCAATTAAGTTTGTTTTTTGTTACATTGTATACATTTGGTCCAGTTAGGCTTGACTTCACACTGCTCCTTTTCCAAATGAGCTAAGCAGCTTTGTGATGCCACCTACATCTTGTCATGACGACTTCCTGTTGTCATGGTGACATTTGTGATGTTAGCGCAGACCTGTGGTCAGCAAACATGCTGCTCACCCGCCAAGCTGTTTTCTACAGCTGTGGACTCATCAGTAACCACACTTTAAGTTGAACAAGAGGATGACTGTCACACTAAGGGGTGAACTTGTTTAGAGAGGCGAGAGTATTATCTAGGCCTTCATTAAAAAGCAGGTTTGTCCTACTTATCAACTGTGGTGACTTTTAGTTGACACTGCTCATTCATTTTTTAAAAAAAAACTATGTCACATCCTCTCTGAAAATATTTGGTAAGTTTCTGTATTTTTTATGTTTTTTATCCAAGTGATGATTTATACCACAAAAGGCCATATTTCCTATCTGAGTGCTATCAAGGCTCATTTTCCCTCTTATCGGTAGTCTTAACTTCCTGTGTTTGGTCCAAAAGTCCGGACCTTTCTGAAAATTGCTTTCACACTCCAAACAAACTGATCAAGGTTCAATTTGATGCAGACAGACGCCACTTCTTTTTGCTGAACCAAATTTAAGCTCTTGTGTCCGGATCATGATTTTGTGCAGGTTTCACACCTAAAATTTGGGTCCGAACCAAACTGAAAAGTCAGAAAGTCCTGGTTAGGTGCAAAAGCGCCCTTACATGAAAGAATTTAGACTGTATTCTGTCACTGCAAGGCTCAGTTCAACAGAACCACTAAACTGAAAGATACTGAAAGGCTGCAAGACACTGAGCCACAGTGGAAACATCAAAAGATATAGTAATCTATAAATGGAAATTTAACTGCCTATAAACAAACTGGTTCCAGTAATGGCAAGTCTGAAAACCTCTTTCACAGGTTTAGGTTTTACAGGTCGCTCAACAAAGGGAAAACAATTTTCACCTCCACAGATGAAGAGTAAACGGTGACAGGAATGAGCTACCTGGACTACATTAACCACCTGCTACACCCTCTTCAGGCCTTGTTCCCAGCTGGAGATCAACAGGCGGCAACACAGGAATGTGCTCCGAACACACAGAAGGAGGGGAGTAAACGTGGGAGTAAAAGGCGGACAGAGAGAGAGAGAGAGAGAGCGAGAGTGCCGGAGACGGATGCAGATGAGCCAGGTCTGGAGTAAGCACAGCTCAGAGCTCAGCGTGCACTCCCTCAGAAGCCAGGCACACACGCACACGGATGCAGATACACATATCACACATGCATACACACACACACAAGCTGCAGTTCAGGCTGACTGTGTTGATCCCCCTGCTGCTTTGCCCTTCTGTTTCTGCTCTAAAACACACATCCTCTCCGACTCCCGTAACCCCTCAATCGCAGTGTGCACATGCACACACACGCACACATAAGTGGGTTCGTGGAGGGGCCGAGCTGTCACACACTTCTTCTCATTGGCAGCATGTTTGCAGGGTGTGTAACGGTCCCACGGGGGAACTAATCTTGCTGACAAGCAGAGTGAGAAACATCAGTTCCCTCCGGGTGGCGAGTGCAGCGACCAAGGTCAGGTAAACACATGCGTATGCACCCCCCCCCCCACACACACACACCCCACTCACACAAACCTGGGGAGTCAAATCCACTCACACATACACACCTTGACAGTTTCTCACATGACTGCCACACGAACAGATGCCGAAAAGATACCAAGGTGTCTGGACAGGCATCAAGGTCTGCACAGCGATTTAATATCATCACTTTCAGACGCAGTGTGTCATGACCTTAAGATCATACCGTGTTAACTTTTTTACAAGAGCAGCAGTCAACTGTGTTTCAATCATACAACAAAACAGCAAAACAGTAGAAAAGTTTTTGTTAGGAAAAGCCAAATTTACTCTGTTACATTGCAGAGCCCTGTCATTTTAACAGGGGTGCGTACAGGTTTTATAGTCACTGTAAAAACACGAGGCAGCTTGGTGGCGCCGTCACCTCATGGCAAGAAGGTCCTAGGTTTGAACCCAAGAACTGGCCAGCTGGGGACTTATCTGTGTGAAGTTTGCCTTTTCTCCCATGTCTGCATGGGTTTTCATGAAGTCTCCTCCCACAGCCCAAAAAGACATGCACATTCAGTTAATTGATATTAACCGGCTACAAATTGTCCTTGGGTGTGAATTTGACAGTGAATGGCTGTCCGTCTGTCTGTCTGTCTGTGTTGGCCCAGGGACGGACTGGTGATCTGTCCAGGGAACACAAAGACGCTGGGATAGGCTCCAGCCCGCTGTGACCCAAAAGAATTAAGCGGTTAAGAAAATGGATGGACGATGGATGAAAAACATGAACTGAAACTTAGTCGGCAGCACATTATAAAGCTGAAGAAAAATAATGCTAATGATATAATTGCAAAAAGAACATAAAAAGTTTCCAATTTGTAGGAATTAAAAAAAATTATGGTTAAATACCGTTTATAGTTTATTAATTAAATCTCATTTCCAGGGCATCAAATGCTGATGTTTTGCAAAAAAACATGCATATTTCACAAAGTTGCTGTCATTTTTAACAAATGTCCTTTGGAGTTAAGTTAGTTAATTTCGTCCACAGCATGTGGGACACCATGTGGTGTGTGGGGCGGCACCTATCTCCATTTGTCTGATCCTAGGCCACACGGATACTGTGAGTAGTGAAAGCTACAGTGGGGGGGGGTCAGTCCTCTGGTAGCTCTGTGCGTTAACTTTCCTTTCCCCATTCTATTATGCTGAACACCAAACTAGCAAGCGGAACGTACCCTTTTTATATGGTCTTTGGTATGACCCAGCCACCACTCTGGTCCTGTCCTTTGGAGACAGTGTCTTATAGAACCAGGCTGAGCCAACTGTGAGACTAGCTGCTCCCATATACAGCAGATATTTGATGGAATACCTCAGTGTCAAATATTAACACCCAGAGTAGCTGTTTTCTACAGCATTAATTATAGGGAAAATCTCATTTTAATCCAAACATTCATTTTGTAAACCTACTCTTTAACCCCCAAACTGTATATACAACATGGCCATATATTCCAAGTCATTACAAAAGTGGGTTTACACGTGCACTTTAACTTGTAGAGTAGTCAGTATATAATGACTCCTGTTGGTACAAATGATGTCAAGTTGAAAGGCTATGAGAAGTAACATCAGCATTAACGGATCGCTTTTTAAATTAGTTTAGGCCTCAGTATGGTCCAGTGATCTCTGTTAGACTGCAACAGGTCTATCAGTGCTGGGTGTTACTGAATGGTTCCTACCTGGGGACTGACCAGTGGCTAGCATATGAGCAATGAGGAGAAGACAGAGAAGGAGATCGGGGGGGGGGGGGGGGGGGGTGACAATGAGAGAGGATATGAGGAAAGAACATTTTGAGGAAACAACGTACAGCCCTTTGCTGAGTTTTCTAGTTAGTGTGGGCTAAAAAAAGAAAGTTGCTCAGCCCCTGAGATAAACTCTACAGTAGATGCCACCTCTACACTTGGATACACAATCCTGGTTTTTTTTCACTTACGGATGAGTGCGCGCACACACACACACGCGTGCATGCGCAAACACACACACACGCATACACAAAACTCGATTCACTTCATTCCCTTGAACGTTTCTCAGTTGCTGTATCAAATTGTGAACAAGATTAGTAACTTCAGCACAACACGACAGACATGCTTTTTTTTCTGCAACTGAATTTTTTTTTTTTTCTTCAGTGCGAGGCGGATTAGTGACGCAAAACTAAATGAATGGCATTTGACGGTGAGTGAATTATTTGGAACAATTTTTTTCCATTTAAGTGACTTACAGTGAGGCATACTGGCTCCCAGGGGCTCCGTGCAAGCCAAACGAGGGAGTGTGATATTGCCTGTGATTCACTTGAACTTTACAATAGGCAATATTCCACCCACCTTGGGTGCAGCTCCGGGATAACAGCCACCGGTACATGCAGCACGTTTCATAATAAATATTTTTTATTGTCAGTGTTTCCATGCAGCAGGGGTGGATGGAGGAGGGGCCCAGACTGGCTGAGACTGTGTGATGATTGCCTTTATATGTGTGCGCACATTTGCGGTTGCCATGGAGATGCGGCAGTACGTGCGACGCGGGGAAATGATCAGATAAATGTCACAGTAGCTAATGAAGCTGCACTGGTGCCCCGACGCTCAGCTAGCTCTGCGCTAACGAGCTACCGCATGCCGTCACCCGCTAATGAGAGAAGACACACGTATACCTACACTCCCGCTCTCTTACAAACACACACACACACACACACAGATACATATATACACAAAGTGTGAGGAAAACGCACTGATGCATGACACACGTACAGCCAATTCGCTCCTTTTTTTATGTCTCATGGTTTTCCCGCTCGCATAACGGAATAGAAGGGCCCACACTGTTTCCTGGAATTAAAGCCGCCTTGTTAGATGCGGCAGGTGGCGGTTCACATGGTGTGATCTGTGGCAAATAAAGCTGTCTTGATATGAATACTTGACTTAGGCTGAAAAGCAATAACAAAGTAAAACCTTGGCAGAGAACAAATATGTTTCTTCAGATTAAAATGCTGGGGAAGGCGGGGGTGCTTCTTCAAAATCCAGGCATTGCTGCTTTCGTCAGTCTGGAATTTATCCAAAAAAGTAGTGGGCACTCATAGAGCGCAAGCAGGATTACAGAAAAAGAGCTGGATGGATTTTGACAAAAAATTTTCTGCTGATTTGGCCCTTGGGGTACAGACGAACCCTTTAGATTTTGGAGGCAATCCAGATCAGGATGCAGATGTGCTCTCGGACCACCTCCAAAATGGAATGGGTTCCCTCTGTAGTCCAAGAGCCACCATTGGTGAAAATTTCATCAAAATCCATCCAATAGTTTTGGTGTAATCCTGCTAACAGACAGACAAACAAACCACCATGATCACATTACCTCCTTGGCCGAGGTAAAAATCAGGCTTATGGGGATCCTTGTTATATCATGATGGACAGACTAGTTATCATAATTTACACAAGGCCTATGCTGCTCAGAGTCTGTAAAGTGTGTTATGGACAGCCAGTCTGTCAGTGATGCAGTAGCTCATTCCAGTGTGATGAGCCCATGTTGAGGTCACTTTTACACAGGGACAAAGCCTAGGACAAGTCCAAATTGTTTGACCGTAACCATAACCTTGTGTACAACCTGGATGCAAACCCACCTGAGGGTGACTGTGTGGGAGATTGGTGAGCATCCGAGCAATTGCCAAGGATAATTAGCTATTCTTGCACCATGGATGGATAGAGAGATGACCGGGGGCAGCATGGCTTTACAGTGGTTAGCAATGTTGCCCCGCATCTAGAAGGCTCCAGGTTTGAATCCCCAGGCTGGCAGGGGTGGGAGCCTGTCTGTGAGGAGTTTGAATGTTCTCCCTGGACAGTGTGGGTCTACTCCGGGGACTCTAAATTGTCCCTAGGTATCCGTCTCAGACAGGCCCTTAGAATAGAGGGTTAGTATTGCTACTAGTGAAGCGCGCTGAGTGGTCTTTTTACGAGAAAAAGTGCTGTATAATTACAGGTCCTTATCTTGGCTTATAGCATATGCAGTGCCATTTCATTATTTCATTTGCTCATTTCGTCTTTGTCAGAATGAGATAAAAACAAAACACTACAAAAATGTAAATTAGAATACTTTTACTTTTCTAGTACACTGCTGCCTGCCAACATTCACAGATGACATAAAAACAGCATGAATTATTTTTTTAAATATATTTCCCATATGTTGCTTTACTTACGAATACAGGTGAACACTGTACCCTGGAAAATTTGTAATACATACCAGCAATATAATAATTTTGGCCATTTTAAATGTAATAAAGTCAATAATGTAACAAGTTGCCAATAATGTAATAAAATTTTTGAGCCAATAATGGAACATTTTGCCAATAATGTAATAAGTTATTACATTATTGGTTGCTACACACCTGTGGTCATTAAGTGAACTGCAGCCCAGTCCACTCACATGACACAGACTCTGCTGCTGGCAACATGCAATCCTTCACAAAAAAATGAATGTAGAAATAGATCTGGATGACAGTATCAGCAGAGCAAATGGTGATTGCCTAGGGCTTAAACATGTCACCACAACATTGGGCTGGGCGATTAACCACAATAACTGGAACCAACTTTTGGGGTGTAGAACTAACATAATCTTGCTCATGTCATTTTTTTTCCCCATTTTTCCCCTTTCCCTGTTGTGTGTGTGTATGTGAGTGTGTTTCATGTACTGCCCCTATAAGACGTTCCCGCTGAGTTACAGGTATGGGCACATAACTCTGGAAGCAGTGCAGCCAGTGCTCTTTAGATGCAGCGGAACATGTGCAGAACAATTAAAGGCGGCTTGTAATGAAAACAAAGGTGGTCTCCATCTACATAGTATGCTGTGATCGACTCTTTATTTCAACTGAAGATGCCAAGAAAACACAAGTGAAGTGCGCAGAAGCTAAGCCGCTGTTAGGTTCTGACAGCTATTTGCATTATCGCACCTGTTTTACAGAGAGAATGGACAAGCTAAGGCTGTATTTAAATCCCAATAAAATACTCATAAAAGACTGGGGTGGCAGTGGCTCAGGAGGTAGAGCAGGTCGTCCAATAACTGGATGGTTGGCGGTTTGAATCCCGCTCTCCCCAGATATCCTGCCGTTGTGTCCCTGGGCAAGACACTTTACCCACCCTGCCTCCAGTGTCCATAATACTAGGTATGAATGTGTATAAATGTTCGGTGGTGGCCAGAGAGGCAGTTGGTGCAGATTGACAGCCACATTTCCGTCAGCCTGTCCTAGGGCAGCTGTGGCTACAGTAGTAGCTTGCCACTATCATTGTCTGTCTGGAGTGAATGAATAATGTATCTATTTATAAAGCGTCTTTGAGTGTCTCTGATAAAGCACTATATAAATCTGATGCATTATTATAATCACTATGTGGTGGTAACACAATCTTGATAGCATACACTGTAAAAAATAACTAGAGTTATTCTACTTAAAAAAGTTTGTGTTCAGGCTGCCTTAAAATTTTTAAGTTGACTGAACTTGTGTTTATGTGTTTTTACTACTCAGCTTCTCAAGTTCAGTACACTTAAAATTTTAAGGCAGCCCACACACAAACTTTTTAAAGTTGAGACAACTTTTTTAACAGTGTAAAGGACTCTCCCAGCGCAGCTAGCAAGCCAATTAGCTGCCGCGCATGTGACATGACCCACAAACCCTCAAGAGGCATGTGTTGTAAGCACTGGACAATGTTTATTTTGTGTGTGAAATGGCAATAGGTCTGTTCTTTTTTCTATTGTGCTCATTTACTGCCACACTGCAGTGGTATGATACCACACTCTTGTGTAATATTACTTAATTACGAGCCTTGTCAGTAAGAAGAAAAGACGAAAAAATAACAGAAAAAAAAAACAGGGTTAATTAACCGTGATGCTGATGTAAGGCCAAACTGCCCAGCCCTACCACAACAAGAAAAAAAAAATCAGCAAAATAAACTTTTGTATTTTGCAAAGTCCAAAAGAAAAATAACAAAGCAGGCTACATTTTCAGTTATATATATTTTTGTGGTGTGTGCCAGCAAGCGGCCTTTTGTGTTTGACGTTGTACGGAGGACACAGAAGTCCATCAGTGCACAACCTTGAGTTAACGTCATCTCCACTAATACTGCTTTCCACCCTACAACTGCAGGCGTTTTCAGTCCTGAAAAGGGAACTCTTATCTCTTTGTATGCAATGCTGCTGCAGGCAGTGAGGCAAGCCTCTATCACACCAACACAAATAACACAGTAATACTTTCAAGGCTTTAAGTTATATATTATGTTGATGGTTGATGAAAACACTGTTAAATTAATATTTAATCAGACTGAACAGTAGCTTTTACTGCTGATAATGCTATTAGACTTGGACGAGATAAATATAACATTTTGATATTTTGTATTTTATCTTGACACTTGGCAATAAATGAGAATAAAAACACACATAAAAATGTCACTGGGAGCCAACAATGACTCATTTTTTACAGGTTGACATAAAATACATTAACAAAAGATGTCACCTCAGCTGATAAAACATCAGCTACTGCTGCCACCATTTCTACAAGCAATTTTGCCCAAAGGCCACAATGAAAGTTTCAATTTTTTGACATAATGTTTCGAAGACATTTTCATTCAATTATTCATGTGGAGCAGGGATTCGCCTCACACCAAGACGGTCCTGGTGTTGAACCCAGAGTTGGCCAGCTGGGACCTATCTGTGTTAAGTTCTCTCAGTGTCTGTGTGGGTTTTCTCTGGGTACAAAGGTTTCTTCCCACAGTCCAAACACATTCACGTTAAGTTAACTGGCATTAATTGTAGATTCTAAACTGCCCCTAGGCGTAAATGGGTATCTGTCTTTCTGTGTTGGCCCTGCAATGGACTGACAAACTGTCTAGGATTTTCCACCCCTTCTCACCCAAAGATGCTGGCATAGAGTCCACAACCTGAAAGGATTAAGTGGTTAAGGGAATGAATTGATTTATGATAATAAATCGTATATGCTTTTTTGACTTTAGTTATTTTTTTATGGTCAAGTTTCTATGTTCTATTTTGCCTTGATTGAATTTCCATGTAAATACAAGCCAAGGAGTTCTCGAAGCAAAAGAATCTTATTGTCATAACTGTGAACGAAGTGGGCTTTAAAGAAAATACAAGTCAGAATACACTGAAACACTCAACAAGCTGTGAGTCTCATATACAGCATAAATATGATCTGTGAAGATGAGAAATGAAAAGAAGGACTCTCAGTTGCGCTGAAAACCTGTAACGAAAAACTGCATCTCTATTGAAGCTGAAGGTTTTTTTTTTCTTTACCGCTTTTAAAAATGTTTCACAAGGTTCAGAAAGAAACAGCATGTTATAGATGAATGAGAACCCTTCAAAGTAAGAACAAGACATTTTTCCCAACTGTCTCTGCATCCTGCCTTGCATGTGTACAAGTTAATTAAGTTGCAGAACAGAACTTGAACTGTGTATTAGTGACCAAGCCACTTCCTCCTCACACACTCATACTATACAGTAGGTGAAGCAGACTAGCATTGCATTTACTCCCAGGGGCCTTGGGAAGCAGCAAGGTGATGAACGTTGTCACATGTGGAGGAGGAGATCCACTTAGAGCGCCACGCTGATCTATGAACTGCAGGAAAAGCCGCCTCTGCACATTTAAATGATCCAAAGAATCTACACAATGGTGATGCAACTATTCCTTAGTCATGAAGCTTTATGTTTGTGCAAACATATATGAAAGACTTTGATGTTTTCTATGTATTCCCTATAATAAAAAAAAATCTAATATGAATGACTATGAACTCAGTGACAAGTTTACCAAATACGAGCAAAATCCATATCTGGTGTAGCACTGCTGTAGCTGAGTCATGAGTGCCAAAAACATACAAGGTCGTCTTCTTTTTCTGGCTACTCTTTTAGGTATCGTCACATCAGATCCTCTGCCTCCATCTCACCCTATCCCTCCTATCCTCTTCTTTCACACCAATCCTCTCCATGTCCTCCTTCACTACATCCATGAATCTTCTCTGTGGTCTTCCTCTTTTCCTCCTTCCTGGCAGCTCCATCTTCAGCATCCTTTGTCCAATATATCCACTATCCCTCCTCTGCACATGTCCAAACCATCTCAGCCTTGCTTCTCTTACTTTGTCTCAAAACTACTCAACCTGAGCTGTCCCTCTGATATACTCATTTCTAATTCTGTCCTTCCTAGTCACTCCCAATGAGAATCTTGATAGCTTCAGCTCTGCCACTTCCAGCTCTGCCTCCCGTCTTTTTGTCAGTGCTACCATCTCCAAACCATGCATCATGAAAGGTCTCACCATCATCTCGTAAATCCTCCCTTTCACTCTAGCTGCTATCCTTCTGTCACAAATCACCCCGACACTCATCTCCACCCTGCCTGCACTCTCTTCTTCACCTCTCTTGTGCATTTTCCATTGCTTTGGATGGTTGACTGCAGTTATTTAAACTCATCTACCTTCACTACCTCTACTCCTTGCATCTTTACCATTACACCTACCTCCCTCTTATTCACACACATGTAGTCTGTCTTGCTTCTACTGACTCATTCTTCTTCTCTCCAGTGCATACCTTCACCTCTCCTGGGTCTTCATGTATAAAGAATTGTGCAACTTTCATACTGAAAGATGGCATATTCAACATCTGAAAAGTACGTGAGCACAGAAATTTTTAGATATATAAAACTGTGTACACGCCAGATTCTCCGCACCTTTTCGTTTTACATCCCACTTCACTGTGAAAACCAGCAGACGTGCACGATCTCTTTACTCCGCCTTGGTTCTTCCCACTAATGATTATGTAAATGACTAAAAATGCCCCTTCTGTCACTCTTCTGTCAATTGATGATCATCAATCCTCCAGGAAAGCACAACATTAAAATAATAACTTCACGGAGTATGACACTGAGGTGTTGATAACGGAGGTGGAGGCTAGAAAAAAAATTATTTTATTCTGACCCTCCGGAATCAACAATAAATGGAAGTTTACCGAGTGGGCCGTGTTAAAATGACCATTAATGCAGCCTGCTCAGATGAAAATAAACTTATAAATAAAATAAAATAAAATGGTCTGGCATTAAATCAATCAATAGGTGGATCACTGCTCATAGACAGAGTGTTGCTGGGGTGACTGGGAGGGGCCGGTGCTGAGACACAGAAAAAAAATTATCTGAAAGAAAACCCTCAGCAATCCACATATGAGGGACAGACAGACAGATGTGATGCTATAAGTAAGTAAATAAAGTAAATAAACACCACTGAATACCACTCCAATCTTACAGCTGAATTTAGACTACACTGTAAAACCGAATAGTCCACAGGACTCAAAACTTGTGTGGAAACCAATATCTCATAAATTTTAAGTAAATAAAATGGCTTTTTTGAGTAAACTGTACTTAAAAAAAATACATTTTAAGTATTTTGTTTTAAATTTTTAAATTTCAGATTACTCAAAAAAATAATTGCATTTACTTAAAATTTATTAGGTAATCAGTTTCCATATGAGTTTTGAGTTCTGTGAACTAATTCGGTTTTACAGCGTAGTTACAAACCAAATCCGTCCGTGTCAGAATCCAAATTACGTCCGATAACCAGGCAGAACACAGAGCTGCACAATGTAAAAGCCTTTCATTTCCAGATTGTAATCTCCAAACAGAGATATTTTAGACCATGGAAACACCTCCTCACTCTGAGACAGCTGCATGTATGCAAATGTGTCTGCTGCAGCTAAAGGGGTTCATCTGCTGGGATCCGCCTGTCCCCTGCCTTACAGCACATATTGTGCTAGAGTTGGGGACTGATTAATTCTAAAGTGTATTTTGCTTACCAGAATTCCTCCCACAAGAAATGCATCTGTGTGCACATAGTTATTATTCATCGGGGTCTTGCTGCGCTCAAATTAGCCAAGTTATGGAGATAAATCCATCCATCCATCTTCTTCCGCTTAATCCTTTTCGGGTCGCTGGGGGGCTGGAGCCAATCCCAGCATCTTTGGGCGAAAGGCAGGGTACACCCTGGACAGATCGCCAGTCCATCGCAGGG
Source organism: Pholidichthys leucotaenia (assembly GCA_020510985.1). NCBI lineage: Eukaryota > Metazoa > Chordata > Actinopteri > Cichliformes > Pholidichthyidae > Pholidichthys > Pholidichthys leucotaenia. The sequence goes on from CM035845.1 coordinate 169,500,147, forward strand.
CCAACACAGAGAGACAGATAACCATTCACTCTCACAGTCAGACCTAAGGACAATTTAGAATCCCCAGTTTGTTGCCAATTAAGCTAACTTGCATGTTTTTGGCATGTGGGAGGAAACCGGAGAAATCCCGGCGTAAACCCACGCAGACACAGGGAGAACATGTAAACTCCACACAGATCACTGTTGGTCGGGGGCTGGGATCGAACCCAGGATCCCCTGGCCAAGGGTGAGTTGCTGTGCTGCCACAGTGCTAACCACTCCGCCACCGTGCTGCCCTCTGGAGATAAATCATGTAATAATAATCAAGTTTTTCAATGACTAATTCATAGAAAAATCCTTTTAACTGAAGTAGAAACATTATTTTAACACATTTTTCACATTGTTTCAGCTGTTCTGTAGTTTGGCAGCCCCACCTGATAGAGTCAAATAGAATTTTGTGGCAAGCTCGCAACTTCTCACGGCAGGTCAAAACTTTGTGGCTCGGCCTACAGATTCTCACATAATGTTTGTTTTTATACATCTCACTGTGTGCTTGAAAATCAGCATATGCCATGTTTTTGTGCATACACACTGTTTATACATGAGGTCCCTGGTTCTCTTCCCTCTGCTTCCAACTCTCACTACAGACACCATGCTATCTGCAAACATCATAGTCTGACAGTAAGCAATCAAATGATTACAAACCTTTTTATGTGAATGATTTAAAGTTTCCAGAAAAAAAATATAAAACATGAACAATGAACTGCATAGCCATGACACAACAATGATGTAGTAATGAAACATTCCTAATGATACATGGGATCTGGGTAATAAACAGTGAAGTGTTTTGACACCATCAGTATCACATCAGATGCATTTGAATTAGTGGTTTCGGTGTTACCGTGTTAATCGCCCATTAACGTTTTGCCCCCGTTAATGGCAACAAATTTTGTAATCGTGGTTAACGGCAGTTAACAGCAGAAACTGCGAACAGGACTTTTTTGGCCTAGCTGCCCTCCGTACCGGAAGCCGCTCTGCATCCTTAGACACTGGCTGCAGCATACAGACATTGTGAAGTCCAACAAGCTGGATCACAGCCATGGAAATCCCCAAAACACTGTCATGTTTAAGTTTACAACGTTATCTGTCAGAGCGCTTACCTGGATAATTATCACAGCCTCCTCCAAAACTTTGCCTGGATGTCAGTTTGGAAGCCGGCTAACCAGCTAGCATTATAAACAGCTAAGTGCTAGGTTGTAGCTGGCTGCCAGCAACTGACACGGACAGACACTCCACCTGTTTCATCCTCATAGCTTTGGGTCCAACTGTCGGCACGTGAGTAGCAGTCTAAAATTCTCAAGCTGTGTTTGTAATGTCCACTCACTTCCACACCGTTTTTACGGCGTGGTGGGTGACGTCATGGGCAAGATAGTTGTTTATGTTTTTACAATTTTTCTGCTAAAAGGGAAATTGTGTCTGTTGTGACACACGAGGTCCATTGTTTTGTGTTGAGCTGCTTAAAAGCGATGGATGTTTACTATGGGAGAAAGAGTAAGCTCCTTTTGTGGCTGCTGGCTGGTTGTTGTTCAGTGACATTACTGGGCCTTGGCATTCTGTTGTTTGCACATGCAGCTGTACTTTTGAGAATTTTCTGGAGAATATTCTTGATAGTTTTTATCATTTTGGATATGTTGGGAGCTTTAATAAACCTGCAGGTGAAGAAAACGAGCATATTTGGCCACTCCTGTGTTCATAACAGTATGAGAAACTATAAAAATTACCAACTTAAGGTACACTATATCTGAATGGAAAAACATGTGATTAATGCGTTATTAACTGCGATTAACTCAACATTCCAAAAGATTAATTGTGATTAAAAATTTTAATCATCCAACACCACTAATATGAATACAAATAGTGTGCATTTGTAAGAAAACAGAGATTTTCACCAGAGTAGTGGCAGTAGGACCAGTCCAGGACACAGTTCAGGGACAGATAATTTTTTCACACATAAGGAGTTGTTCAGAACTCCTTGTGCAAAGATGTAGAGTGATGACGGTCAGGTCAGTGGCGGTAATGCCCCTATAAGCTGGTTGCCAACCGCCAATCAAATCTAAAAGAAGAAGAAAATCTGACTACTTACTGACTAACAGGTCAAATTGTCCTTAAAATGAGTTTACCAATCCAGCCACAAGCTTAAGCACAGAAAAAGACCATTCTTTTGTTTCTTTGTAACAAATATTGTAATTTGATGTTTTTCTATTTTGAGTAATTTTAAAAAAATCTTTCTGTTTGTCCCACTTTTCCATTGATTGTGCAGCAGTTCCTTGAATTATCTCTCCCTCAAATGCATGCTTTCGAGCTGACATCCGCCTGACCTGGAGTTTTCTCTGTAAGTGTGTGTGATGGGTGTGGTGGGGGGGAGTGGGGGTTGGGGGGATTAGAGCATCTTAAAGCCTCAACACCAGATTGGTCAAATCCAGACAGCAGCCGCAGCAATATTCCACCCTAATCTTTCGCACACTTCCTCTCTTCTTCACTCCCCCTCCCACATGCTCCCTTTATGTTGTTGCTATGGGAACAGCAGTGTCAAAGGGACACGGGGGTAGCTGAGGGCACACGTTTGTTTTTTTGGGGGGGGTACCTCTTTGGATGCACCCTTGACTTTCCTCTCCCTCCTGTCTCTTATCTCTTGCTGGAAGAAGTCCGCTCTCCTCCGTCATCGTCCCTTGTTCCTCTCACTCGGTCTCTCATGTTTACGGGCCTAATGAGAAACAGCTTGTTTGTGGTGTGAGTACGCGTGCGTGCGTGCGTCTGCCCGCCGTGTGACTGCGTGATGAAATGGCAACGGCTCTGATTGTCTGGCATGGTGCTGTGGCCGCGTTCTGCCAAAAGTCATCATCTGACTCGCCGGCGGGGATGATGGCCCATTTGACTAATGCTTCTCCACAAAAACGGGCCAACAATACGGCTCCAACCAACAGAAGAAAGGCCGGATGGTGAGTCAGGAGCATATCAGATTGGGACTGGTTCATTGCAACCAATGAACTGGTAACAAAAAAAGAGAAAAAAAAATGTGTCACCTGGGCCTTCAGTGAATCCCCTGCCTGTGTGTTTTACAGTAAATCCTCGTGTTTTTCAAAATGTAGCACTTCTACCGCTGTGTCCTGCGTGAACAATAAATACCCCCTCTGTTGTGTTCACGCACATTGGTTGTGACACCTCTAAAGGGGATAACTGAGCGGAAAACAACAGGGTAGGGACAGGAGTGAAAAAAACATGATAGGGGCAGGACAAAGAGAGGGGGAGTGGAAAAAAGAGGGGCGGGGGGGGCGTTGTCACCAACAAAACAGGACAGACTGAACAACACAAGTGCATTTGCAGAACTGGCCTTGGCCCAATTGCATCCCATTGTGAGTGAGCATCAATGTAGTTTGCAGTACAAAGGTTACAAAAGCCTCTATTAGCATGTGGAGAGAGTCTATTTCCATATAAGATGCCAATAAATACTCAAAAGCACACATGTTCTTCGGAGGTCCTTTAATCAACAATCATCGCCACTCTGAACCACGGGCAAATTAAGCAATCTCTGGGGGCAAATAAAATGCTTTCCCACCCAATTTTCACAAAAAATTATGGTGGATGTGTCATCCTGCTTTGGCTAAATGAGTGGATCTTCATATTTATAAGGTAGTCTCTGGTGAAAATAATAATAAAAAAGCCTAAATTGGACCCTCACTCAGTGTCGACGCTACTGTTTTTGTCCTTGGTTTTCACACATCCACACCATCTAGCCTCAGAGGGTGAAGAGTAATGGTGGTAGTAGAAGAGAGGATGCTAGAAGCAAAAGCAAAGCGGAGTCAAACACGCTCGAAACACAGACAGCCAAAGGAAACCTATTTATTGGCTGGCATGGGAGGGCAATGCTTTCAGGAGGAAATAAAAGCCCAACGACTAAGAAGTTACTTTCTCTGCGAGGGCACATCTGTAAGCTCTTGTTTGTACTGTAATTTCCCTCATAGATCATTTCACAGCAGTTGTGACTGAGTGTGTTTGTGTGGGTGACCTCAGGCTCCCTTTAAACACAAAATACAACAAGGCCATTTGGTCCACATGTAAAACACATTCTTCAGCACACTGTCACACAAACCGTACTCATGTGAGCCAGTTTTATGCTTTGCCAAGTCACTCTACTTGTTTTCTCTTCTTCTTTACTGTTATCCCTTATTTACCTCAGTTTCTCCTTTTTTTGCATTCAGTATTTATCCGTTCCTCACGCATGTTTAGTCTGTTGCTGTGTGCACAAGGTTTCAGCTTATTAGATCTAACTTGATTAATCTATTGTATCAGAATCACATAAACATCCATCGGCCACTTTAATAGGTACATTTAATGCAAGTATCTAATCAGCCAATCATACAGCAACAGTTCAATGCATTTAAGCATGCAGACGTAGTCTTCTTCTCTTGTGTATCGCGTTCAGACGTTCATCTTGGTGTTGTAAAGCCACGCCCTTGTCTCAGGGTCCCCACACTCGCATGCTGCACTGTTTGCCAGGCTCCACCTCTTCATGGTTGATTTGAAACAGTTGACACCCGTACATAGGTGGTTCAGCAGAGTCCATTGACGGCGAGGAAGACCCATTCCTTCTAAGCCATTTGCTGGGTCCCACATGTACTGTAGTGGTGAATACGTGAGGGCCCAGATGTCTTCCACTCCTGCTTCCAGGATGCAGCCAGCCAGTCACTTGTTGACTGGTTCTCAGGGATGGCGCAGAGTAGCTCTTGTGCTACCCTGTTGTAGGGGTGGTGGGACTTGAGTCTTCTTGGGGGCACAGCTGTTGTTGTGGTATTGTGCAGGATATGTTGGTCATGTTTCTGGGCGTTCCTTGCTAGGGCAACGGTAGCAGCCTTTCATCTGAGCCCAGGTGGGGCGATTCCTGAGAGGACTGGCAGGAAGGAGACGGGGTGGAACCTAGGCAGCCTGTTATCAGACATAGTCAAGGTGAGTAGTTGAATTTAAAATTGAACATCAGAATGGGGAAGAAAGGTGATTTAAATGGTGTTGTTGGTGCCAGACAGGCTGGTATGACTACTTCAGAAACTGCTGATCTACTGGTATTTTCACACACAACTATCTCTAGGGTTTACAGAGAATGGTCTGAAAAAGAGAAAATATCCAGTTTCCTGGACCCAAATGCCGTGTCGATTCCAGACATCAAAGCAGAATGGCCAGATTGGCCAGAGCTGATAGGAAGGCGACAATAACTCAAAGAACCACTTACTACAACTGAGGCGTACAGACGAGCATCACTTAAGGCACAACACACCAGAGGTTTGGAGAAATGTTGCCTGGTCTGAGACTCAATTTTTGCTGCAACATTCAGATGGCATGATCAGAATTTGGCATAAACAACATGAAAGAATTGATACAATCATGGAGCATCAGGGATGTACAGCCAACAAATCTGAAGCAACTATATGATGCTAGCATATCAACACGGACCAATAGCTGTGAGCAATGTTTCCAGCACCCTGCTGAGTCTGTGCCATGAACAATTAAGGCAGTGCTGAAAGCAACAGGGATCCAACCCAGTATAGCAAGACGCCTCAATTCAAATTCCTGCAAACAGATTAACTTTAACAAGCCCAAAATCCTCTTTCAAGGTGATGCCAAGATACATGTGAAAATCCTGTAATTGATACGTTTTAGACCAGTAAAAACAAATCATTATCATGTCTCTAGTTTGAAACACTGGCTGTCAATTAAATGTTTATTTCAAGCTTGTTACAAGCAGAAAACTGAAATGACAAGAATGTCAAATCAGAATAATGCAAAGAAAAAAAAACTTCTTTAGCTGGGGTAGACAATACATTTGTGTGATTCTTTCAACAAAACAAGTCCTCCAAGTGATACATTAACACAAGTCATTTGTCCCAACTCTCCCAATACAACTCTCCCATGCTGGTTTCTGACCATGAAACATCAAATCATGGTGAATTACAGTGATTATTAATGACACCTAATGATAATCAATATCACAATAGGTAGTCAAGGTGTGAGTTGGCTCCAGTTTGAGGGATATCAACTATACAGACATCTGTTTGCTCATCCTAATATGATATAATTAAACAGAACTTTTATTTGTGTTCAAAGTGCCAAAAAACAATAACATTGTGGACAAAAAATAATCAGAAATGCCTCTTTCTAGAAGGAGCCAACTGTTTTTTCTAAGAGCTGTTTCGTCTTGATTGAACTACACCCACTAGTCATGCCATCTACCAGTTCAGAAAGGCTTCTTGTAGCTATTGCCTCCTCTCGGAATGAAAACACTGATGCGAGTAATGAAACAAACACCTAGCTCCAAGTTTCTTTCTGTTGCTAGGTGCACATAGTGGAAAGAATATAGTTTGTTGATGTTTGGAAAACCAAGTTGTAATTTCTGGAACCAAAAATTGCAGCGGACTCTTTGGGTGTATTTTAATTAGGCACTTTGGGCACTGCAGAGCAAATTAAGTCCATTATAATCAAGAGAAGGTAAACATCATTACAGCTGATATTGCCAAAACTGGGCAACTCATGTCGCAACAATCCACATAGATTAATTAGCACTGCAGACTAGAGTGGAGATCAATGTACAGTTAATTTTGCCCTGAATTTCCTCTTCCACACATCTGGTACTTTGTTGGGTCAACATTGTTCTCAGTCGGATTTGAAAGCACATAAACACACCCAAAGTCGGGACATAAACTTCCCAGATTGGCTCAATAAGAGGCACTTCCTTTGCTTTCTTATTTTACGATTCTTGGGTTGATTTGTAATTTATTTGTTAACCAGCAAAGTGTCTGTCCAATCATTCACTGCCCTTTTTTCCATCCCTCGCTTTCTGACTTGATTCCTTCAGCATGCCGTCACTTTCATGAAGGAAATGACCTCCATATTGTAGGGCTGCATTTCCAAGAGCTTTTTTTAAAAAATCTGTATAAAGCTGGAAGCCAGTCACAGCCTGAACCAATTACCACAGATGCTGGATGTTAGTCCGATAACAGCAGCGGGACGTCACCGATATTTGGACCCGCCGCCTCAAGAAGACGAGCGCTAATGCCCACTATAGTCTAATTACACCTATAATGTTGTAAAGGAGGAGAGGCTGGGAGAGGGTGATAGCATTAGGTGATATCAAGGTGGGTGGGATGTTCATTTTCATTAGGTTTTATGGGTTGGAAAAACATTGTCATGCATTCCAATTAGTGTTGGAACAGATGGCTCAGTGTGGTTGTATGTTGCGTCCCATGCAAGGAGCGGGGGGCCCCGACAGCAACAACCCAGGCAACGGTTTCAAGCCGGCCAACAGGAGGAGAGAGTTCAGGCTGCCAGCTGTTTGGAGGGAAAGCTGTCCTCGTGTTTTCTTTCCTTTTATTCCTCCCTACCTTCCCCTCCTTCCTTTCCTCCCTGCCCTGCAGCCATCTCGGGTCATGGCCCCAATACGAAATTAAGCCTTGATCAGTCTGTTCATCGGCCTCTCTACGGAGGGAGCCATATGCTGACATATGCTGACAGAAAGGGAGCGGGATTGCCTAATTATTCAGGTATGTGTGTGTGTGCGTGTGTGCACGCACGCAGCTCAGTGTTTCTCTGTGGAAGAGCCCGGGTACAAACATTGTCACATCCACCCAAAGGTTTGGCTGACTCTAGACCAGAAAAGAGACAGTATCTGGCTGACATTTTGTGCTGATATTCAGTATCTCTGAATCAGTTTTTTCCCCCTCCCTGCTCTGTTCCCTGGTTTTGAATCTGAGTTTTTTTTTTTCCTCCCAACAGTTTCCCACATCAGCGTTGAAAAGCCTCTGAAAAAGCAGTGAGGCCATCAGCAGACACTTACAGAATAATAATTCAATTTCCACATAATGATACTAATCATGATGATAATAAAAGACTTTCAATGCATATTTGTGAAGAACTCAAACAAAATGCTCCCATTCAGTTAACTGAACAGTGTTTCCTTACATAACCAGAGCTGTACTAATCAAGCCAACAATGGCAGCCCCCCCCCATCCCACCAAAAAACCCAAAACGCACAATACCCGTCATATCAGATGGATGACTCAGTGACAACTCAATATCAGGCCTGAAAAGTGGTTCAATGTGCAGTTTTAGTTTAGGTTGTGGAGTTACTTAAGTATACTGGAGTAACTAGAAACAACACATCTGATTAATGTAACTCTCCTTACTTGGTAGGGATGGTTTATAAGGATGAAAACACAAATCATAATATATCTAAGCCAATGGGTTATATAAAATATTTCTGAGCAAACCAAAAGTGTTTTCCAAGGTCATAATCAAAAGAGGTTGGTGTCTCAGTCAGGAGCTGCTGCAAAGTTCAGGAGGCTAATTTGCATATTTTAGTGTGAACATTCAATTAGAAGTTTCTCTGCCTACACTGTTTTCATTCAGGTGTCCATAGTTCACTTTCACAAACTTTCAGAGGAGCACAGGCAGACTCAGAATGTAAAGTCGTGGATATCTGCAGAATTAACAGCATCTTAGCCATAAAAAACTAGTGTTAACGCTTTCGAATGTTCTCACCTTTATACAGTACCTGTGTTCAGACTTTGCTTTATTTCTTACTTGCTTTTGTCATATTTAGCGACTTTACTGTAGTAAGCTTCTATACTGTTCGCCGCCATCATCTTGAGCTGGACCTTGCAGGATCACTGTGTGTTTAGTTCAGTTGTGCAGCCTCAGTGGCATCAGCGTAGTGACACTTGTGAACAATCTACCGTACCATCCAACCCTCGGTGTATATTAACAGCAGAATGACAAACCACCACCATCAGCTATCTAAGAGCTGGAGTATTTCTGACCATGGAATGGCACACTAAAGCAGTAGCCAAACCAAGACAGACACAAACGTTCAGCTCTGACAGGTGAATTTTCCAAGTAAGAGCAACCGTGCTGATAAATACTACACTGATTGTATTGATTATACTCAACCTAGAAACCTCACAAAAACATCTGTACAACTAAATATCATCAATAGTAGGAGGGCTAACCTTCCCTTTAGCCACTCACTGCCCCCAGTCTGGCATGTCAAGTAATTGTTTTGTGAGCACTTGCACTTCTTATCTGCAGCTGTCACCTCACTCCTCATTTTCTCCAGAGCTCGGCTTTTGCATCTGTAGAAGCAGGGGCGGGCACAGGTGCGCCTCCCTGCCTCGGAGACGTTGTACTAGCAAACACTTTCACTGTGGCGTTAGAAACGGCTCAGTGGGCCTGAATGGGGATGCGCTAACAGGGCTAGCGCAGCAGTCCTGAAGCCCATTGATCTGTGCTGCTCACTAATAGCAGACGGTGGTGGCTCCCCGGCTCTCTGGGGCCATTAGGATGCATGAGCAGCAACCGTGCTAAATGGGACAATCCACAGAGGTGTGTACAAGGGTAAATACACTCCAGTTCATATGAAGAGGCAGATACACCATGGCTAAGTCTGGCTGAGGAGCAATTTCTTTGACTGACCTTTGGATTGTATTACTCTGGGTGTTTGTCTTAGCATGTGTGATATAGGGATTAAGCATAGTGTTACAGCATGAGAGGAGCCTCCTTATTTAGGGTCATGCTGATACATTTCTGAGCTATTACCTAGATCTGAAAACAGGAAACAGTGGCACAAAGGTAAGGCTATGTGTAATCTCCCATCTCCTGAACAGTAAGAGGAGAGAAATGGTAAGGCCTGTCTGCTCTCCATCCCTCTAAATGTTTAACGAGCCGTCTCTTCCCGTCTTCCTCCCGCTACTGACTTTCCAGCTCTGCTCATCCTGCTGCTCAAACCCTCACCCATCATCTACTTTTTCTCACTTCATCCTTGCTCGTCTGTCTCTCTCTTCCTTCAGGCTAACAGGTACCACAGAGTTTTTATTGGTTCACGATGAGCTCTGAATGCTGACGAGGAATAATAATAATAAGAGGAGCAGGATTGATCTACGTGGTAATTCCATTCATAGCTCAGCCTCCGTCTGGCAAGCATCCAGACTCACCAAATCCACCACATTGTTGCATATCTTTTTCACTTCAGTTTTGAAATGGTCCAGTTTATCATTTTCCTCTGATGGGACGGTCCCAAGCTGATGGCCTCTAACAGCCTAGTTTCTGTGTTTCCCAGTAAAGAGCATGGGGAAGCTGCATGTCGGCGACAGTCCAACTTCTAAGTGCTTGTAATGTGACTGGCAAATTTATTTTTTGGCACCAGGGAGACATGTTAAAATGCTGCAGAGTAATTTGTGAACTCCAAATCACAGCTGTTATTGTTTAGACAACACGATTTGGCTGTGCTGGATAAATGCTGTTCTATTTTATTAGGGCTAATCTACTTTGCACTCTACTTTAGCTTTCAGTTCTGAAAGTGTCTTTATGTTGGCTGTTAATCTTGGGAAAATGCTGTAACAGTACACACTGTTTACAGGTTTAAACTCTAAATCTCCATCTACTGAAGGGAACACTTGGAAATACTGTATGTTCTACATACTGATCCAATTAGGGCTGAATCTACAAGTAGAGCTGAAGGCTTGTTCTATGTAGGGCTGCCGTTTTCAAAGTTCAGTGCATTTGCTTGTAATGAACAACAATCACATTTTAAATTTTTGTTGTGGGGGTAGGGAGGATCCCGCTAAAGAAGTATACAAAGTAATTTTTGACTTTTTACTTTGTTACCTTCCCAAGGAGGTAATGCGTTCAGGGCGGTTTGTTCGTCTGTCTGTTAGAAGGATTATGCAAAAACTACTGGATGGATTTGAATGAAATTTTCACCAGTTGTGGCCCTTGTTCTGCGGATGAACCCAGTAGATTTTGGAGGAGATCCATGAGCAGATACTGCCACCTAGGCCCTATCTCACAATGTAAAGTGATCATCTGTCCGTCCATCTGTCTGTGCATCCATCAACAAGATATACTCAAGAACTACTGGACGAATTTGGAGGTATGGACAAAGGTACGGATAAAGGTACAGAGGGACAGATGGATGGAGGTATGGACAGACGGACGGAGCCTTGACAGCGGTAAGCACTCTCTGAGTGCCTTCTTGTTTTATACTATACAAAAATTATTTTAGAGGATAGCTTTGTAATCAATAACAATGACGTGGTAAAGCAGTGGTTCCCTAAGTGGAGTCCCTGGAACATTCAGGTTTCTGTGGGAAATGTTATAATTTCACTGCTTAATTGATCCAAAAGATTGCAAATAATTTGCTGTTGTTGTGCATGTGTAGTGTGGGTACACATGCAGAACAACAGAAATTTATTTGCAATTTTTTTGGACCATTTAAGAAGTGAAATTACAGAAACCTGAATGTTCCAGGGGACCCCAGGTTGGGAACCGCTGAGGTAAAGCATGACAATAACTGCTGAAGGCAGGACAACAAAGGTGCAGTGTCTCTCACTCCCCTCCTCAAATCTCAGGTAGATTCTAATGGGAAGAACTGTTAAGCTGAAGGCTTTATATGGGGACTGTAGGTATGAGATAGATAGATAGATAGATAGATAGATAGATAGATAGATAGATAGATAGATAGATAGATACTTCCTCATTTTTACTTACTGTATAAGATGTAACATACCAACTGCCAGTGTCTCCAAAAAGTAGCTAAAATGCACTTATCTACTGATACAGCTAGCTACTGATTTCAGAGTTCAGATCAGGACTGGGTGATCCTGAAATCCCGCAAAGCAAACAACTTCTACCTCTTAAAAAGTCCTGAAAAATAGATAAAAATCACTTCTTGTCACCCAGTTCTCATGCAAACTTCAAAACTCATTAAAGATTGGCTGGGGGTATCACTGAATCTAAATACTGTACATAAATATATACATTTTGAGTTGTTTCCAGTGATTACTGAATAGTATTTACATGTCACCTGTCTCTGTCTGGTTTTGATTGACTTGGATTTGCCTCAAACTGTCTGGGTCTTTCAAAAAATAACAAACAAATCCTCTCAGGAGACGTGATGAGTCACTTTGTGGAACAAGCAATTGTTCATTAAAAGTCAGAACACAAGTGGTACTCTCTTCCTAAATTAAGCACAAAAGGGAGGGAAAAAAAGGATTTATTTTCCCAGATTTCTATTAGTTCGTTTTGCTAGGCTTCTCTGAAGAACATTTAAAATGTGCAACAAAACAAACTGTGCACAACTGTGCTGTTGCATCTGTGAGTGTGTACTTCCCGCGCCCATTTGCGTGCAAATGGGTAAGCAAGCGAGCAAGTGCACTACCACACCCAGCCCCAGGACTTCAAATTATCCCGAGGCTCCTCCAAAACACACTTCAGAATTTTTGTCTGCTTTCCAAACTCATTACTTTAGTAGGGCAAATCAAACAGCGCGCATTAAATGGAACTCAAACGTGAAGAGAGTGGAGTGCGGGGGGAAAGAACAGTGTCTACCAGAGTGTGTGCACATGGGCGTGTTAATTAGCAAGATCCCGCTCTAATTAATGGCCTATGAATAGCCATGCTGGGTGAGGAGTCAAGGTTAGACACCTGTGCAGCCATATTGACGCAAACTCCTTCCCAGGGTCTATCAAAGTATCCACGTTTAATGTAAATACAGTATTGGCAGACAAAGCTGCTGCTGAGCCAACAGAGGGAGTGTGCATCAGTGTGTGTGCGTGCGTGTGTGTACGTGCGCGTGTGTTAAAAAAATAAGATATCATGTGGATCCAACATGGACGATGTCAGAGCAATTAGAGAACACATGAATCATCACTGGGGAGGTAATGACCTCGGAGCATCACAGAGGAGAGTCAATTACTCCATCAAAATCAAGCCTGCCACAATCACACATTATTTATTACTCATATAAGAAGTGATGTTATGACTGTGCTGTGCTCTGCCATAGTGCTAAGTTCTTACAATCCCTAAATGACTTTTTTGTTGCATCATTTTAAATTTGAAAACTGAATTCCTGCTTATGCCAGGAGAATGTGTGAAAGACTGTTGAGAAGGCTCACAAGTTTAGTCAGTAATTCAGGTGGGTTAAAGCCAATTAAGCCGATGACTTTGCTGCTTAAACTGCACACGTACACAACGATCGCTTGGCCTGAAATTGTTAGGGAAGTTGTAATACTGGGATCACATGAATTCAGTCCAAAACAAGTCAATGTTGGTTTTCCCTAGATAAGGTGAAGAATATCCATAAGGCACTAGAGATTCATTGTTCTTGGAGTAAATCAAGTTTGCTAAGGATGGCTAGAGTTACTGTCATCCATCTGTGTTAGTGGTAAGTGTGGAACTCTCTAACTACCCCAGAATTCATTTACGATCCAGAGGGCTGCAGTATGATGATTAAACACTTATCGATGCATCCTGATGTATCTTTTTTCTATTCTGAATTTCTTTTTACTTACTGTGTCACTACTTAGTACTTGCAAAGCAAAACACAGGGGATGGGGGAGGTGAAAAGTTCATAGTGGTCAAATTTGACCAAATGTGGTTTATTTTTCAACGACAGGGATCCAAGCGCTGCAACACTGATAGAAGAAGTGTGTGGACCGAAGGGGAGAAAAATAAATCACATTTGGTCAAATTCAACCACTATGAACTTTTCAGTTCCCCCTCGTACTTGTAATGACCCATAATGGATTTATTTCCAGCAAAGTCTAGTAATAACACAAATAGAAGAGATGTGTGACAAGTCAATTTTAACATTAGATTTAACCAGCATACGTATGTCCCACTACAGGTACTACAGTATCCGGCTGCATACTCCTCAGCTCTGACATTGACAGACATGGGCTGCTGTTGAACTCTGGGCATTTAAAATTAGATTCTTTAACATTCGTGCATCGATCAGAATCTTCCGCATACTGCTACGTGATGCATCTAAAAAACAATTAAGAACCTCCTCATCGTGCCTAAGGTCTCCTCCCTCTGGGAACCAAGTGGAATGAAGTGGTGCTGCGAGAAAAACTGATCACTGTCACTTCTGAACACGCTTTGCACTCCTGTCTGAACAATCAGTCAATACTCTTTAAATCTACCCTGACCGGCGCTGTCTTTGACTGCCAGGACACCGCGGGTGATCCTGCTTCCACCCGAGACCACGTCCCCATTGGGTCCATATGATGCTGGTTACTAAGATCCTTTCCACAACCCTCAAGTAAAAACATCAATTTGCTTCATTAATCTGTGTGACTGAACATCTCCTGCCATCCCCCTTCCTATTGCCAAGAGTGCTACACAAATGGGCACAGCCTGACACAAAAAATATAAGGACATTGTTGAAAAATTGTCCCAGGAAATCTGTAGTGTCTCTCTGTGGATTGCCACCTTAGGCTGCGTGTCTACCAAACACGTTTTTTCTGGGTGACTAGTTTCCATTCATTCTCTATGTAGTCCAGCGTTTACAGCACTGAGCGCCCTTAGCGCTGAAACGCTTTCAGCAGTGGCCGTTTTTTGTCGGGGCACTCAGGGTGCTCAGAGTTGAAAAAAGTTCAACTTTTCCGACTGCAGTTGAACTCGTCAATGTCAGACCCAAGCAGCCAATCAGAACCGCTGCGTGGGAGGGACACAGGATGCCGGTACTAGTCTGTACTCAGCCTCCTGCTTTCTGTGTCATCATATTTTACATCCAGAGCTTCTAGAATACATTTCCTGTCCACTGTTATTTAGAGACTGCTATTAAAAAAATCAGTAGAAAGTCTGACAATAGGAAAAGCGGAAGTGCTGAGCTGAGAGTGACAAGCTGCTACTGGGACACAGGGCACAGACTTTTTTCTCCCAGAGCGCAGTGCACAAACGCTGAAAATAAATGCTCAGGGCGACAAAAAACGTGTTTGGTGGACACGCAGCCTTATTGTGGTGGAGGGGTCTGCATGCCCTAATGATCTCGGGAGCTATGTTGTTGGGGGCAATTTGCCCCTATTAGGGTCTCCCAAGGCACACTGGTCCTGGATGAAGGGCCAGGCTAAGAGCTGTCCAGTAGATCCCTATCAAATAACTTACATCAAGGACCCAGTGTACCCAAAGAAGCCACATGGGTCTGCTCTCCAGTGGGCTCACCACCTGCAGGAGGGATCATGGTGGTATGTGTACCAGGCGGAGCCTGGGCTACTTTGTTTGGACTGCTGCTCCTGCAATCCAGATCCCTGGATAAGCAGTAGAGGATGGATGGATGGATGGATGGAATTCTGTAGTGTGATTTTTTTTTTTGTCTATTTATGGTATAGAGGTAGATGTTTATATCATTGTCAATCAATATGGAAAACCCTACTGTTTTAGGACTTTTTGGAATATTGCCCACCTGTGTTGTGACTAACCCTGAGTAAGTCTGTGAAACATGGGGAATTGTTCAAGAGTCAGAACTGGGAACGTTTGCACAGGGACCCCTAAAAACCAACTGACACCAGTACTCACTCTCTCCAGTCTTTCAGTTCAACCCTATCCTGTCTGTCTGTGACGCGCATAGCAGAAAGACACATACAGTCAAACAAAACAGCTGTCATCACGTTCGGCTGGAAACAAATAAGTGTACATAAATTACCCTACTTTTAAATAAATTCTTCTTTGTTTTGTCAAGCCCACTGGTTACTCTCTTACTGTAATGACAGTAATGGTGGACACAAGGGGGGCAATGGCTGCAGTCCAAACACTCATTCAAGAATTTCATCTAAACAGTTGGACTGTTTATACTGCAGTTTGATTTTTGCAGTGCCTCTGGGTCTCAATTGGAATACATCTCAACTGCTGTGAATCCAATCTGAGTACAGCTGCCTTCTGCCATGAATGAGCAAGCAAGAAACTTTTCAGAGCCGCATGAGGTTGAACGCTTGATCCCACAGCCGAAAGACACATTTGCCGCAGCATTTAAGAATATAAAGCTTTTTTTTTTTTTTCTTACTGGGGTCATTATATTGGTGCAGAATTATACTGAAACGTGGGTGCTCAAATGTTCTCACTTCCTGGCTGCTGCTGTTTCTCCTTCTGTGTGTGCGTTTGAAAAAGAGAGCATTCCTTCGCCAACAGATCAATACCTCGGATCCATTCCGGTTTGTTAAAGAGTAACAGGCATGGATTTGAAGAGGAGGGGGTGGTGGTGGTGGGGCTAACAGGTGCTGATTTAGCCAGGCTACACCGGACCCATTTACTTCTCAGCTACAGCTAACAGGGTTTCTCCAGCCTCCAAAACACTTTGTACTGAAGTCAAAGCGGTGTACACGGCACAAGAAAAATTACCCCCATTACATAATCCCTATAATGATTCCTATTGAGGACACAGAGGCTATAGCAGCAGTACAGTAAATTACACTAAACACCATTACTCTTGACAGCTTCTTTTGAGTGTGAGTGTGCGTGTGTGCAAGTCGATTTGTGTGTGCGCGCACACGCTCGTGTGCGAAGGTGTTAGGTGAGTGAATGATTGAGTGTGTGTGCACGCGAGTGTGTGAGCGTCGCTGTCACGGTGAAATTAAACTGGGGCTCGGGTGAGAAACAGAGCAATGCTTCAATGCTGAGTGGGGGGGGATGGGGTTGAGAGGAAGCAGCGCCGAGGAATCGAACACCCCGAGGACTTTGGAGCCGACGTAGAATAACCCTGTCTAAGGAGGACCTGAGGAAGAGGAGGAGGAGGGCAGGGAAGAGGCTGATGGGAAAAAAGAAGGGGAACAGAGGGAGCTGGCAGGGAGATTGAGAGATGGGGAGATTGATGGCATGTAATGATGAAACGGATGGAGGACGAGACAAGAGAGACATGCACGTCAGAGGCCATTACTCATCTGCAGTGCGCGCACACGCACACACACATTTGACACAGACACAGACACACACACACACTGCAAACACCACCCAAGGGTACCAGAGGAGCCGTCTACCACCCACCTCTCTATTTTTCTCACCTTCTCTCTTTCTTCTCTCTGTCACCCTTCTGTTCATCCCACCCTCCATCTGTGCCTCTGTCTTTTCCCCCCGTCCTCCTCTTACACTCCAGTCTGTTTCTCAGGAGGCTTGTATCATTTGTAGCAAATCATATCGTCCGTCACAAACTGTGAAACTTGTTTTATTCCATTTGCATTTTAAGTGGCGTGGCAATGGACGGATCGTCGCTGGCTGACACAAGGACGGAAAACATGGACGTACATAGCACTGCTTGTGCTGAAAAAGCTCAAGTTTGCACCACATGTGTCAAAACAGGAACGAGTCCCATCGTTTGACCTCTTGGCTCACTGCCATCAATATTTATGTGATCGAACCATGTGAGGCTGAACCATGCGTCTACACCTGGCTTGTATGAGTATGCGCGTCAAGACTGGGCCCGTTTCATAGAGAACAATTTCCCATAATGAGCACCCAGGGGACTTGTCGCGATGTGCTCCCATCTCAAAAACAAAGGGGCTGAATAGACATCTGCGACACTTTGGATGCTCCCTGGAGGTCTGGGACAGACTAAATTTGTCATTTCCATAACAGAGTACGCACAAACTAGCATGATCAGTTAGTCTCACGGGCTTTTAGTTTCACATGAAGGAAGTGGCTGTGTTGCTAAAAAACAAAACAAAAAAACAGCTACACTATGGAATTAAAGGGAGAGGTGAGTGGCATTTCAGAGTCAAGGATCTCTAATTGGATAAGCATCAGGCCACGGTGCTCCAGTGTGATCACATTTTACTCTGGGGAATGTTTTTTATTCATTTGTTGCTAAAATGCAATATCTTTACAAGAAATATATCCAGAGGAACCCTCCACCTAGTCATGCAAAATGTTTTCTGTTCAAATTCTATCTAAACTATTAGAGTTCCCAATAGCAGGATGGCGTCAGAATCATCAAAGGTACATACATTATATTAGGGCTGGGAATCACCAGAGGCCACAGGAATAGATACGATCATGATAGTTGGGCCGCAATATGATACTATCATAATCTTGCAACATGCTGAGTAGCGTGATATCATATATCGTTATATTGCGATTTCTCATCCCCATCTTTTGTTGTTCAACTCCCAGCTAGATCTCAGGCATCACCCCGTTGCTGGGCTGACCTAACCAGACGGTGAGCATTTAGCACCATCTAGTGGACTGCAAAGTCAACTGTTTGGAGGTCGGGGTTCAAGTCCCACCCGGGTCATGCCAAAGGCTATATAAAAATGGAACTTCCTGCCATCCAGCTTGGTGCACAGCAAAAATGGAACAGAGGAGGGAAATGTGGGCAGCAGTGGCTCAGGAGGTAGAGCAGGTCGTCTAATAATTCGAGGGTTGGCGGTTCGAATCACTCTGCCCAGCCACCCTGCCATTGTGTCCCGGGGCAAGACACTTTACCCACCTTGCTTCCAGTGTCCATGACACTGGGTATGAATGTGTATAAATGGTCAGTCGTGGTCGGAGAGGCTGTTGGCGAGGATTGGCAGCCACGTTTCTGTCAGTCTGCCCTAGGGTAGCTGTGGTTGCAGTAGTAGCTTACCATTATCATTGTCTATGGAGTGAATGAATAATGTGTCCATTGAAAAGTGCTATGTAAATCTGTGTAAATCTGATGCATTATTATTATTATAATCAATACAGTATTACTACAAAGTATTGTGATACCACAATGTATCGATCCCCCTCACAGTATATAGACTTTTAATGGTACAAGCATTACAACAGGGATGCGCACTGACATTTTGAGGTGCTGTTGCTCTTTGCTGAAACAAGGGCAAAATTACAATGAAAAAACCCCCAACGATATACAAGACAAAAGTCACAAAATGAATGAGAAAAGTTGCAAATTTATGAGGAAAAGAGTCACATGTACAAGAACAGCCACTGGAAATGTCTAAGAAAACAAGAAACGTATTAAAAAGATGCACTAAATTCCTCAGAACAAAAAGCTACATTTTTTAAAATAAAATGTCACAAAATTAGAAGAGAAAAGTCACATGTTTAAAATAAAAAAGAATGGCGAAAAATAATGGAGAAAAATGTTGATGACGAGTAGCAAACTTGTGAATAAAGGAGGGACACAAAAGTTACAAATTCAAGAAAAAAAGAAAATTCATGGGCAAAGAAAGCCTCAAATTTTCTGGAAGTCTTAAAATTTAGCTTAAAAAAGTATTTAATACAAAAAAATGAAATAAAAAAAGATAAGACAAAAACAGAGACAAAACAGTCCCTTTTTATAATAAAAAAAAATTCCAGAATGTTCCAGACAGTGCAAATATAGGAATAAAGCCTCAAAGTTACATGGAAAAAAATATGAGAGAAGCAAACAAAAAAACCTGCAAATTTACTAGTACAAAGTGACACATTTAACGGTTCTTGTCTTATTGCTGCCTGGCCAACATCAGCCCGTCCCTGTGCACATCCTTGCACTACACTATCCCAAAACAGGCCTGCGGGGGTTTCTGAGTGGGCCATTGGAAATGTTTGTCCAACAGGTTTTCATCTGTCAGTATAATGTAAAGTCCACCAAGACACAGTCTGGGTCTGCTTTACTGTGTGTTCCAAAATTAAAAAAAAATCATGCCATCCAGCACGAGTGTTTTTTTTAATCTGCTACACACTGTGACTGAATACAGAATAGCCACTGCCAGCCCTGCTCAACAGCACCAGCGTGCTACATTCAGCCGTCCACCTACTATTTACCATACAGTGCAGGACCAGAGGCGACAATTTACCTGTGACAACAAGCAGAAGGCTTCCCTGCAACAGCTTGCATTCATTTGAGAAGCACTGAACTGGCGTAATGTAATTCAGGTCCGTCTGTGTTATTTAAGTTGCACTGGGACACAACAATACAAAGGCGGGAGTGGCTGCTGCCGTGTGAGCTCTCCCTTTCGGCTGCCGCGGACCTCGTGTCGGCTGAGCTGCATTCACTAAACATCTGCTTAACATCCCGCACACACATCGCTTAATACAACGAGCTGATGTGTCAACCGGTGGAGTGCGCTCTGTGCTCCCTCTCCCTCTCTTCCCCCCATGGAGGCTTCAAATGCATCGCGCCTAATCTGTGAGGGAGACTCGGCTCATAATGCCGGCTAGCGCTGCATGCTAATCCTCTGCAGATGAAGACGCGGTGCTAAGTAACGGGCTGACAGCCGTGTGGTGGGAATGGGAGAGGGAGGCTAATGCTAACTGCAGTGTCATTGCGGCCTCCACGCTCCGCTGTGCATTTAGGCATTCACGCCAGAGTGTGCGCATGTGTGTGTGTGGAGGGGCTCGCAAACCACATCTGCGTTAAAAAGCCTTCAACGTCAGCCTGGCCAGCTGAGATCTGATTCGGCTGTGAGCATCTGCATGTGTGTGTGTGCCTGAGGTGGTGTATTCATAAAGGAATTTGAAAATAATACTAACAAGCACCGCAAGCCCGGCCAAATGTGGAATATGAGACAAGCCCACAGTGTGGTTTGTTAAGTCACGCACACGCACACACACACTTAGTTCAGTGAGCAGCTGTTGATTGGCGGAGGTGAGACGAAGCCGTGGCCTTCTCATGAAGAGAAGCGCTTGTTTTCCTCATTACTGCATGTCCATGGTGTGTCTGACGCCGATGACTCGAGTGTTTCTGGCCCAGTGTAAACACACCTGTAAGCAGGTAAAACCAACCGTTCATCCATCACCGTGTACACCTGTCACGGGGCCCGCGTGCCTGACTGAAGATTTGGAGAGGAGGCCGCCCACCTCGGTGGTGGTGGTGGTGGTGGTGGTGGGTGGCCATGTTGGCAGCGCATACACACTCTGACGCGCACACACAATAACCGGCCATATTTTGTGTGAAAGTGCTGCGGAGAGCCACAAAGAACTATAATGTCTGCCAGTCAGGAAAGCCACTTACACAGAGCTGCCCGCCAATCTCCACCCGCCACCGTCACCACAATGCCCGCCGCTGTACCCACTCACCGTCAATCACTTTTCCGCCGCCCCACCTACTGCCTGACAACCTGTGAAACGTCTTGCAGGACCCCAGCCAGCACTCCTAATTGCAACCGCCGCTGCCAACTACCCCTCAGCTGACCAAAACCACAAACTGACATGATATAGAACGTCGTTACCAGGCCTCCAAAAAAAACCCAAACCTCTGCTCTCTGCGCCTCATGTCAGCTTCCATCCCACCCCAACCCGTGACACACCACATCCAATTAATGAGGTGTCACCACTAATATTTACACCGTTAATTTGTACCGCTCCTGAAGCCGCTTTGATCCAAACTGGGTGTGACAACTTTAATGGCTAAACAAAACAGAGGACAAACAAACCTAAAGACCTACTCCTAAATCACTGCGGGGAAGTCTGCTGGGGGAAAGGAGGGGGCGTCTTTTGAAGTGGAAGAAGACAACGGAGGGAAGCTTTTCATGTGGCCACACCATCATTAGGCTGGCCGGGGTGAGGCAGAGGCCTAATTAGGGCCGGGATTGATTGAAGCGGTGTGTTGTTCTTTATTCAGACGCACAGAAGAGAAGAAGACGAGAACGAGTAAGAGGCTGATCTAAGAGGGAGCCGGCGTTTAGGGCAGAGAATGGGAGCTGTATGCTAATCAATCAACATTTATAGAAAAAACAAGTTCTTAGTTGGAAACATCATCTGTATATGGAATGCTCAAAACAAGTGAAATGAAAAAGAATCACAAGCTTGGATTACTTTTCCAAGATAGTCTTACTATAATTCATTCACCTGGTTCTACAATTGACATTAGCTTAAAGTAAACAAGGTTGGTTCCAAGGTTGTCATAGCCAGGAGCGGCACTGAGGTTAAGCTCCCAGTGCTCATAAAATGCTCCTTATGGCGTGTGTCTCGAAAAGCCTCTGACAACTAAGTCCAACTCCTAGCCTGCCCGTGTGGTTTAGTCTCTAAGCCCGGCGGAACTGCTTTTACTAATAGGAGAAGGGGCGAGGGCGGATCTCTGGCGCCTTAAAACCAGATGCTTCGGGTAGATGGTGGCTCGTCAACCTGGGAAGGTAGCCCATCTAGGGGAAGGTAAACCCTGATTTCAAACCTCTGCTGCCTTGTGGCACACCCAGTCACGGGAAAGGCTTCAGGAGTCAATCCTGAGGAAAAATCCGGAGTCGGAGCCCCTAAGGCAGTTCTCTGTTGTGCACAACATTGTTCTGGCAGCTCCTGCGACGGCGCTGGTGCCAAACTATAGCAGCCCTGCTGTTCCTTTGGATTCATCAGTGACGTGGAGAGGGGGGGCATGCTGCATGGGTAACATCTTGTCCTCCGTATCTTCCTGCCCAGGCTTGAATCCTACCAACGCCCAACGCTGGAAGGTAGAACACCGGTGCACATCGGCCTGTTCAGCCGCAGGCGGTGCTGTTCCAGCAGAGTAGACGTTTAGGATTCTCTTCCATGGTCATCATAGACTGACGGAGGCCGACAACGACGAAAGTAAACAAAGAGTAACACTTAGAGCTGAAATCACACTCAACAACTGTTATGTCAACTATAAATTAATCTGGGATGTTATGACTTGAAGGTTCAAGTTTCATTCTTGACAGCTCTTCTACTCCACAGTTTAATGTGTCTTTAAATACCAACATTAGTCCACCAGGTCACCACTACAACTCTGCAAGGCACCTTCTTTACATGCATTTTTCCACTTAAAACATTTCTTCAGTTGTCTAACCCTTGTCTATTTTTTAAATAATTTAAAATCTGCTGTCCATTTTTTTAAAAAACTCTTAACAAAAAAGCCAAAATTTTAACACTGAGGCTTCAGAATGTTGGTGGCATGTTGGTGTCCATGAACATCTTCTGAATAACAAGGAGAGTTCTTGCGCCTAAAATACTCCTAACACCGCAAGATAATTTGACTATTCAATATTTAGAGAAAATAATTGTAAACACATGAGATGTTCACACCTATTATTTACTGAAGGCTAACTGTGTCCCTGACTGCTCAGACTGACTCATTTGTTCTTTCTAGCTGCTCTCTGACTGTCAGCAGATCATCCTCTGTCTTTTAAGGATCAGGTAAAGACAGGTGTACAATCCTGCTTTTCTCAGGTTAGAAAGGTGTTTATTGAGTAACTTTTTTTTGTCAGACTGCTTTAGAGACAGCATTTCAAACATCCATTTAATTGCCATAACTCTTTATATGCCTGTCTCAATGTAAAATGACTTTCTTTACTGTAGCTTTTCCAAAAGGTTGCAGCGAGAAGCTTGAATTAGATGCAGAAATCATGTCCTATCTTATCGTCAAGGGCTGCACAGAACTTTTTTATACTGACTTTGAAACAGGTTACTTACTTTAACAGCAGTGAATGGGCTAGCCTCCACTGGAATCACTGACCTTTCAATTCTCCGCAAGTCAAAACACCACCTCAGATCCTCTGGCAAGACGCACCTAATTGTTCTGAAATCTAAGATTAGGATTTTCTGTCAGGGCACCAAAACATATCAGAGCAGCCGGTCAGAAGACATGATGCAGACTAGATCAGTTTCATCACTGAGGCTGCTTTCACACCCAACCCATTTCAGAATCAGAATCAGAATCAGAATCAGGTTTATTGCCATTGTTCATGTAGTACACAAACTAGGAATTTGTCTCGGTACAATGCTGCAACATTAAACATGATAAGATAAGAGAAATAAACTATACATGTAATAAAGTGTAGGATAAGATTAAGTGATACTGGTCAACAGTTAAAATATATATTAGCCAGCAGCAGATACTGTGGAGAACTATATAGTGCAGTCGGTAATGCAGGAAGAAAACAGTGATGATTGACATGAGTCTGGTTGAGCTGCTGTACATGGTGCACGAGAGTCACTTAGTGTTCAGCAGTCTAATGGCAGAGGGGAAGAAGCTGTTCATGTGACGGGAGGTTTTAGTCTGGATGGACCGAAGTCTTCTACCAGAGGGGAGGGGGGCAAACAGTACGTGACCAGGGTGTGAGGGATCGGCTATGATCCGGCCAGCACGCCTCCGGGTCCTGGAGATGTACAGATCCTGGAGAGATGGGAGCTTGCAGCCGATCACCTTCTCAGCAGTGCGCACGACGCGCTGCAGCGCGCCTGCATACCCATTTGGTTTGGACTTTCTGACTTTTCAGTTGGATTTGGACCACAATTTTAGGTGTGAAACCTCCCATCAAACCCAGCCTTGGTCCAGTTTGTTCAGAGTGTGACAGGAATTTTCAGACAGGTTTAGACTTTTGGACCAAACACAGGAGGTTAAAGCAGTCGGTAAAAGGAAAATGAGCTGTGCCGGCATACAAGGGGGGGTTGAACAGTTAATAGGCTGACCATGACGCAGTGGTTAAATTTGACCAAATGTGGTTTATTTGTCAACATAGCCTCCCCTTCAGTCTACACCCTTCTTCCATCGGTGTTGCAGCGCTTGGATCCCTGCGGTATAGAAGCTCCCTTCTTGATCCGAGAAGCATAACTCCTTCTTAGTCAGCCTATGAACTTTTCAGCCCCCCTTAAGTAATCACTTGAAAAAAAATCATAAAAATGTAGAAACTTGCCAGATATTTTCAGATGGTGCAACAGTTTTTACAAAAAAAAAAAAGGACGGGCAATGCTACTTGAAAGTCACCATAGCCGATAAGAAGGACAAATGTTCCTTTTAACAAGGATCTGAATAATATTCTTGCCTCACTAACTAGTTCAGTGACTAATACAATGGAATCTTCCTCCATTTCTACATAAAGTGGAGTTATCTCAAACAGGTTCACTTTGTCTTCTTAATGATAAAACTGGCCTTGTTCTTCTAAGACAAAGCAAAGGGATGTCGCATACCTTTGACATGCTTCGACTGTCATCTACAGTCTTCTTCAGAAAACGTCATCTGACGTCCGTGTCCTGTCACATCAGCTGTTTTATCCTTTCCGTAGGCGTGACTGACCTGACAGATTTGACAGATCTGTCAGATCAGTCACGCCCCTTACCGTGCGATGGTCTCTGGAGGAGAGAGTCCCAGGTGTGATAGAGCACGAAGGCTCCATCATCTGGGTTTCATGATGTTGTGGGCTCGCTTCCTGATGAAAGTGAGCCCACATTACACAGGAAACAAACACACAAGGACCAATACCTCCTCTGGACATCTGAACATCCCACGGCACAAAAACTGTCAGTTGTGAGGACATTATTTGAATGCACTACCATTATCACGGACAAGGAGGAGAGACAGAAGGAAGAACGGCACATACGACAAGCACTCATGGACTTGCAATACCCAACATGGGCAATAAACAAAGGAAAACGTCAAGTCCAAAACAAAGACCAAGAACAAAATCAAAAAACATAGTGACCCTAGCATACATCTGGGGAATAACTGAACCCATACAGAGAATCGTGAAAAAACACGGAATAAACACAGCAATAAAACCCCACACAAAACTACAGCAGCATTTGGTTTATCCCAAGGACAAAAAAAATACAACCAAACAAAAAATACAACGTAATTTATGAAATATCATGCAAATCGTGAAAAAACATACATCGGGGAAACGGGGAGGATGTTCACAACACGGAAAAGGGAACACCAAAGAGAATGTGAAAAAGAAACAGCAGGGTGACTCACAAGAGCGCAAAAGGAAAAGGCAGAACAGGAAAACCTCAAATCAGCAATATCAGATCACTGCAAGATAAACAACCACATCATGGACTGGAACAAGGCAAAAATAATTGGATCAGAGGGTCTGTCCAGGGCGTACCCTGCCTCTCGCCCAAAGATGCTGGGATAGGCTCCAGCCCCGCTGCGACCCGAAAAGGATTAAGCGGAAGAAGATGAATGAATGAATGAATGAATGAATGAATGACAACAAACACAAACGCTGGATCAAAGAAGCAAGTGAAATCAGGAAGTCAGCCCACAGCACCATGAACTGAGATGATGGAGCCTTCATGTTCTCGCACACCTGGGACTCTCTCCTCCAGAGACCATCGCAAGGCCGGGGGGGTGGGGTGGGGTGTAGATATTCAGGTGAGAAAATGCCCTGAAATTATTTTTAAAAGGTATTCTTACAAAACAGCTTTTATACTATTGTTCATTCTTTTTAATGTTAATATAATATTAATATTTGTGCTCTATACTGCCTTTGTACATCTGTCTATATTTTAATTTTGTCGGTTTATTGGTCAGCTTGTTTTGTTTATTATATGTAAAGAACTTTGTTTCCAAATAAATTAATGTAATTAGTAACCTAGTGAAAAATGTGATGTGTCTGTTTTTAGATGGCTGTACTTTAGAGGTCTGATATCTCATATTTATTTGTCCAGAGATGAGCAAGAAATTCTGATCTTTAGTAAAACGTTTAAAAAAACATCTGAAGACAGCAAAACTCCCATCTCATCTTCTCCTCCCTCTTCCTTTCCATCTACTGAACCTGGTTACTCTTGAGAAGCTGGGCTGCTGTCAGCTCCCAGCAGCTCTTTCCTCTAACTGACACAGGTAACCCTCTTATATGAGCAGCCCCTGCTAAAAGCATGTCATTTTCTCCTGCTAATGTCAAGTGGGAACAGATCAGAGCAGGCAGGGCGAGTTAATAACGCTGCATTCTCTCTTTGCACAGATCCCTCGGGCACTCCCGCTTACATGTGAATTCAAACTTCCTGTGTGACCTTCACAGTTGTGAATACCGAGTAATCACCAAAGGTGACCTGCACTGGCTTTTTGTCTCCATGTCACGGTCTTCTGAAAAGGCCTGACTCATGATGAGGGGGTGGGATGGGGCTGCAGCAAATGACACTTCTGTATGACATCTTGTATTTAGAAAATTTTCCAGACCATTTTCCCTCTTGCATTGTGGCCTTGAACTGGTCTTTCGGTGACAGACTTGTGTGTGAGAATGAAAATGGTCCTTCACAACTGTCATGTTCCAAAAAATAAAGTCTGTGTGATCTCTGATTGTGCCAACATGAGAAGAACTAATTATCTAGCATATCCATAGCTAGCAAATAGATTTTATGTGTCCTGCCTCCTGCATGCTTGATAGAGACATATTTCTAGTAGTAAGAACACTCTTCTATTGGAATGTTCCATCCAGCTATATCCTACAGAAAGGGAAATGTTGGACATTGTGCTGCCTGATTCTCCAGACAGTTCTCTAACTGCTACATCAGTACTGCCTATATTTTTTCAGCTGTTGATCCACACATTAAACATATTCCCTATAGTCCATTACTTTTGCTCCAAGGTCCCCTTTACACAGCACGGAGATCATTCTGTGACCATTGAGAGATCAAAAATTAGCTCCATCTCTCACTGATCTCCTGAAGCCCAGAAAAAGCTGTGTCTGTGTAAATGTTTGTGACATCATTGTGCTATCAAAAATTCAATTTTCGGCAACTTTCATGGTGATCTATAAAGATCTTTGAAAGATCGCTGAGAGATCATTAAGAAACCAGAAGAGATCGCTGAGCGATCATTGAGAATTTATTAGGTAACCAAGGAGGTGTATATTTGAGAGGTTTCCAGTGGTTTTCTACACCCTTTACACAGGAGTGGAGATCTTTGCGAGATTGCTGAAAGTTGAAAAAAATGGCCAGATCACTCTCACATTCATACCTAAGAACAATTTAGAATCCCCAGTTGATGCCAGTTAACCTAACCTGCATGTCTCCACCCCTGTGTAAAGGGGTGTAGGAGAGCACTGGAAATTTCTCAAATATACAGTACATGTCCTTGGTCACCCAAGAAATTCTCAATGATCCTTTTTTCAATGATCTCTCAGCAATCACCAAGATTTCTCAACGATCTTCCAGTGATCTCCACAGTCTCCATGGTCTCCTCAAAGTTTTGATGCACTCCAAAACAATCTCTCAACAATCACCTAAGGGAAGCAATCTATCAAATTGCTGTCAAGAAGCGCTCAATGATCGCATCAATCTCCCAATGATCTGTCAGCCTCTCAGCAATCTCCACTAAGCTCGATGTGTCTTTCATCAAACGCTCAGCAATCCCTCACTGATCTCTCAGCCATCTCTCCCTTCGGCATAGAAAAATTTGGCATTCACTGAGAGATCATTAGGAGATCATTGGAAGATCGATGAGATCATTGAGCACGCCTTTAGAGCTCCTTAACAGATAATTAAGACATCACTTTTCTTTGGTGATCTTTGAGAGATTGTTTTTAGACTGAGTCAAAACTTTGAGGCTGTGGAGATCACTGGAAGATCACTGAGAGATCTTGGCAATCGTTGGGTGCTCACTGAAAGATCATTGAGAGCTCTAGCTCTTTTTCATCTCTCAACAAGCTCCACCCCTGTGTAAAGGGGGTATAAGCAATTATACTGATGATGCAGAACACAGACCACACACAGCCACTGATATTACACAGCCAAGTCAGTTGTAAAGTGAGATGTAACAATTCACACATCAGGTGGTTCTACAGCACACTGTCTTTTGAAAAGAAACCATGGCTACTTGACTGACATTTTCAGACAGGCACATCACTATTACGGGTATTTGTACTGCACTCACTAAGACTCAAAGTAAATGTGATAATATAGTGATAATAATCTAATTTTCTGTGATGCTTTGTTGAAGTTTCAATATGTTTAAGGTTGTTCCAACCCCGTAGAGGATGTTGTAATGGTTGGCAGATTAACAGAAATGAAGCATCAATAAGAGACTGTGGGGTATTGTACAGAAAGATAGTGTTTGATCAATCAGCACTCTACGTTACAGTTGTCAGGAAGGGAAAATATCCATCCACTATCAGCGAGATTTAAAAAACAGCCATTGTACGGCCAGTGTACAAATCAGGTGATAAGCTCCAGGTCGCAAATTACAGACCCATCAGCGTACTCCCAACCATTTAAAGGCTTGGAGAAAGCTGTAGCACAACAGCTGATGGACCACCTTGACTCCATGGCAGCACTTAACCCCTTTCAGTTTGGTTTCAGGAAAGGATATTCCACTGAAACAGCATGCTGCTATCTATTAGAAAACATCAAATCCAGCCTGGATGGGGGAGGGGTAGTGGGGGCTGTTTTTCTTGACCTGCGAAAGGCTTTTGATACAGTCAACCATGAGTTACTTTTAAACAAATTATCACAATTCTCCCTTCATAAAAATACACAAAATTGGATAAGGTCATACCTCAGTGACAGACAGCAGTGTATAATTGTAGCCCAGACCTCCAAGGCCCAGAGTGGCCTAGACTTTCGCCTGGTTCACATAGCACCATGATCCCTCCTGCAGGTGGTGAGCCCACTAGAGGGCGGACCCATGTGGCTCCTTTGGGTAGACTGGGTCCTTAATGTAACGTTTTTCATGGAGATCCACTGGACCACTCTTAGTCTGGCCCTTCACATAGGACCAGTTTGCCTTGGGAGACCCTACCTGGGGCAAGTTGCCCCCTGACAACACAGTTCCTGGGATCATTCGGGCACTCAAACCCCTCCACCACGATAAGGTGGCGATCCACGGCGGTAAAGTTTAGGTTGTAGTTTTCAAAAATCACACTGCCACTGCTAACAACCAAAAACAAAAAATAAAGTCACCTTGAACTTTTAAAGGGTTCATTTGAGGCCAGTATAAGGTTAATGCAGGCCAGTGTACCATGTATTATTGAAAACATATACATGCTTCCATTACAACACATTAAAGTACAGACAACAGCAACAAACAAGACTAAAACTGGGAGTTCAGAGCCTCGTGGTAAAATATGTCTCACATTTTCTGCAGAGTATTATTCTGATAAGCATCTGAAGATAATCACCTGCCCAGTGTGTCCTGCTAAAATCACTCACCCATGCCAGGACAAGTCCAACATTCCTGATATGCCGAGCAATCCCATTAATCTGGAAGGTTCGGTATGATTATTTATAAGTTATTTTAGTCTGTTCTTTAACCGTTTTTGGGGCTTTTAAATCATTAAAGAGAAGCAAAACACTCCCTTTATGCCAACATACCTTAAAAATCAAGGCTGCATCCTTTGTGCTGATGAGAGACATAAATCCTGCTCTCCCACTGTGAATTGCTGGGATGTGTCTAAAAGAGGCTGGAGCTGTTTCATCCATAACCAACAGAGCCATCGGTGGGAGAAATAGTGTCTCTGTATTCCACTCATGTCCCCCACCCCCTCTACCCCCACCACCTCTCCACTGTAGAGGCTAGAGGTCCACACACACTGTGGCTCCACTCATTACCTCGCCGCTTGGATGCCAGGCCCCCATTCACCCCGCTCACACACACACCCACACACAGCTGGCCCCTGATTATTTCATCCATCCATCCATCTTCTTCCGATTAATTTTTTTCGGGTCGGAGGGTGGGGGGTGGGGGGGCTGGAGCCTATCCCAGCATCTTTTGAGTGAGAGGCAGGGTACACCCTGGACAGGTCGCCAATCCATCGCAGGGCCAACACAGACAGACAGACAACCATTTACTCTCACAATCTTACCTAAGGACAATTTAGAATCCCCAGTTTGATGCCAATTAACCTAACTTGCATGTTTTACGCATGTGGGAGGAAACTGGAGAAATCCCAGAGTAAACCCACGCAGACACGGGGAGAACATGCAAACTCCACACAGATCACTGTTGGTCGGGGGCTGGGATCGAACCCAGGATTCCCCGGCCAAGGGTGAGTTGCTGTGCTGCCGCAGCGCTAGCCCCCCCCCCCGATTAATCATCTCTTTTTAACCCTTCCTTCACTTTGGAGCCCCCACCACCCACCTCTCCGCCCCGTTTCCAGAAAGCAACATGCTGGGTGAATGAAATGTGATTGTGATTCGGATTGGTACCTTCCGGGCTGGATTAGACCGCATCATCTGACCCCAACTCACAATGGAGCCTTTCTGGTGTTTCTAATTTAAACACACATTCTCTTATTGTACCAAAAGCCAGTTTAGAAAGCTTGGGATCAGTCCGCCAAGGTCTCCACCTTTGACCGCCACCTAATCCACATAGCACCGGACCCCCATGATCCCTCCTGCAGGTGGTGAGCCCACTGGAGGGCGGACCCATGTAACTCCATCGGGCTGAGCCCGGCCAGGTCCCATGGGTGGAAACCCGGCCACCAGACGCTAGCCATCAAGCCCCTCCCCCAGGCCTGGCTCCAGGGTGGGGCCCCGGTAACCAGCACCTCTAATCAGCACCTCCAAGTCCGAGTCCATGGTCCTCAGCCGGATAAAGGTGGATTGTCCTCTCCGGGTTGGGGTCAAGCCCCTGCCCCAAGTGGAGGAGTTTAAGTATCTTGGGGTCTTATTCACGAGTGAGGGGAAAATGGAGCAAGAGATTGACAGATGGATCGGAGCAGCATCTGCAGTGATGTGGATGTTGTACCGGTCTGTTGTGGTGAAGAGGGAGCTTAGTTCTAAGGCAAAGCTGTCGATTTACCAGTCAATCTACGTTCCTACTCTCACCTATGGTCACGAGCTTTGGGTAATGACCGAAAGAACGAGATCGCGGATACAAGCGGCTGAAATGAGCTTTCTCCGTAGGATTGCTGGACTCACCCTCAGAGATAGGGTGAGGAGCTCAGTCATCCGGGAGAGGCTCAGAATAGAACCGCTGCTCCTCCACGCTGAAAGGAGTCAGCTGAGGTGGTATGGGCATCTGATTAGGATGCCTCCTGAACGCCTCCCACTTGAGGTGTTTCGGGCACGTCCCACTGGGAGGAGACCCCAGGGCAGACCCAGGACTCGGTGGACAGACTATGTCTCTCAGCTGGTCTGGGAACATCTTGGTATCCTCTTTGAAGAGCTGGAGCAGGTGGCTGGGGAGAAGGAAGTCTGGGCTTCTCTTCTTTAACTGCTGCCTCCGCGACCCGGACCTCCGGAAAAGCGGTAGAAGATGGATGGATGGATTCTCTTATTGTGATAAAACAGTCCAAACGCCACTGCACTTGTTATGCGTGGCTGTCAGGTGAAGTCCTGATGCTCCACAGACGCGTTCTCAATGACTTCAGTGGCTCAGAAACAACAACAAAAGAAGCCCGCCTGTTCTTCAGCACAGCAGCTGAATAGTGCACGCTGTCACCTCATCATGACTTACACTTCCTCACTTCTCCCCATTCCATTTCTCCCCATTTCATCTCATTTGAGAAAGTCTGCAGGTTGCAGACTTTCGTATCACGTAAAACAAACAGTTTTCACCAGCAGAGGAACATCAAGCTGTCCATCACTGATCTGCAAGTCTTCTTGATGGTTGCTCCTGCCTCCAAGCACACGGTCAGAGGTCAGTTAAAGCCAGATGAACATATAATGTGTGTTGTGCATGGCTACACTTTAGCACATCATTGCCCCGTGGGGTTACAGAGGGGTTTTTTAGACTGTAGTTTCAATATTTGCGGTCACATTCATTTGGCTTGCTACACAACAAACCTAGGCACCCAGATCTGTGTTAATGCCACGTGTGATGTGAGAGTTTTTGGAGGCCATTCATCTCATATTAAATTAGTGACTAAATACCATGTACATGTTCATGTATCCCATCCAAATGAGCTTCATTTCAATGCTGGGTTTCCAGCTGTGAAGCAGCTACATCCTCATATCAGGGTAAAATTACCTCGTCTTCTCTCGCAGCGTCCTGGGAGTCGCTCCATTATTATTTGTCTACACAGACGCGCCAAGATTTTTTCCCCGAATAAGATCACGCCTGCACTCCCACTCTCTCTCGTCAAGTCATTTTTTTTTTTTTGGGGGGGGGGGTGTAAATCTGTTCAAAGGCATCTGCAGAAATGCACATTTTCTAGATTATTGTTTTAAGGTGAGCACTGAAGTTATTCCATCAACAACTGTGTTTCTCAGCTCACTGTTTTACTGTGTGGAAATGGACTCTTCCATGTGCATTATTGAGAAAAGTTCACGTCTCAAGGACACTATACAGTATATACTGTAAATGAGGCAAAGGCAGCATTTCCCACACAATATGAAAGCATCTGAGGTGCACTTACTTCTTGTTAAACTGACAATTAAGTAAGCATGCATATCAGTCCGTTTTTGGAACTGCTTAATGATTTTGAGAACAATTTAACCCAAGTTAATGCCAACTGACCTCACCTGCATGTCTCTGGACTGTGGGAGGACACCAGAGAAATGAAAACTCACAAAGATAACAGAAGGGCGTGCAAACTTCAGGAAAAGAAAATGTTAATTCAGAATAAGTGCAAAGCAATTCCTTGGATGGAAGCACATGATAACGGCAATGACTTTAAATCTGCATTAACAAGTGTGTTTGCTTGGCAGAGGTGGATTAATTAATCCACAGCTCATGACAAGGAGAGTGTAAACAGTTATTTCA
The DNA here is from genome assembly GCA_020510985.1 of Pholidichthys leucotaenia. Lineage (NCBI taxonomy): Eukaryota > Metazoa > Chordata > Actinopteri > Cichliformes > Pholidichthyidae > Pholidichthys > Pholidichthys leucotaenia. Next base: position 169,533,277 of record CM035845.1, read on the forward strand.
CATTTACAATGATAGCGTCTGTCTGAGGCATTACTGACACAACAAACATGACCACTGAAGAGAAGGGACTTGTGGTCAGACGAGCAAACAATTCCTTTCCTGCATTTCATGTAGGTACTCTTGCAGGGTTTCCTCTGGTAACATTTCTCGGTGTTGGCCCGCCACAACAGAAATTTTACCGCCGCGCCAAGGAGATATAAATTTATAAAGAAAAATACATGAAGCAATGACTTTCCGCAAGTGCGCACACGAACAACGCGTGTGGCCGTCATCCGCGCAGAGTTTAGAAGTGCCCCGCCCACGCGAGTTTTCCAGTCAGTCAGCAAGCAGTGTCTCGCTAAGCACGACTGTCCGACAGAAACATGAGTTTATTAAAGTACAGTGATCCCTCGCTACTTCGCGCTTCACCTTTCGCGCCCTCAGTGCATCGCGGATTTTTCAAAAATATTCATCAAAAATTCAAAATTGAGAAGAAATGGGCGGGCGCTAGCAGAAGGCAGGGAGACTACATTAGAACATCAGGTATCAACACGGAGAGCCGCACAACTCAAAATCCACCTCTCTGACCACCGCTCCACTCCTCTCCGCCCACCTCTTCACCGCTCGGGAATCTCGCAAGCTGATTGGCTGAGATGTTTTACCTCGCAAGCTGATTGGCCGAGACGTTTTACCCAGCTTCTCTCCCTGCAGAGCGCCCATACCCAGCGAAGGAAGACCGCATTCATTGTTCGCTGTTCTCTTGTGCCTTTTTGTGCAAAATAGTCTTCCCGTCGAGCCACTACGCCACCTCCTGCAGCTTCTCCAGCTCTATCGGAAGCTGCCCTCGACGATCCTGCGCCTCTAGCACTTGACGATGAGGCGTCACCTGAGCAGCAGTAAAGCTCTCATTAACCTGTGCAGTAAATCATCTTCATCTTGAGTTACGTATCTTGTTATAAGAATAAAAGAGTTCTAAAAACATATTTATGTACACTTTATTTACATCTACGTATGTATGTATACTTACACACACACACACACACACACGTATCATATGAGAGAGAGAGTGAGAGAATGAACGTACGTATTATTTATGGGTGACGTTATTAGGGGTGACGCTACTTCGCGGTTTTTCACTTTTCGCGGTCGGTTCTGGAACCCATTAACCGCGATAAGTGAGGGATCACTGTACTTTAAACGAGGAAAAAAATCACAAGAGGTATGTAAGCACTGGAGGAGTTTATCATGGTTTTAACCCGCTGAAAACGGGAGCAATAATGGAAGAGTCGCCTAGCTAAGAGACGTGGTTAGAATTCATATGCAGCCGGCTTCATATGAAGGGAAAGGCGAGGGGGACTGATGAATTGATGAGGATTTATTTCACCAGCCACTACAACATTGTTATGTTCTGTGGCAATGCTCTCTTTTCTCACATGAGCAGGTGTGCCATTTTTATTCTCCAGCGGCAGTGACAAAAAGCAACAGCTAAAAAGGCTAGCTCTCTTTTCATTCTAAACTGAGGTCCTTCAGCGGCTGCCTAGAGAGGTGCCTGATGAGAAAGCCTGAGCACACAACTATAACTGCCTAAACAGATCATTCTGTACATGATCACACATTGTGGTGAATTATATCTTTAGAGTCCGCTACAGTTCCCTATTATGTACCTGGCAGGTTAAGATAACCAAAATTCACAAAGTCAATGACTTTAATCTGTCTGCAGCCTTCAGACAAAGTAAACGTGCCAACATTGGATTTCAAAATAAGGGAGGTTTTTCCTGCTGTCTGGGTGGTGAGGAGATTTCTAAAAAAAACTATAGATATAAAGAAATATCATAACAGAAATAACAGCATCCTTGGTCATTTAAGTTAATTTATTTAATTAAATACAATTTTATTAATATTTTTCTTTGTAATCAGAATTAAATTATTTTTCTGTTCTGACTGCAAAATTATGGTCAAAAATATAAATTGTTATAAGGAAAAAGTAAAAAAAAAATTACCACAGTCTGTTTCAAATTTATCTAAAAAACAGTAATTTTATTTAAAAAACAGACAAATATTAGTTATGAAATAATCCACAAATTTATAATAAAGTTTCAAATGTACAAGAAAAGTCAATTTTACAAGAGGAAATAACAAATTTGAGGAACATGGTTTAAACTTGAGATAGATTTACAGAGAAAAGTAGAAAACTATAAGAAAATTGTTATAAATTTTTGAGGAAAACCTCAAACCTTCAAGACTGAAGTCATTACTCAAGTTTTTAAATGGGTGCTCTTTGTACCCTTAACTCTACGAGAAATTTTTGGTTGTCTACTTTTAATTATTAATTTCAAAGCACTGCTTTTACATGAGTAAAATTTCTGGTTACCATACCCACCTGATCATATAATTTAAGTATTAATGAGTACATTACTATTATGAATGTTTCTTTCCCTTCCCTACTCTCTCAATGGAAAAAAAGAAACACTAGAATAAAAATACAAAAAATACACATATTTTTGTCATTTATGTAAACCATGACAAAAAAATCCCGCAGGACAAAACATGACACTTGATATTTTCTAACCTGTTTGTATACCACCATAGACAGAGAGAACCTGAATTAGACAGAGCTCAGAGAGGGCAAGATGAGACAGAAGAGAAGAGCCAAGGAGAGGAAAGTGTTAAGGCAGAGGAAGGAGAGCAGGATAACATCACTAAAAAGTCTAAACACAGGATGTCTGGGTGGGACCCCAACTGGCCCAATATTCAAGCCTTGGTTGTACAATACTTCAAATGGTAAGTTCCATATGCAACGTTACTGTGTAAAATTTTAAAAAGAAATAAATAGTATAAAATTAACACATTCCGGTATGTTTACTACCCCCCCCCCCCGGGAAAAATATGTTGCCACTGCGCCAAGGTCTTTAAGCCAGAGGAAACACTGGCTTGTATTTTAGTGCTGACATTTAATGATGTATTTGAGTACATATTTGTTTTCAGATTTCCTTTAGTCAAGTTGTTGGGGGGGGAAGCATTAAATTGGAAAATGTTAGATTAGAATTGCTTTTACAAGTATGAGGTAATTTTTTTGAAATATATATATTTTAAAAAATTTCAGGGTATAAAAATGAGCAAAAAAACCAACAACAAAATGTACAGTTAAATAAGCAGGACTAATGGTAGCTGCTGTATTCAATGCAAACCAAAATTGTCTTTTTCAAATTTTTGGGCTAAACTTGTTCAAAAGCAAAGCAACAAGTTTCTTATCTCACACTGTGGAGTAATTTCTACAACATATTTTGTCATTTTTCTTTATTATATGAATTGTGGTAGTGTGTAATCCCTTGTACTTGTGTGCATTTTCATGAAGAACAGCCATAATTTCAAATCAGAGTTTCAGAGTTGATAAACAAAGTAGGTGCATGATCTGGCTGAGGAGTAGCTGGAGCACCTATTCTAGTTTTAAGGCAGCAGCTGTCTTTTAAAAAAGAGTTTTATAAATGCCTGAGTGCTTTTTTTTAAAGCTAAAAAAAAAGACACATCAGTCTTAAAGTTTAAAGGATGTAGGTCAGAGCTGATGTGTGGACTTGCTGAAATCTATTTTGACACAGGGCTTTTCAGGTCTCCATCCCCCAGCATCTCTGTGCACACGGAGGTGGTACAGGTGGAGCCCAAATCCTTGTGCTGTCACACCTCAGACATCCCAGCTTCACATGTATAAACCTCAAAAACATTGTCTTGGGCACATCCCCTTAAAACGAGGGTCTCATCCAGACCCAACCACAAACCAGTCCGGACCCAAATGCGTATCACATTCAGTTACGGTTGCTTCTCTGTGCGTCCCACTTCGCTGTGCTGCCAAAGTGACTGAATGTCAGCGTCGCATACATGCACCTCGCTCGTGAGCTTATTATTGGTGTTTGTTTGCCCATCATCACCCGTGCAATTGCGTGCACCAATGTTAGCTAACTGCCACTGTCAGGCAAGCTAATACCAGCCACGAGACGTTGGTATCAAAGTTAGTGCTAGTAAATTGATCAGGAAAGCAGAGAATTCAGAGAGGAATGGACAGAAAAATAAATGTCACTAAGAGACCAAGCATGGTTGTTTTGAACAGCGCTATCCACAGAATACTAAGGTGAGGACAGAAAAATCATCTTATCACACCTTTTGTTCTCAGGTTTAATGCAATGGTTACAAGCAAACTTTGCTGTTTCTCTCATTATTTTAAACCACCATGCTGTGTTGTTGCTGAATATGTAGTTAGGTTTTATTAAAAAGTTGTGTTCATTCAGTTTCTCTTGTGGTATACACAGCTTAGTGACTTTTCAACATGTCATAGGCATAAATCATGGGGAGACGGGGAGGACGTCCCCCCAACCTCGAAAAAAAGAATCATCAAAAGCCTTTCTATATCAGGTTACATGAATGAATAAAATGTATCTGAAGTGCCAATGCTAAGCATAAATGCATTTTTTCTTAAAAATGTAAAGCTTTTCTCGTAAATCTGTAACCTTTTATCATTGATTTACTACATTTATTTGGAAATTTACTATGTTTTTCTTGTAAATTAACTTCTTGCACCTTAAATTAGAAACTTTATTTCTTGTAAATGTTTGACTTTTTTTTGTAAATATGCCACTTTTTTTTCCATCTGTGCTACTTTTTGCATCTTACATTTGCAACTTTTTTCCTGAACGTGCAATTTTTTTCTCCCAAGTGTACATTTTTTTGCATAAATTTGTGACTGACTACAATAATACTCAAGAGTGTCCCTCAATATTTACTCTGGAGGAAATGTTCTGTTTATCCCCCCAACAGGGAATGAAATATCCACCCATGCAACACGCTGGCATTATTCCTCTGGCCCACTGGGGAAAAAAAATAAAAATAAATGTGGACCTTTTGTAAATAAAAAAAAGTTTGAGTACCCCTGCCTTAGACCATTAGGCTTAGTCGAGCCTGCTAGCCTGGGTTAAATACATATAACCTCTCACTGCTCCAAAGGGGGGAGAAGCATCCCATAAATGCTGGCTAGCACTCACACACACTTGACCACACTCTCTGCTACCTTAAGAACGGTGATTGCTGTAATAGCTCTATAGAGGAGAGAAAAAAAAAAGACAACAGAGAGGATTGAGAGGAGACGGAGTTGATGCATGGATCTGTTTTCCAGGTCACTCTGGCGGGGGGGGGGGGGGGGGGGTGTGCTCCCTCCCTCCTCCCTGGGGTCACTATTACTGGGCACACACACCCTAGACGAGCCCAAGAACGGAGGCAGGTTGCAGCACAATGAGCAACATCGATTTTACAATATAAACTAATGAAGCAGACCAAGCCCAGTACAGAGAACACACAAGAACACAGGGGGAGGCATGCGCACACACCTTGTAAACACATACCATCATGGCCCCATTGTTCCCGTTCAATACACATACTGTAATTGCTGATGTGAAGATAAGTGTGTACATTACTGCAACACAAACCAATTATGCTTGCACTGCGGCCATTCTCTAGCATAGACACGCACACAATCATGCTAAAAAAAAATCACACATACACACGCCCACCAGGCATTGTCTGAGAGAGAAAGCGTGCGCGCGTGTGTTCCCCCGAGGCAGCGTCTCTCCTCTCTCCTCCTCCTCTCTCTATTTCCTTGGTGACAGCTGTCATCCTGTCAGGCCTATGGCAGCCATGGCAGATCTGGCAGCCTATTCTGCTCACTGACACACACCGCACACACAAATATGCCAGCCCTCAAACTTAACAGCCCCTGCAGATGCAGTGCTGTATCTCCCAAAACCCCCAGTCGGCTCAACCAGACTATTCCCACAAACAGGGACAGGACCGAACCCAGCACTGAGCACTAACTAGCAAAAGTTACTTTACTCCTGCTGTTGCTGCTCAGCACAAAAAAAAAAAAAAAATCTGATGGGGACAAATTTTGAAAAACTGCAACCTGTATACAACTCTAGCAAAAGGTGTATTGCAGGAGAAGAAAAAAAAGCTTACATTTATTGATTCATTCACTTAGTAGTTTGCTTCATGGTCACTCACCCGCTCTCTCCTGCTGTTCCTCCCTCCAATGTACTACAATGTTTTAAAAGCTTTTCTGACAAAAAGGTGTATAAAAAGGCTTTCATAATTTGATTTAATTCGAAATATCTGATTTAAGAGAAGAGACAGATTACAAGATCACACTGCACTGGGATAGGTACCTCAGAGCAGTTCTGAAAAGGTGATGGGTGGGGTCTGGGATGGCCCTGGGAGGGTTCAAGCATTACAACGGAGGGGCATGGAGCAGGACTGGCAGCTCGCACTCTCATAGAGAAGATGTACTGTAGATCCACACCACCGGCCAGCAGAAGATAAAAGTCCCCGCCGGTGCTACTTGCACAGCTATGAGCTACAATCAATCCGTTCCTCTCCACAACCATGAACTAACTAACTAACTAACTAACCTGCACTTATATAGCGCTTTTCTAGTCACAAAGACCACTCAAAGCGCTTTCACTAATACTAACCCTCTATTCTAAGGGCCTATAGGAAACAGATATCTAGGGACAATTTAGAACAGCCAATTAACCTAACATGCATGTCTTTGGATTGTGGGAGGAAACCGGAGCCCCCGGAGTAAACCCACGCAGCACAGGGAGAACATGCAAACTCCACACAGAAAGGTTCCAACCCCTGCCAACCTGGGGATTTGAACCAGGAACCTTCTAGCTGTGAGGCAACAGTGCTAACCACTGCACCACCGTGCTGCCCATGAAACAACAAGTTGGTCCAATAAACTCCACTCGAGATTCATTTCATGCATTATCATTTCTGTATGATTTCAACATATTTTAAACAGTGTAGCTTGTTGTTTGCCGCACTGCATCAAACATTTACATCATGAACAAAACCTCTGGGCAACAATGACAAACAACATGACAGCTGAGAGGACCAGATACAGAGATGACCCTTACCAAAATTCCTGCTCCCTAAAATTGGTTCCTTGTCTTCGTAGTCTTTAAGGGGGAACTCTCAGTCCTACTTCTGTATGGTTTGTGCTATGTGGCAGCACAACTGCCCCCCCCTCCCATATCCCCTACTGTCCTGCACTCACACTGGTTCTGGTTCTGCCAGGCCCGAGCACTGCGACTGCTTGCAGCTACATTATCACACTATAATAGGACACATGCATGGCTTTTGGTCACCTGGAAGCACTCTTTGCTTGCAAAAAGCATGGTCTTTATAGTCAGAACAATGAAGAACAACACAGCAAACACTTCATCTTAAAGGATTTTGTGGGTTATTTTAGGTCATTTTGTTCAGGTACGACTCTCTCACCACTGCCATTGTTAAAAATGAATGTGGGAAGCTCGTGCATTCTGAAATCTACCTCTCCCAGCCTGGGTAAAGCTGAGGGAGTAGGCTGCACTTAAGCATGGCATGGAGTGATCCCACTATTCAGAAGAAGTGGATTTGGGGTTTAAGCATAGTGTGAGTGGACCCTAAAACATGAAACCCTAAATCTTCATGTGCTCGTATGATACAATATTTTCCCGGTTTTATATAGCACCTTTCAGTGGTAAGCTACAGTGGGGTAAAAAAGTATTTAGTCAGCCACCAATTGTGCAAGTTCTCCCACTTAAAAGATAAGAGAGGTCTCCAATTTTCATCATAGGTATACCTCAACTATGAGAGACAAAATAAGAAAAAAAAATCCAGAAAATCACATTGAAGGATTTTTAATGAATTAATTGGTAAATTCCTCGGTAAAATAAGTATTTGGTCAATAACAAAAGTTCATCTCAATACTTTGTTAAATACCTTTTGTTGGCAATGACAGAGGTCAAACGTTTTCTGTAAGTTTTCACAAGGTTTTCACACATTGTTGCTGGTATTTTGGCCCATTCCTCCATGCAGATCTCCTCTAGAGCAGTGATGTTTTGGGGCTGTCGCTGGGCAACACGGACTTTCAACTCCCTCCAAAGATTTTCTATGGGGTTGAGATCTGGAGACTGGCTAGGCCACTCCAGGACCTTGAAATGCTTCTTACCAAGCCACTCCTTCGTTGCCCGGGCGGTGTGTTTGGAATCATTGTCATGCTGAAAGATCCAGCCACGTTTCATCTTCAATGCCCTTGCTGATGGAAGGAGGTTTTCACTCAAAATCTCACGATACATGGCCCCATTCATTCTTTCCTTTACACGGATCAGTCGTCCTGGTCCCTTTGCAGAAAAACAGCCCCAAAGTATGATGCTTCCACCCCCATGTTTCACAGTAGGTATGGTGTTCTTTCTCCTCCAAACACAACAAGTTGAGTTTTTACCAAAAAGTTCTATTTTGGTTTCTTCTGACCATATGACATTCTCCCAATCCTCTTCTGGATCATCCAAATGCTCTCTAGCAAACTTCAGACGGGCCTGGACATGTACTGGCTTAAGCAGGGTGACACGCCTGGCACTGCAGGATTTGAGTCCCTGGCGGCGTAGTGTGTTACTGATGGTAGCCTTTGTTACTTTGGTCCCAGCTCTCTGCAGGTCATTCACTAGGTCCTCCTGTGTGGTTCTGGGACTTTTGCTCACCGTTCTCGTGATAATTTTGACCCCACGGGGTGAGATCTTGCGTGGAGCCCCAGATCGAGGGAGATTATCAGTGGTCTTGTATGTTTCCATTTTCTAATAATTGCTCCCACAGTTGATTTCTTCACACCAAGCTGCTTACCTATTGCAGATTCAGTCTTCCCAGCCTGGTGCAGGTCTACAATTTTGTTTCTGGTGTCCTTTGACAGCTCTTTGGTCTTGGCCATAGTGGAGTTTGGAGTCTGACTGTTTGAGGTTGTGGACAGGTGTCTTTTATACTGATAACGAGTTCAAACAGGTGCCATTAATACAGGTAACGAGTGGAGGACAGAGGAGCCTCTTAAAGAAGAAGTTACAGGTCTGTAAGAGCCAGAAATCTTGCTTGTTTGTAGGTGACCAAATACTTATTTTACTGAGGAATTTGCCAATTAATTCATTAAAAATCCTTCAATTTGATTTTCTGGATTTTTTTTTCTCATTTTCTCTCTCATAGTTGAGGTATACCTATGATGAAAATTGGAGACCTCTCTCATCTTTTAAGTGGGAGAACTTGCACAATTGGTGGCTGACTAACTACTTTTTTGCCCCACTGTACCTCTGTAGCCACAGCTGCCCTGGGGCAGACTGACAGAAACGTGGCTGCCAGTGCACACCAACAGCCTCTCCAGCCCCCACCAACACACTAGAGGCAAGCTAGGTAAAGTGTCCTGCCCAAGGACACAATAGTAAGATGGCTGGGGAGAGCGGAATTTGAACTGCCAACCCTCCAGTTACTGGAAGACCTGCTCTATCTCCTGGGCCGCTACCACCCCAAGGTCTGCACAGCAGTCACAATATTATGGTCTGTGTTGCAATACCCTGAGTTGTGATTTTGCATCTGCCATCTTTTGTCTAATGCCCAGAAAAATGTCCTGAATCACGTCTTAGCTGTGCAGACTTCAGCAGACAGTGAGTATTCACCATCATCTAATGGACTCAGTCAATTGGTTTTTATGTCTCACGTGCCCACAGAGTTGAGCTTGCATTTATGACATTTATAATTTTTAATAAAATAGAGACACTCGGAGCTCGCAATGGAGCAAGACGTGTGTGGCGTGGCTCCTGCAGAGTTTGTGCAAAATTGTTATTTTTTTGGCACTCTTTTACATCAATCCCATGGAAAAGTAATTTTGAGGTGTTTTTAATTGTTCTTCTACCCTTTGTGACTCGGTCGAGTAATTTAATATGTCCAACAAGGGAGCTAAATCTTGAGTTGTGTCACACCAGCAAAGGCCTACAGGGCAGTTGGAAACTTCAGCCTCAGGTACGTCGACTCCGCCCGGTGGCGGTGCTTTGCCTGGAGGGGAACAACAGTGTGCCATCACTGAAGCTCTAAGGCTAGAGCTGTTAGCCACATTACGAGTGGACATTGCCCAAATATTTAAAGTTGAACTTCGTGCTGCTGTAGGAGGTGATCTGTCCACCATTAGAGCTGACCTTCATGCGGTTAAAGCACAACTGGTGAGTAACAAAGCTGCTTCTGATGCCGAATTAGCGAGTCTCCGCGGTGCTGTGGAAGATATGGGGCAATCTTTGTCTACCTGCACGGACGATGTTGTGGAATTGAAGGCTAAACTGGATAGCTTAACTGCTGAGGTTGCAAAGCTCGAACATAAATGTGAAGACTTTGAAGCAAGGTTGCGCCGCAACAATATTAGGACTGTTGGTGTCTCTGAAGAGGAAACTATGTCTACAGCTTTGGTGGCGGCCATGCTTAAAGAGGCGCTGAAGTTGGACAAGGAGCCGCTTTTGGACCGGGCGCACCAGACACTCCAGCCAAAACCAAGACCCGGTGAGCGACCCCGTCCTATTATTGTCAGATTTCACCACCACAGTGACTACGTCGAGGCTTTGCGGCGTGCCAGAGAACAATAATGGATTGTCGCCAGGTCATCACGGATCTCTATCTTCCCCGACTACACGGCCAAAGTTGCTCAGGCTCGAGCAGCTTTCAACGAGGCCAGGAAGTTGCTGCGTGAGATGGAGACAGTGCGCTATGGTTTGTTTTACCCTGCCCGACTCAGGATCAGTCACAAAGGTGTGGATAAAGATTTTGTTTCTGCAGAGAAAGCGATGGCTTACATTCTGAAAATGAGGAAAGTTTAATTGACTTTGACAATGTAAATATTTTAATGGGCAGTTCCTTTTCTCTCTTTTTGACCATCAGTGACAGTATCATATAAGTGAGTTAATTTGGTTGATGGACAAAATGCACAATGGTATTTCATTCTGCGTATATATGTGCATATGTAAATAGCCTAATGTTTTTTTTTCTTTTCCAAGTAAGTTTGAATAGGCCACATGCTGCCTCATTTTTACATGAATGTTTATAGTTATTTCATCTTTTCTCATTTTTAGGGTAAGTGATTATCACATGTGCCAGTTTTGTTTATACTATGTCTCCAGGAGCAGCCTTAATTTATTTAGTTAACTCATCTTCACCAACTTGTGGTCACAATAATGTGGCAAGAGTTTTGTTTTTTTTTTTTTTTAACTGCTGTCTCCCTTTTGGAGGCTTTTTGCTATTTTTTCTTTATCGTTTGGGATTTTTTGGGAAGGGATCTGCCCTGGCTCTTTGAGGTTGTATTAATGTTCTCTTGTTTTTACGCTTGGATTTATGTCCTCCAATTTTAAATCTAGCACTCTCGGAGCAGGTTCTCCTGTTCGATTCCTTAGTTGGAATATTCGCGGAATGACTAACCCAATTAAGAGGTCTAAGGTTTTTACACACTTGAAACATCATAATCCTGATATAGTGTTTTTACAGGAGACTCATCTCAGACTTAAAGACCACCACAGGCTTCATTCGTCTTGGATAGGTCAAATTTTAATTCTAAGGCAAGAGGAGTGGCTATTCTGATTAATAAAAGCACACGGGTTACATCCACTGATGTTATCTCGGATAAAAATGGCAGATACATTATCATCGCAGGATTGCTAATGCATGTTAAAGTTGTACTTGTCAACATTTATGGTCCTAATTTCGATGGTATTTCTTTTGCTAACAGGCTCCTCAGCAGCACACCGCATTTGAACTCTCATTTTCTTATCCTTGGAGAAGACTTAAACTGTGTTATAGACCCGGTGCTAGATAGGTCCAGTGTTCACACTGTATCTCAGTCTGCTATGGCTAAGTCATTCTCAGAGTTTATGAACCAGAATAGTCTGGTTGACCCCTGGAGGCTTCGTAACCCCTTAACTAAAAAGTTCTCTTTCTTTTCTCAAGTACACCAGTCTTACTCTACGGTCAGTTATTTTTTCCACAGATAGAAGCCTTAACTCCCGTGTTGTTTCATTTGATTATTCAAGTATTCTAGTATCCGATCATGCTCCCTTATTTTTGGATATTCAGTTGTCTTCATGTAAAACCTGCTCATATGTTTGGAAATGTAATTGTCTATTGCTATCAGACAAAATGTTTTGTGATTATATCTCTAAATCTATAGATGACTTTTTTTTTTTCAACCAGAATGATTCAAGGAGTCATTGAAAGCTTATTTAAGAGGTCAAATAATTTCTTGTTCTTCTTCTAGTAAGAAAAAAAAGAACTCCAGGATAGCTGAACTTATATCTGAAATGGCAGCTTTGGATCAGGTATGTGCAACAAACCCTTCTCCATCTTTGCATAAGAAACGTCTTGATGTTCAAGCTCAATTTGATCTAATTTCCACTACAGTGGCCTAACGCTTATTATTGCAAAGATGAGGAACCTATTATGAGCATGGTGAAAAGGCTGGTAGACTATTGGCACGTCAGTTAAAACGTCAGTCCAAATTTCGCATCATTTCCCAAATTGATAATGGGTCTGGTGTGCTGCTCTCAGATCAATTAGAAATTAATTCTACCTTTAAATCATTCTATTCATCATTATATAAATCAGGGTTTCCATCAGACTCCTCACACATGAAACAGTTTTTGTCTAATTTAACCTCTTGCACTCCAGTGTACCGTGGGCGGGCACGTCTCTGCATCCTAGAGTGCATGAGGGCGCTGCGTCCTAGAACGCACTGAAAAAAAAAGCTGCATTTCCGTTCTTCCACTACAGACACAGCCGCGAACAGAAAGCCAAAGGAGTGCTTTGATTGGTTTAGATGTGATTGACCTCTCATTCAACTAATAAGAGCCTTGAATTGGGTTTCTGAAACCTTGAAGAACCAATGACTGAAAACCTAGCAAGAAGGACCCGCCTACCAGCGGCTGCGAATACACACAGGCGTTCGCCAGTCTTTTTTTCTTACTACTGTTTTTATTTGTTTTGAAAAATCGTTCGCCAAAACCGCAGTCATGGAAGCGCAAAACCGCAATAATGGAATTATGGTTTGACCGGGTCGCGTGACCAGAACCACAAGTCCATAACAAGCGGACCAGCTTCATGTTTGTCTGACAATGAGGAAGAGAAGTTTGCCAGCTACGCTGCTGTTGCGGACAGGTAAGTGTTATAAGCTAAATTATTCTTTATCCCTAAAAATTGTAATCCAAATGACTTTTGACCGATCGGTAAATTACAACTGTGCGCCGGGACCGTCATGTTGCGAACGCCCCCCCCCCCCCCCGCTAATCTTCTGTAGCGGATTGCAGATATATTGCAGATATTTTAGTCCAACTGTGCGTATTAGACCACGGCGCACCGTCACCGCTTTCCGTCATGTAGCGATGGGCAATGTCCGTCCTCTGTAGCGGGGGGTGGGTGGGAGTTGTTATCTTCTACATTACAAATATTCTAGTATAATTTTTAGTGCACTGTAGGTTATTTTTTCTTGTAAAAAAAAAGCCACACATTTTTTACGTGGCATGCTTCTTTGTGTGTGGGGGCTTGTTTGTTCATTCATTCATTCATGAATGAATAAACAACCCCCCCCCACACACACACACGCACACACAGCCCTTCACCTTTCATTAGAGCCCAAGATGAAGCTTCTATATTGAATCATTCAAAAGTTACAGACGTTTTTCCAAACTGTGCCATTTGGCACAATTTGGCACAGTTCAAAAATGCCTGGGAACAACCTAAGAAAAAAGCTGTGTAATATATTCATTTTTTGTGGTATTGTTACAAAATTTGGACCTCAGCTGGATAACACTTGGTTCTACATTTCTGTTGCATTTTCCAGCCAGTATCTGAATCTGTGTGTTATTTGCAAGCATTTGTATCCAAAAAAACACCCAGGCGAAATTTATTTTCTTCAAGTTCAGTATGTTTAGATGACTGTTACTCAGTGGCAGGAGCACTTAGAGAGATTATGACTGTTTTGCCAAAAAATTCAAAGTGTTTTCTTTTAAATGAGACCAACCCCATGAAGATGCTGCAAAGGGTTGAAGAACAGCTTTTGATTTACTTTGGGTACGTTATTTTTTGGTGTTTTTAGGGAAATTGACCAGAGTGCAAGGGGTTAAGATTTCCTAGTGTTGATCTAGACAGGCCTAAACAATTAGAAGCTCCTCTTTCTTTAAATGAATTACAACAAGCAATTAAATCTATGCAGTCAAACAAAGCACCTGGACCCGATGGGTTTCCAATTGAATTTCTCAAAATTTTTAGTGCTTAACTGTCCCCTTTACTTTTGTCAATGTTTAATGAATCATTGGAGAGGGGTTCTTTGCCCCCCACTTTAACTCAAGCTTCAATGACTCTTCTCCTAAAAAGTAGAAAAGATCCTTCTTCCTGTGCTTCCTATAGGCCCTCCTCTTTGTTAAATGCAGATGTAAAGATCCTGGCTAAAATTCTTGCTACTCGACTAGAGAAGCTTTTACCTTGTATTATTTCAGAGGAACAAAATGGGTTCATTAAAGGACGTCAATTATTTTTTAATATTTGCACTCTATTAAATATTATCTATACATCGCACTCGGATAGTTTGCCTGAAACTGTGATTTCACTGGATGCCGAGAAGGCGTTTGATAGAGTCGAGTGGCCTTACCGGTTTGCAGTATTAGAAAAATTTGGATTTGGTAACACATTCATCAGTTGGATTAGATTGTTATACATAATGCCCAAGGCTAGTGTTTGGACAAATGACATCCAATCAGAATATTTTGAATTGGAATGCAGCACCCGTCAGGGTTGTCCCTTATCGCCATCGCTATTTGCGCTGGCTTTTGAACCTTTGGCACTTGCTTTGAAGTCTTCCTCTTTTTTCAAAGGCATCATACATAATGGTGCTGAATATCAATTGGCCCTGTATGCTGATGATTTATTATTATATATCACAGACCCTACAACTTGTCTCCCTGGAATTCTGTCAACATTTAAAAAATTCAGTTCATTTTCTGGATATAAAGTAAATCTTCAAAAGAGTGAATGTTTTCCTGTAAACAAAGCAGCTTTGCAACTTAAACAAGCTGACCTGCCTTTTAACCTCACCAGTTCTGGGTTCAAATATCTTGGAGTTAAGGTGACACGCAAATACTCAGGTCTTTTTTCAGCTAATTTTGATCCTCTTTTGGCCAACTTAAAATCCAACTTGTCAAGGTGGAATAATCTGCCTCTGTCTCTGATTGGAAAGATAAATGTCATTAAAATGAATGTGTTGCCAAAATTTCTCTACTTATTTATGACATTACCTCTATTTTTGCCAAATCACTTTTTTCTTTCCTTTGATAAAATGATTAGTTCATTTATTTGGGGTTCGAAGGCTCCACGGATCCGAAAATCTTTACTACAAAGATGTAAATTTAGTGGTGGTTTTGCTCTTCCTAATTTTCAGTTTTATTATTGGGCTTCTAATATTTATAAAATACGTTGCTGGCTTGATTCCCCCTCCCTGTCGTGGTGCCTACTTGAAGCAGGATCATGCAGTCAGTCAACTTCTATTCCTGCTCTTGTTTATTCCTCACTTCCAAACAAATTATCTACTCATGTTAAAAATCCTGTTTTGCAGAACTCTTTGAAGATCTGGTATCAGTTTAGGAAACATTTTAAATTTGCAGCACCATCACTTTTAGGACCAATGTGTAAAAATCATTTGTTCCCTCCTTCTTATTTAGATTCTAGCTTCACATTGTGGTTTAAAAAGGGTATTCAGTGTTTCCGGGATTTGTATAAAGATGGGACATTCAGCACTTATAATACACTGGTATTGTCACACAAACTACCTCCCAGCAATCTTTTTAGGTACTTTCAAGCCAGGCATTTTGTTTCCAATACATTTCCTGACTTTCCTTCTCTTCCATCTCAGAAACCATGGGAGGAACTGTTAACTTTCTCTATGCTTCATAGAGGAGCCATGTCACAGATATATCACCGTATCCTAGATTTTAGCAATTATTCAAAAGTTAAGACCAAGGCTGTGTGGGAAGGCAAGCTAGGCCTCGCCTTGATCAGGATTGGTGGGACGATATGTTGAGCAAAGCTAGTAAAGTCTCCCCCTGTGTTCGTCTTTCACTTATTCAATGTAAGGTGGTACACAGAGTTCATTATTCAAAGGCAAGACTCTGAGATTTACCCAGAAATGGAGGATAAATGTGAACGTTGTTTGAGTTCAGGTTGTCATCTAAGCCATATGTTTCATTCTTGTTCTCATTTACATAATTTTTTGGACTGGTTATTTTAATACAATGTCAACGATAATGGGACTTCATGTAGAGCCCTGCCCATTGATAGCCATCTTTGGAACCCCAGCTATGTCTGCTCACTTAAACTCTACACAGAGAGGAATCATTGCCTTTACATCACTGCTGGCCAGTCATCAGATTCTTCTCCAATGGAAATCTTCTACTCCTCCATCCGTGTCACAATGGATTAAAGACGTTACGTTTTTCCTTAAGCTAGAAAAGATTAAGTATACCAAGAAAGGATGTACTGCTTATTTCAGTGGCAACTATTCCTATTTTTTTTTTTTTTTAGTTTGACAACAGTGCAAGATTGAGTGCTTCTGTGTATTGAATGATATTGTTGTATAAGCCAGGGCAGAGGGAGGGCTGGGTGGGTGGAGGGTGGAGTTGTTCACTTTTGTGCTTTTATGTTCTTGTTACTGTTAAAGTTAACAGAACTAATAAAAATATATGGAAAAAAACAGAGACACAATGGCTTTGAATTGCCACAATACAGTTGTGCAAAAAACCCCAAAACAAAACAATAATATGCATCTATTTTATCCCCACACTTCAGCTGACTTTTATTATTGAAATCATGTATTTTGTGCAGGTTAGGGGTGTGAAAAATCTGCTGATCCTAAGAATTATTGAAGAATTTAAACCCAAGAACACCCTGATGATCTTTACTTGTTGCTTTTCTCACATGTCTACAGCCAGGGCATGAAAATAGAATTATTAACTATTAGCAGGTTCAATCTAAAATTATCTGCACTTGTCTTTGAGAGCACATATTGGTGCAATCCTAGTATGCAATTCTACACCAGGATGACGCAATCCTCCTGCCCGGACACATTCCAGTCATGTACACACTTACTGCTGCATGCCAAACACATCACCCTGACTGCCCACAGTATGCTGACCCGGCACTGTATGACTGCATTTAAAATCTGGCTTTAGAGAGGAGTTTACTCTGTTGGAGAGCCACACCAGTCTGCTTTAACTGGGACGACCTTCTGTTGTGTGAATTTCCCCATATTACACAAATTGATCAGACGTTAGATCTGAGACTGGACCCATGTGATACCTAGTCCTAAAATGTCATTTAAATAATCATAGTCTGCTGTCGTGACTACTTCTCATTGTCTTATTGTGTTTAATTAGTCTTTTCCTTTGAATTGTAATTGGTATTATAATGTGTCCTGGAACAAAGGAGCACAGGATGCTGAGAATGGGACGCTAGTTTGCCTATGACCAATAAAAAGAATAAAGAATAAACAACCATTTGCATAATCAGTGGGGTGATCTTTGTATATGTTTCCTGCAGTAAATACATACTGACAAATAGTTCCTTAAAAAAAGTTTCTGTGTGGAGTGTCCAGTTGTCTTTGCATGTTTTCACCAGATCAGTTTCCAAGCAAACATTTTACTCCTTCGTTACTCTT
Organism: Pholidichthys leucotaenia; assembly: GCA_020510985.1. Classification (NCBI taxonomy): domain Eukaryota; kingdom Metazoa; phylum Chordata; class Actinopteri; order Cichliformes; family Pholidichthyidae; genus Pholidichthys; species Pholidichthys leucotaenia. The sequence continues at coordinate 169,550,828 of CM035845.1, forward strand.
TTTAGAGGTGGGAATCACTACAGGCTTCCAGACACAATATTATCATGATACTTGGGCCATGATGCGATATTCTCATGATCTTCCAATGCACTGAGTATTGTGATATCATACACTGTGATTTCCCATCTTTTTCTTGTTCACCTCCCAGCTGGATCTCCCACAGCCAGGAGGTTGTAGGTTCACACCCCAGCCAGGGAATCCCAAAGGTCATATAAAAATGGTACTTTCTGCCTTCTAGCTTGGTGTTCAGCAAAATAGAATGGGGGGAAGGAAACTTGGCTAAGCAGCCACGAGGGGAGTAGAAGCTCCTAGTGTACTCCTAGTGCCGGTGCCAAGACTAGGCAAATGGGGAGGGTTGCATCAGTAAGGGCGTCCAGCATAAAGAACTCTGCCAAATCCAATCATAATATGCAGACCATATGTGGGACTAACACAAGGACAAGAAGATTAAATACAAATTTACATATTAACCTAATTCATCCCCAATCAAACAAAGCTTAACTGAGCTGTCAGCGGTTCATTTTCACGTGCTTCAATTTTAAAGTATAATATTCAACAGAAAAGGACATTTTCAAACAGTGCAACATGTGGTATAAACAAACGGTCGCCCATACAAGCAAACATGCATACACCACCAGAGACTGTTTGGCAAATGGCACCCGGTAGGAAAATGTAATTGCTTGAACTTTAGAGAAGCGACTGCGGCTTCTGAAATACCCATGGGAGCCATCAGACCAGTATTTTACAGCACACAACACACACACACACGCGCACACACACACACACACACACACACACACACACACACACACACAGAGGAAACCACCAAGCTCCCTGTCAGTAAGCGCAGTACTTTAAGTAGTAATAACTACTGTGGCTGTTAGAATAGAGAAAGTGGAAGGAGAGAGGAGAGGGAACTGACTCAGGAGGGGAAGAAAAAGGGGGGGGGGGGGAGCGCTTTAATCTCCATCAGTCTGAATTTTATTCTTTCTGGGCTGGGCAGTGTACCTTTGGGAAAATGGGTTGTGAATTTTGATAATGTTAGCACAAACGTAATACTTCACTCTACCTAGAAGTCTACGTGTTGAGCATCATATAATCTTGTTCAGTGCTATGTGTCGTCACACTCCAGAAATTTAATACCTTGTTTAGTTTATGCATCATATAGCATATGCATTGGTGTCTCTCATGCAGCTTTTTTAATTGAGTCATGTCATAGGGGTCTGCTACAGCTTTTTCACTCATTAGTTCCTTTGTACTGCTGCTATTCACCCAGAGGTCACTCATAAAACAGCTCTTACTGAAAAGGACTGAGTGCAGCTCAAATGGTAAATGACTATTCACATCTGCTTCTAAACAAACATCTCAAGTCATCTCTCCAGTACAGCATGGCGTACTTTAAAAACTCTTCCATTATTAACTCAGTTCCAACCTTGCCCAGCTCCTCTTTACTCATCTGAACTGCACCAGAACTCGAATCAGACAAAATCTCCATAAAATTCATCATACCGTCACATATAGTTAACGTGTGGGAAATATTGTCAGAGGATTAGAGAATCACTCCTCCCTGGGAAAGAGTCATTCCAATGTTATGTTCGAACGATGAAAAAGGCAGAACAGGTTACTTTTGATAATATTCAGTATCACTGAACACCAGTACAATTTCCTGTTGTCAAACTTTTAAACTGTGTCATATTTTCTGGCATGAAATGCAACTAGATTCTGACAATCAATTTTTCGTCCAACAAAAATCTAATAAAACCTGATCATCTTTTTACACCATGCATATTCTGGGATGTTGAGTCACCAATCTAACCCATATCAGCAAAGCTGTCACTATGCTATCCCTTAACGTCACGTCCCATAACCATGGGTTACAGTGGCGCATCACTCCTGCCAGTCTTTTTAAGCCATTCAATATTACACTGAACAGGAGAGGAGCAGATTGTGCAGCTCACGATGTTCTTGAGAAGGCACTGATACTTCTTCACATGCCCCTCAGCAGTGCCTCTGGGTCACATTTGAATATTTGAATCCACTGGGGTTGCTTAAGCATTAGCGTTTGCCGTCCTACACGTTTGAGAATTTTACATTGATAAAACTTTTCAGAGTATTTTCTCTTGTTTTATAGACACGTAAAAACACTTCAATGTCAAAAGCATCTGTTAAATAATGTCTTCGAATCAACTAGTGTCTATGACGTTCCAAAAAAAGGTAAACATCTAATAACTGACTATAGCACACATCTGGATTAAAACACACTAATCTGGATCTAAAAGGCAACACACCCTTGTGGAGAGATTAATCTGCTTGCTTGTGCTCCTAGAAACATGCCCCCCCCCCCCAACCCATGGGGAGAGTATTGTTGTTTCACGCTTGTAAGTGTCTAACTGCAAGCGTCTGTGTGTGTGCATGGTGTGTTTTGTGTGTAAGCCTCAGGCTGTCCCCTCAGCGCTGCGTCCGTATCGACCTGCAGTGGAAAACAGGATCGTACTCGGCCATGTAGGCCAGGAAGTCGATGGGGACATCAGAATGAGGGCAGTCGTCCAAAACTCCATCACACTGTGCCCGGGGACCGCGTACTAACACGCAAACACACACTGTATACATACAAAAGCTTGGCCATTTTTCAAATAGCCCTGGATTTATGGTTTATAAATCCCCCAGATGGTGATTCATGTGTAATCTGTCTGTAATGGTTACTTGATAAACACACTTTCAAACCTTCTTGGACTGTGTTTCCACTGTATTAGCAGACACCACAGACGCTGGATCATTATCATTTATATTGCACATGTAATTGTGCTTAATTGCAATGGATTGTTCAGACATTCCCATATGAATAAATTAGCACTAAGTTGTCTCTGGCTGCTGCAACATAGGAGCAATTCTTCAAAAAAGCAAAAAACAGTTTCACACCGAGCATGATTTGAACAAGGGAACCTTTTCAGTAACAAATGAAGAAAATAAAAAAGTAGAACACCAGTAAGAGCCAATCATGATACCACAAAGGACGGTATAAATTATAAATATGTAACAAGTATTGTATGGAAAAATCTGTCAGTTTTTCAATGCATAAACATATGAGATTTCAACCTATTTCAGGGTGACAAAGACTGACAATTTACTACCTATTTTAACAAAAACAATAACACAAACCCAAGTAAGTAGTCTTTAGTGCCTAAACTCAACGAGTGAGAGTTAAAAGGCGACAGGCAGAGAAACAAACAGCAAAAGCTTGACACAGTGGGGTCAATATGGCTGTTTTTGTGGAGAAGAAATCTGCTTCAAATAAAAAGGTGCTAATTGCATGTGGAATAAGAACACACTGGGCCCGCTTATGCCCCAGACATATTCACAAGGTGCCCTTTTGCTTCAGCTCTCAGATGCCTTGGGTTATAAAAATGCAAGAAGGGCTTCACTCCCAACTTGCCACATATAAATCCTTGTAAAGGACACCTTAATATTTAAATGCACTAGATAAGCGTGACTTTTCAGGATGCTGTGTAAGGGCATATTCTAAACCCAAACCACTATCCCTTTTCATTTGCCTAAGAAAGCCTTTTTTTGCCCACATTTTGCTTACATCTAACCCAAACGTTTTGTAGGCCTGAACTAAGCACAGTAGACTTTAGTGCCTTTGGCCAAAATGTCCAATTCAGTTTTGGTGACTTACATGAACAGAATAAGGCTTGGGACCTTACCCTGCGGGTAAAACTAGCATAGCCCATTTTTCACCAACCCCCACCGCCCCCCACCCCTCCAAGGCCAGAATTCCCTACTCATCTACAGTAAATGTATATTATAACCACTATCACAAGAATAAAATACAAAAAACAGTATTACCTACTTCTGCTTCATTTTATTTCCTTCCAAAGTTGTATTCCTTTCACATATAGGTTACATTATTTGTTCTGAAAAATTGCATATTAATATTCACATTATTTGTTATAAGTCTTTTTACTCAGCTCCAGTGTTCTAGGTTTGAATCCCCAGGCTGGCAGGGGTGAGAACCTTTCTGTGTGGAGTTTGCATGTTCTCCCTGTGCTGTGTGGGTTTACTCTGGGTACTCTGGTTTCCTCCCACAAAGATATGCATGTTAGGTTAATTGGTGACTGTAAGCGTGCTTTCACACCTAAATTCATTTAATTTGGTCTGAATCAGTTGATAAGTTTATTGCTTTGTATCATTTTCTCCTTGGTCCGGTCCCCTTTCACATAGGCAGAAATTTAAGCAGACCAAACTGCGTCACGTTAAATCCCACGAGACTTACGTCAGAACGTTCTCTTTTCTTATTGGTCACATTTCTTTGCTGCGAGAACAGGAAAGGTAAATACAGGAAGAAGGATGACTACTGTATATTTATGGCTTTCTGGGGAGAAAATAATACAAATCGTAGCATAATCTACAGGGGGTTTTCATCGTCCTGGTTATTGTTTATTACATATGTGCTTTCAGGGAGTACACTTACAGGGAGGGGCAGGCATCTGCCACAACTGGTTGGGGGGGGGGGAAGAAAAGAAGAAAGAAAAGACATACTATTCATACAGATAAAAACAACATACAGATAGAACAACGTTTGTACAGATATGACATGCAATGTTGCGTCGAAGCTAGGTTAAGCTAAGGTTACAGCATTTTTATAGTTTTTTTTCAAGCTTTTCAAGCTAGCTAGCAAATCTCACAGGTAGCACGACAAGCAGACTAGGGCTGCAGCTGACTATTTTACGGCTCGGGTAATTGCCTGCTCTAATCGAACATTACTCGAGTAATCTGATACTTTTTTTAAGAGAGTTGCATTGACCAACATTTGCGAAACTTTCTTTCCTAAAGAGCAGTAGTAATTGTACCAAACACTCAATAACAAGTACACATTTATTGCAATGCTTATTGCAATGTTTATTGCATAGAACATAACTTTAAATGTCACGTTACACCATAAGGTTCCGTTCGCTAGCAGTTAACATCCACTAGCACTAGCCGCTGGCAGATGCTAACGGCAGTAGCTATATGTTTTTTGGTCATACAGTCGTGAAAAAATTTGGACACCCCATTAAATATTCAGTTCTTTATTAAAAAATGTTCACATATCTCTGTCTAACCTTTTTTTAGTTTTGTTTTTATTTGCATTTTTTAACATTTATTTTTGCCATTTTAAGTGGGAATGAATGTGGGGGTGTCCAAAAAAAGTTGAGGGGGTGTCCTAATTTATTCCTCACAATTTTTAAGAATTACATTTTACAGAAAATTTGAAAGTCTTTAATTCATTTTTAATTGTTTAGTTGTATTACGTGAATGTCCCAGTACTTTTTTAATATTGATATTAAATATGCCTATGTCAAAATATGTAAAAATAACAACAACACAGGCTTACACAGGGTGTCCTAATTTTTTCACACGACTGTATAAGCATAATTAGCGCAGCTGGCTACATTCAGTTCATCTTAATTTAAAATCTCAATCACGTACCTTGTCTCAGGTGCGCTGGCTGTGCATGATGTAGGATGCTTTCTGCTGAAACACTGTAACATTTGACGTTGTAGAATGCTAGCTCGCCACTTGGCTTTACCATGGACACACTGCACAATGTTTTCCTTCAATTTGAGTTTGAAATGATCCCAGACTTGAGGTACTTTCTCTTTGCTGGCCTGTCACTATGCCGCTCTGACATGACACTGTTAAACAAATCTGTGTTTTGTTTAGGTAGCATGACCAGAAGAAGGTCGTGCCAGAAGACAGTCATATACCTAGACCGGAAGTACTACATTAAATGACACGTCAAAGCAAAAAATTTGAAACCAGAAATTTTTGTAATCAAATTATTCGAATTATTTGAGTAATTGTTGCAGCCCTAAAGCAGACACATGCGTAACTGGATGCGTCTGGTTGGTGTAATGCCCAACCACTATGCACACTATACACAATTAGCAATGTTTTTACTGGACATAGCAGATCGTAATAGTAAAATTCAGAACTATGACATGCAATATCCAATCTAAACTTGTGAATGACATTCAGTTAAAACATGTTATCACCTTCTAGCTAGACAGCTTGTGACACAGCTTACAGTACACACACAATCAAATGCATGCACAGTGGGCCCCATTGATGCAGATTTCACACTACGCACACAACTAGCAGTACAACAGTATGCATAGTACTATTATATTACTAGTTAGATGACTATAATATGTGGGAAGTCAAAAGTTTTGTCAAATAGGAAAGTTTTCAGTTTTCTTAAAGGCAGAGCGAGTGTCTGCCTCAAGGACCAGGCTGGTAATTGGTTCCATAAGAGGGGTCTGATAACATAAAGCCCCCATGGTACTTTTAGAGACCCTAGGGATTACTAGGAATCCAGCATTCTAAAAACGCAATGTTCTGTTAGAACAGTAGGGTACACTCAAGTCTTTAAGATAAATGGGGGATAGATTATGTATGGTTTTATATGTCAAGAGGAGGACCTTAAATTTAATTCTGTATTCAGCAGGGAGCCAATGGAGGGAGGGTAATACAGAAGAAATATGATCTCTGTTTTTAGTGCATGCTAATACCCTTGCTGTAGAATTTTGAATTAACTGAAGAAATTTTAGAATTTTAGGACAACCTGATTGTAGTAAATTACAATAACCTTATCTAGAAGTGACAAAGGCATGGATTAGTTTCTCTGCATCAGTTTGGGACAAGATATTCCTAATTTTAGCAATATTCCATAGGTGGAAATAAGCCGTTTTAGAGATTTGTTTGGTGTGTGAATTAAAGGACAAATCCTGATCAAAAATTACACAACATCCATCCATCCATCCATCTTCTTCCGATTAATCCTTTTCGGGTCGCGGGGGGGGGGGGGGCTGGAGCTTATCCCAGCATCTTTGGTTGAGAGGCACAACATAACAAAAATATTTTTTTTGTAAGTTGTCTGTGTTTTTCAACTGATTTAAGACAATTTTGCACCGCTGAATCCGAAAATGACATCCGTTTCTCTCGATCAGGTCAGGCTTTTATGCTAAGTTGTACTGTAAGCAGTTGTACAGCAGTTGTACAGTTGTACTGTAAACTGAATAGTAGACACTGATAAGGGTAAGTACATGTAAATTGAATGTTACATCATCACTGTTCAAAATTCAGAGAATTTCAAGAAGTAAAAAAGAATTTTGAATCATATAAAGCAAAAATACCTGTATATGTAAACAAAAACGTAAAAAACATGTGGCCATAGTTCAAAAAGTTGACCTGATTGAGCAAAACCAATGTGATTTTTGGATTTAACACATCAAAATTGTCCTAAATCAGCTAAAAAAAACTTGGACAATAAATATGATGTTGACCAGTGTTATTTTGAGATTCCTGACAGTGGTGCTAGGAGCTGAGGTAAAACCATCCAAACTACATACAGTGGGGCAAAAAAGTATTTAGTCAGCCACCAATTGTGCAAGTTCTCCCACTAAAAAAAGATGAGAGAGGTCTCCAATTTTCATCATAGGTATACCTCACCTATGAGAGACAAAATGAGAAAAAAAAAAAATCCAGAAAATCACATTGAAGGATTTTTTTTTTTCCACAATATCTTTATTGAACCTTTTTTTTTTTTTTAACAAACATGATACAAACAATCAAACACTAACACTAAAGTACTACAAAAAAAAAATACCCTAAAAACACCAACAACCACCAACAAAATCAAGTCTTCAACAATGCTCCTCTGTTTAGTCTAGACAATCCAATACATAAGTATACATATTATGTTCACCAGTTTGGAATTTACAAGGTCCACACACATCATTCACCTTCTTCTTCAAGAGTTATGTTTAAATTTTTTACATAATCAATAAAAGGTCTCCATATATTCTCAAACACAATTTCCTTTGATTTCAGTATATATGTTATTCTTTCTAATGGAAGGTTTGTTAACATCTGTCTTAACCACTGAGTCACATCTGGTCTATGAGTCTTTTTCCATAATAGTGCAATACATTTTTTGGCATTAAGCAAACTGAGGTCTATGAATGTTCTTTCACTTTTATTGAAATTATGCTTTTCTGGGTACAGACCCAACAAAAACAGTTTAGGATTCAATATGATTTGTTTTGAGATTATTTTTTCAATTGTTACCCTCACCTCCTCCCAAAACATTCTTATTAATCTACATTCCCATAAACAATGAAATAGGGTTCCTTTACTTTCCATGCATTTTGTGCATGTATCTGGTATATTTTTGTTATATCTATTTAACTCCTCAGGTGTAACATACATCCGCATTAACCATTTGAAATGTATCAATTTAAGGCGTGCATTTATTGATTTGGTTTGAGCTTCTGTACAAGCCAATTCCCATTGTTCCTCTGAAATTTCAATTTGCAGATCTTCTTTCCAGTAGTTTAATCTTTTCAGTGAATTTTCACTTGAAGATAGTGTCAATGAGTTATAAAACTCTGAAATAATACCCTTTCTTTTACTATCTTTCATCATCATTTTTTCCAAGGATGAATAAATAGGTCGAGTGAGAGCTTTATTTTGATTTGATCGAATAAAGTTTCTAAGTTGAAGATATTTAAAAAAATGTGTTCTATTGAGATTAAATTTGATCCTCAGCTCTTCAAAAGACATTATGTTGTCTGCACATGGCAAATATAAATCCTGAATCTTTTGTATCCCTTTTAAATTCCATACTTTAAATACAGCGTCCGCTCTCCCTGGTTTAAAATATTGATTACCCCATATTGGACTAAATTGTGACAATAACTGTGGTTCTTTTAAATAGTTTTTAGCTTCACACCATATTTTGATCATATGCTTTACAAATGGATTTTTAACTTGTTTTTGTAATTTTTTTGCCGAATCTGAGTATATGAATATGGGAAGAGGTAAAGGTAAATTGTATGATTCCATTTCAGTCCAGTGAGGGAGATCATTTGATGAAAAATAATATGTCATAGACCTCAGTTGTGCCGACCAATAATACAACATAAAATTTGGACATTTCAGACCTCCACGATCAAATGGTAAATATAATAAAGACAAACGTAATCTAGCCCTCCTGTTGTTCCATATAAATTCCACTAACTTTTTTTTTATTCTTGAGAATAGATCTAAAGGTGGTGATAAGGGAATGTATTGAAATAAATAAAGTATTTTAGGTAAAATATTACTTTTAAGTATATTGATTCTCCCGATCATCGACATTGGTAGTGACATCCATCTCTGAGTTAACTCATTGATATCTGACATTAAGGCTTCATAGTTGACACTGGCGACTGATTCTAGCTTAGGCATAATTTGGATTCCTAAATATTTAAACTGATTTACAACATTGAATTGATTTACCTCAGGGGCTGGGTAATTTCTCTGGGTCTCATTTAGCATTAATATTGAAGATTTAGTTTTATTTATTTTATATCCTGATATTTCCCCAAAATTCTTTATTAAATTCAACAAGGTTGGAATTGATTTTTTTAGATTCGACATAAACAAAATTATATCATTGGCGTACAGGGAGATTTTATGTTCTGTTGGTCCAACTTTAATTCCATATATTTGTGAATGTAAACGTATCGCTATCGCTAAAGGTTCAATTGCCATAGTAAACAGTAAAGGTGAAAGTGGACAGCCTTGTCGACATCCTCTATTGATTTTTATTGGTTTTGAAATATTGTTATTTGTTAGGATTTCTGCTGTAGCATTATTGTATATTATTTGAACCCATTTTATGAAATTATTTCCAAGTCCAAACCTTTGTAGGACTTCAAAAAGAAAGGGCCATTCAACTCTATCAAAGGCCTTTTCGGCGTCCAATGATAGGAGAGCTGTATCCGGTGCTTCTTTATTAAAATAAATAATATTAAATAGTCTTCTTACATTATGGAAGCCTTGTCTACCCTTTATAAAGCCATTCTGATCTCGATTAATAATATTTGGTAAAATTTCTTGTATTCGTCTTGCTAAAATTTTACAGATTATCTTAAGGTCGGCGTTTAATAGGCTTATTGGTCTCATATTTTCACATTTATTAGAGGGCTTACCTGGTTTTGGCAGCAGTATAATTAAGGCATTATTTATGTATGATGGTAAATTATTATTTTGAAATGCTTCTAAAACCATTTCCAAAAAAGGTTTTATTAATTTATTCTTAAATTTTTTATAAAGGTCAACTGGAAGACCATCTGGTCCTGCACTTTTTCCTGATTTCATATTATCAATGGCTAGCCCAACTTCTTCTTGACTAATTTTAGACTCCAATATCTCCCTGTTTTCATTTGGAATACACGGTATAGATAGTTCGTTCAAAAACCCATTTAGTTTTGTTAAATCAGGTTCATTTTTGGTATCATATAATTTTTCATAGTAATCTCTAAAGGCTCTATTAATTTCTAAAGGATCTATAACTACCTGTCCCTTACTTATAATACTGGTAATTGGTGTTTTAATTTCCAATTGTTTAATCTGCCATGCTAATAATTTTCCTGATTTTTCACCTTGTTCATAAAAAGATTGTTTCAATCTTAGAAGACTCGAGGCAGCTCTATTCGCTGATTTTTTGTCGTATTCAGCTCTCAAAATCAGTAATTCATTCTCCAACCTTGGGTCACTTCCTGCATACACTTTTTCCTGAAGACTTTTTATTTTATGTTCCAATTTAGCTCTCTCCTCTCGAGTCTTCTTAGATTTTGATCCTGTATAACTAATAATATGTCCCCTAATAAAAGCTTTGAAAGCCTCCCACTTTACACATGCTGATGTTTGTGTAGTATTGATGTCAAAGAACTCGTCTATCTGTTTTTCTATATACTTGACAAATTCCTCATCCTGAAGCCATTTATGCTGAAATTGCCATCTACCTGATTCCTTTGTCAATTTTTTATCTACATATATTAGACAACAGGGTGCATGATCAGAAATTACGATGTTATCATAAAAGCAGTTTTGAATCTTGGACCTTAATTCTGTGGAAATCAAAAAATAATCAATACGTGAGAATGTCTTGTAGGTACTGGAATAACAAGAATAGGCTTTAACTTGTGGTTTCATTTCTCTCCATATATCTAACAATCTCAATTCTTTCATAAAATGATTAATAGTCATCCTACATCCAATGTGCGTACAATCCAGTCCTGTTGATCTATCCACACCTGGATTCAATGTACAATTAAAATCCCCTGCTATTATATGTTGCCCTGTAAGTGATGATAAGATGAGAAATAAATTAGCAAAGAACTTCTGATCATCTATATTGGGACCATATAAGTTCACAAGATTTATATTTTCTAATAGCAAAGAACCTTGAATGATTACATATCTTCCAAATTTGTCTCCAATTACATTTTTCACCTGAAAAGGAACTGATTTATGTATGAGAGTCATAACTCCCCTGGCTCGGGATGAAAATGAAGAGGTGAATACACTTCCCTGCCATCTACTCCTAATTCTTTTAACATCCTCCTCTATCAGATGAGTTTCTTGTAAAAACACAATTCTTGAACCCATGTCCTTTATTTTATTCATAACTTGTTTAAGTTTTTTTAAATTTTGTAGACCTCTGCAATTCCATGAAGTTAAATTAAGATTAACACTTTGGTCCATGATCAATAGAGAGTTTGGGATTACCTTGCAGTGTAAACATGCTCATACAGAGAAGCAAAAACATGAGTGGTTGAACATTCATCCTACAAACTACACACAAACAAATTTCCCCTTCCCACACTTGTGGCAAACCCCCCAAAATCAAAAGAAAAATTCTGTCTCCCGATATAGCCATCGACCGTTCCACACCCACGGGGAACAGCCTAAGCCACTCCTTCTTCATCCTCCCAATCACCCCAACTCTACTGCTTTTAATGACGTAACATTAACTCTCCTCTGTAGTTTTCCAACTTAACTCCAAAATTTTTAACAACTTTGTACATCATAGTTTTTTTTTTGTTTGTTTTGTTTTTGTTTTGTTTTTTTAATATATAATACAATCTATATTTTGTAAACTTACTATTTACTTCAAGTCAGTCAGATGCCTGTGCAAATGCTTAATTATTCTACCTTATATTTTGTTCATGCTTAGCTCCCACCAGTCTCTTCTTCTTCTTTGATCTTCTTGATGAACTCCTGCGCCTCCTCTGGGGTCTTGAAAATGTGGGTTCTGCCCTCATACGTGGTCAGCAGTCTCGCAGGATAGATTACACCATGACGAATCCCAAGGTTGCGCAGCTCCTTACGTACGGGATCAAACTGCTTCCTCAATTGCTGGATTCCTGTGGCCAAATCTGGGTAGAACCGCACCTGCTGGTCCTGGTGTTTAATCTCTCCTTTAGCACGTGCAGCGTTGAAGATCTTCATCCTGTCTCTGTTGCTAAGAAACTTCATAATTAAGGTCCTCGGCGGTCCCTTATCTCTCCGTGGGCCAATACGATGTGCTTTTTCCAGAACCACTGCTGATTGCAACTCCTCGCTGCCCAGCACCTCCGGAATCCACTTTTCCAGAAAGGAACATACGTCCCGACCTTCTGATTCCTCTGGAAGACCCACCAGCCTCAAATTATTCTGTCTCGACCGAGATTCCAAATCCAAAATATTATCTTCCAGAGATTTATTTTTTTTTTCCAAAGTGCGCACCTTTAATTGAAGACGGGTGACGTCATCTTCAGCACTAGCGAGACGGAGCTCCATCTGCGCCGTTCGTTCTACACAGTCACCCAATTCCTTTCTTATTCCTTCCAACGCTGTCATAATCCCATCAAATCTAGAGGAAAAGTCCGCTCTCATTGAACTCATGGCAGCCATCAGCGCATCTGCGCCATTCCCCGCAAACATCGCACCGCCGCCAGCCTCCTCCGCCATATATGGAGGTTTGTTTGCTGCGTCACAGACCTGAAAGTCCGTTAATTTGGACTGTTTCGGCGGCTCGCTTTTTCCTTTTCCTGGTTTTCCAGCCTTAGGCTTCGCCGACATATCCTCGCCCAAATGCTGGGATACGTTCTGTCCCAAATGAGAGAGTTATTTGCCGATTTTTTTTCTCCAGGAGCAGAGCAGAGCGAGACACGTCCGTCCTACGTGGCAGCCATAACCGGAAGTCCACATTGAAGGATTTTTAATGAATTAATTGGTAAATTCCTCAGTAAAATAAGTATTTGGTCACCTACAAACAAGCAAGATTTCTGGCTCTCACAGACCTGTAACTTCTTCTTTGAGAGGCTCCTCTGTCCTCCACTCATTACCTGTATTAATGGCACCTGTTTGAACTCATTATCAGTATAAAAGACACCTGTCCACAACCTCAAACAGTCAGACTCCAAACTCCACTATGGCCAAGACCAAAGAGCTGTCAAAGGACACCAGAAACAAAATTGTAGACCTGCACCAGGCTCGGAAGACTGACTCTGCAATAGGTAAGCAGCTTGGTGTGAAGAAATCAACTGTGGGAGCAATTATTAGAAAATGGAAGACATACAAGACCACTGATAATCTCCCTCGATCTAGGGATCCACACAAGATCTCACCCCGTGGGGTCAAAATGATCACGAGAACGGTGAGCAAAAATCCCAGAACCACATGGGGGGACCTAGTGAATGACCTGCAGAGAGCTGGGACCAAAGTAACAAAGGCTACCATCAGCAACACACTACGCCGCCAGGGACTCAAATCCTGCAGTGTCAGACGTGTCCCCCTGCTTAAGCCAGTACATGTCCAGGCCCGTCTGAAGTTTGCTAGAGAGCATTTGGATGATCCAGAAGAGGATTGGGAGAATGTCATATGGTCAGATGAAACCAAAATAGAACTTTTTGATGAAAACTCAACTTGTCGTGTTTGGAGGAGAAAGAACACCATACCTACTGTGAAGCATGGGGGTGGAAACATCATACTTTGGGGCTGTTTTTCTGCAAAGGGACCAGGACGACTGATCCATGTAAAGGAAAGAATGAATGGGGCCATGTATCGTGAGATTTTGAGTGAAAACCTCCTTCCATCAGCAAGGGCATTGAAGATGAAACGTGGCTGGGTCTTTCAGCATGACAATGATCCCAAACACACCGCCCGGGCAACGAAGGAGTGGCTTTGTAAGAAGCATTTCAAGGTCCTGGAGCGGCCTAGCCAGTCTCCAGATCTCCACCGCATAGAAAATCTTTGGAGGGAGTTGAAAGTCCATGTTGCCCAGCGACAGCCCCAAAACATCACTGCTCTAGAGGAGATCTGCATGGAGGAATGGGCCAAAATACCAGCAACAGTGTGTGAAAACCTTGTGAAGACTTACAGAAAACGTTTGACCTCTGTCATTGCCAACAAAGGGTATATAACAAAGTATTGAGATGAACTTTTGTTATTGACCAAATACTTATTTTACAGAGGAATTTACCAATTAATTCATTAAAAATCCTTCAATGTGATTTTCTGGATTTTTTTTTTCTCATTTTGTCTCTCATAGTTAAGGTATACCTATGATGAAAATTGGAGACCTTTCTCATCTTTTAAGTGGGAGAACTTGCACAATTGGTGGCTGACTAAATACTTTTTTGCCCCACTGTATCTGATCAGAGACAGAGTTTCTGAGGTTTTGTGGGTCAATTACAATAACTTCAGTTTTGTTTGAGTTAAGTAGTAAAAAGTTATCGTTCATCCAAGTTTGTATCCTGTAGAGTGATGGAAGCTGGATAAGTGAGCCACCACATAAGTTCACATGCTTAGGAGTATACAATGATATCAGTGCCAAGGAGTGATGCTGTGCCCAGGAGTTCAGCATCTGTTGCCCAAACATCACACTTCTCCATAGCACCTGAAGCCATATACTCACTGATAGGCTGGTTGAGGTAGCTAGTAAGCTTCTCACTGATATTCTGTCTTATTTATTGCACAGCACTATCATGGATAGCAAGGTGATGCTCTTCAGTCATGGTTTTTCAAGGCTCTGTCTGATTTTTCAAGGCTTTATCTGACTTTAGAAGGGGTACCCACTGGTACAAAGCTCTAACAGTTGATACAAGGCTCTAAAATTTAAATGAAATAAAATAAAATGTGTCACTCACCTACAAGTAACAAGAGTGGATCCAAGATTATCTAAAATGATCCAAAAGGAGTTTAAAAGTAACCTGCAAGTTAACTGCTTACAGCAGTACTGTACATCACCAAAGCAAGGTAAAACATAAGACACAGGGGTTAATTTATACTCCTCCATTAGCTCCACAAACTAATTCAGATGAATTCAAAACCTCTTTCATCTTGTGATCTTCTGATCTTTTCAACAATATTAATTACAGCAAAGTATTAAACTCAAACGATTTACTGTTTTTGCAATAACACTTCCAAATTGATTCATCACACCTTCACTTCAAAAGGAAGTCTAACACAATAATCTACTAATCTTAGATTAACTCAATCTTAATTTATTTTAGGAGTAAAGTTTGGCCTGGAAAGTGTGTGTGTGTGTGTGTGTGTGTGTGGGGGGGGGTTTAAACAGCCAAGTCTAAACTTCCCCCCAGGGGGAAATCTAGCCCAGGTCAACTTTCACCTGGGGGGAAAAAATGAACAAGGGTGAATTCTGGCCTGTTTCAACAGGACTTTCTACGCTTCCCTGCTGCAGAAATTGAGGAAGGCCATCAAAACCAACAGGCGTGGCATGCTGACCAAAGGTGTCCGCCTCCTGCAAGACAATACCCCAGTTCACAACTCGCCTGTCGCCCAGGCGGAAGCACAATCCTGTGGCTATGAAATCCTCCTTCTCCCCCCTTACTCTCCCAACCTCACACCATCTGACTTCCATCTCTTTCCAACCATGAAGTCATTTTTGAAGGGCAAGTACTTCCACGACGGTCAAATGCTGATTTGTGAGGTCTGATGCAACCTGCAGACTTCTGCAGGTGAGGTCTCCACAGCTGTATAAAGTGAAGGGAGAAGTGTATGACCCCAGGTGGTACCTATAGGTAAAGACTAATAACTGTGCCAAGTTTGGTTCTTCTCAATCCATGGGAAATGGGTCAGGGGAAGTATTTAAAGAGCAGCCTTCATACAAACAAATAGATCACCCTACAATACAGATTTGAGAAAGGTTCAGAAAGGACATAAAAAGTGGCACAAGACAAAAGAGAAAAACTCAACTCTTAAAAAAGGGCTAAAACACACACCTTTAGCTGAAATGGTTACTGCCTCATCTGTTACAACTCCATATTTAGTTGTTCTTTATAGAAGACTTACTTTTTGACAGCAACAATAATAATAACACAGCTGATGTATTAAAGCTCTGACACTACAAGAAACAATAAGGGTATAGTTCTCAATAGCAGTATTTGATGCCATGGATCAGAAGGCAGTAAGTGAGTGAAAATTTTAACAGTGGTAACAAATTCAAGTAAATTTCACATTATAGCATAGTCTGTATAAGCATAAGTTTTAATGCAGAGAAAAGTTCTGTTGTATTAAGCATTGGTAGCCCAGGAAGGGAATCAGACATACTTCTCTGGTAGCATTTAGCAACTTGCTCAATCCCTCTGCTAAGGGATCACAGTGTTCCTGCATCTGTATCGGCAATTCCATTGACGGATTACTCCATCAAACCACCGCAATAAAATGTGAAAACAAAAATGATGTCTCCAGCTTTAGTTGAAAAATAGGGTTGGCAGTCTTATCAGGCAGCACCTTTGATAACTCGGAGCAAGTCACTGGATAAGTTAGGTTTAAATCATTGTGCTGGGTGCAGGAAAAATAAGAGTTCTGTTCAAATATGAGATATATGAGGGTTTTTTTTCCTGTGGCCCAGTGAAAATGGCACTTCCAGAATATAACTAAAATGCCTGAGGACAAATAAAACAGCACTGATATCTGGGATTTTTTTCATCTTATCCCATTTTTTTTTAAAGAATCTCATAAGCCCAACAGCCATAGAAACTTCTGAACATGAAATACTTAACCTTAAAAAAATAATCTGACAGCAAATGGAAATATCAGCTTTAATACCTCGTCCTGCCCAAATTCAAACATTTTGAGTTAGTCATCAGCTAAATGATACATCTGAAGAGGCTAAGCTTCAGAGCATCACCGCTACGGGGCTAGACCAGCCAGGATGCTAATTCATGTATCACTGGGTGACATCTTAGTGCCACCGCTGTCTGCCCAACCTTTGAGCCGCACATCAGATGCATGTTTTCAATTATACAAATTAGGGTTACTTGAGGGGGGCCTTGATCAGACGTGTGGAGAGATCACACGAGCTAAGCATCCAAAGTGGGAAATGGTCTGGGACACTGTAAAATAGATCTGTGCTGAGGGAAATGAGCCAAACAGTGGAGATTGCCACGATGCTGCTTTAAGGTTCTCTCCCACTTGTGCTAATGTCTTTCCAGTGGCATGTTCGTTTTTTTTTTCCCTCCACCAAAGCCATCTAGCTCATTTGATCAGCAGCAGCTTGGTGGAATGATACCACGTTAGCCCCGGCATCACCCTACCCTCCCTAATACACATCCTATAGGGATTCAGTGGCCTTGTGCTAGGTTATTACAGAATGTGGCAAGGAGCAGTTGGACACGCATGCACAAATGATCAGTTATACTCCCAGCATAGCATGCCTAGTGAATACATTCCTGCACACACAAGAAGTACAGCATCTATCAGCGTGAAGCTACAGTGTACCAGATGTTTGTGCTTCAGCTGCAGGAATAGATTTCCTTCATTTGTCTTTTTGTTTTTTCATCCCGATGTTCCCTCTCGATGTTGAAAAGGATCAGACCAACAGGAATCGATGGCTCAACAGACACCTCATGTTTTGACGTCTCAGTAGCAAATTACAGCACTACTGCTTAAAGTGGTGGCATTTGAGGGTGTTGTTGTTGTTGGTGGGGACTCTGCTCTCACACACCTTTGAAAAGGGGACTTGGCTGTTCAGGGGAGGTGAGATGAAGATTACATTTTTTTTCAGTGGACCACTATCGGAATGTGAAGCTACAACCTCTCTCAAACGTCACATTGAGCACAACAGCCAACATGCCCTCCTGTGCCAATTAAGCACGACCACAGTAGTTTCTCTCACACACACACAAGGGCGTAACTTTGTTTCAAACATTGGGGGGATTGAGATCTCTGCCCGTATAGAGAGCCTAAGTCACGTTCCCTCTACTTCTGCATATTGGACCTTAAATGGAAAAAAAATCTCTATTGAAATGAATGGCAAGAGCAACATTATCTTTTGATCCTGATCAAATTTTGAAACAAGTCACACAAATGATGTTTGTCAATTGAAAAGATAACTTTCCATATAATTAAAGTTGTCGGCTGTCATATAATAACAGAGTAATATTTAGTTTTTGTTTAAACAACTAACGGACAACAACGCCCATCATCCCACATCACTAAACACGGTTACATTTTAGTGACGTGAAAAGCACTGACTTCTCATAGCACTGACCCCTGCAGTGACAGACAAGTCCCTAGAATTAATCTTAGCCTGCCTCTTAGCTAAATCACTATACAGTGGTAATAACAGAATGGATTTGTCTGACTGCTGCCCTCACCCTGTGTCTCTCTGTGAGGAAATCACATGAACAAAAAGAAAATGTCAATCACTAATCAGGACAAGTCTAAAATTCATTAGTTTGTCCAACAGAACATTATTTTGACGATCTAGTCAGCAGTCTGTTCTCTAAGGCGCAAAGTTCATTTTTTGTTGTAACCTGGTCACTTGTGCCTCCTGTGCTGCCTCACTCTCCCTCTGGTCACCTGGGCCATCTCTCTCCTCCCTCTCTCCCTCTTTGTTATCCCTGCTGCTGTCACTTTCACATTCTTGCTCCTGACATAAAATAAGCTCAATTAATGTTCAAATGGTTTAAGAGAGGTACTTCACTGACATTTTGGAGATTCATGCAAGAATTTCCCACACGAAAAACTTATAAAGATGTAAAATGTTTTCCCCCCTTCTTCCCTCTTAATAGCATCTTAACAGTGCTATCAGCAGGTGCATTAGGTCGTCTGGTTTATTTTGATACCATGATCATCATTCTAGCCACAGAACTGAGGTTAATGCAGCTGATGAGTGTGGATGAGGCTCACCACTGTGTAGCTATTTTTTTTACCAAGTAAATGAACTAAGGGCACTATGTGTGATTTAGTCAGCTAGACTATGACAAAAGTAGCAGTTATCCTGCCTGCAGAGGCATTATGAACATAGCACACCACACCTTAGGTGTGTTATGTTTCACTCCATCCATCCATCCATCTTCTTCTGCTTAATCCTTTTTTGGGTCGTGGGGGGGCTGGAGCCTATCCCAGCATCTTTGGGTGAGAGGCAGGGTACACCCTGGACAGATCGCCAGTCCATCGCAGGGCCAACACAGAGAGACAGACAACCATTCACTCTCACAGTCACACCTAGGGACAATTTAGAATCCCCAGTTTGATGCCAATTAACCTAACTTGCATGTTTTTGGCATGTAGGAGGAAACCAGAGAAATCCCGGCATAAACCCACGCAGACACGAGGAGAACATGCAAACTCCACACAGATCACTGTTGGTCGGGGGCTGGGATCGAACCCAGGATCCCCCGGCCAAGGGTGAGTTGCTTTGCTGCCGCAGTGCTAACCACTCCGCCACTGTGCTGCCCTATGTTTCACTCATTAAATGATAATAAATCTGTGAAATTTGTGACAAAATCATCCTGGTATTAAAAACTTACTCTGGATTCATTATCAAGACATTTAAATTTTTACAATGGCATTCAGTTTTCAAATTTAGGATTCAGGTATTTGCCCCCCTCCCCTCGTACAAGGTAAGTAATAAATTTACCTTTACCAAATTTACCAGAAAAAAAAAAAGTACAAATTTAGGAGGTAATAGTATAAATTCACAAAAAAAGTAGCAACTTCATGATAGTCAAAAAATTATTTTAAAAAATCTGAAATTTAAATTATTTTGCAAATATGTAAGGAAAAAGGCTCATTTTCCATGACAAATTGTAGAGAAATGCTACATTTTTGTGAGAAACTGAATTTAGGGGAATACA
This sequence comes from Pholidichthys leucotaenia, assembly GCA_020510985.1. Classification (NCBI taxonomy): domain Eukaryota; kingdom Metazoa; phylum Chordata; class Actinopteri; order Cichliformes; family Pholidichthyidae; genus Pholidichthys; species Pholidichthys leucotaenia. The sequence continues at coordinate 169,570,789 of CM035845.1, forward strand.
ACATGGGGGAAATACTGCATTTTTATACAAAAAGTAGGCAAATTTACAAGAAAAAAATGTCTCTGATTTACAAGAAAAGCTGTAAAACTATGAGAAAAAATTGAACACACAAAAAAGTGACATTAGAAATGTCACAGTGCTACATAAAACACTAATGAAGTTTACTAAGGGAGAAAAAAAAACTGGAGAGAATATTTGGAGCCCCACAAATTGGTAGTGAGGACAGCTCGAACTTTAAATGGGTTTATAATATGGTTTCTCTAGGTGCAGTGCAGCGTTCTGCAGAGACCCCTACTTGACAGGAAAAGCAACAGGCTGGAGGAGGCGACAAATGCTGCAAAAAATGCTGGAAGAAGCATAGCAACTTTTTAGTTATCAATTTATTTATTTTTTTAGCACTCCCTTTATTGCAAATGGACCCTTAAACACCAACAAACTCAAAAGATACAGTGTTAAGGTGATGGATCATACTAGCAGCTAAATCACTATATAGTGATAATAAGCCATCAATATCTCAGTGTTTGGTCACTGCCTAATTTGTGTAATGCTGTCTGGTGATTAAATAAAATGGGAACGGAAAACTAGAAATGTGATTTTAAGCTCAATAATTAAATAAATCAATCAGTGATGCTGTACTGTAGTGCTTTTGAACTCATTTTAATGCATGTAAAAAGTTTATAAAAAGTTTAGGAATATGAAATGTGTCTGTTCTTTCATTCATCTAGTTGGTGTTTATTTCTTATATATTTGTGTAGATACTCTGTTGTGCAGTTGTGGTATTTCAGATAGAAGATCTGAAAATGATCTGTAGGGAAAATAATCAATTTATTTTAATGTGGATATTTAAGAATAGCCTTCAGAATGACTTAGTCTATAATCAAAAGTGGTAAAACTTGCTTTTTAATTGAATTTTATAATTATCAAAATCATGACGTTTTAAAAATACAGAACAGTTTAAGGTTAACTTGAACTTTGTGGGGATGACAAGCAATATTTAAGCGCATTTATATTTAAGGACCGGTGGTTGGAGTCGATTTTGTTTATCCTTGATAAATGTTCAGAGCTGTTAACATTTTGATGAGTGCTGAAACACATAAAGTTCACTCTAACAGTTGACGGACAAATCCATTCTGATCACATTTCATGAATGATTAATACAATGTAAAGACCAAATCTGCATGAGAAAAGCTAATCATTTCTCAGATCAGCTAAATCCTACCAGGCAGCGCAGTTATTCTGTGGTGTAACTCCTATTAGAAAACTAGCAACCAGCAAATTTCACACAACAATTCACAAGCTAAATATGATATTTACCTCATTTTGGACAGAGGGTTTGGTCCTTTTGTTTGACAAGTTCAACCAATTTAAAATGGGTTGCTGCCCTTGTGGAGCTCGTTTCATGTTCTCCCACTGAGCTGAATGCATTCCATACCAGCATCCCCACCTGCCGCCCTGACAGCTGACTCCTACTCAGAGAAGGCGCAAGGACCGGTTGGGCAAAACCAAGTCTGCAGCAGGGGGGGATACATTGTCTGATTATTAGAAATGTTACTTTTTGTTGCTTGCAAATGAAAAAAGGACAACTTCTTCATACTTGCTTGAGTTGTAGATATTTTTTTTATTATTTATAATTATATGATTATTGGGGGGGGTTATAACCCCTCTAACCCCACCATAATTTAAACCTATGAACACACACATGCACGCACACATACACTAAAGCTGAAAAACTGACAAATACTCAACAAGCACAACAAATACTCACACAAAAGAGAAATGACAAATGCTGAACTCAATCCTTTGGCGCAGTTTGACCAATCTCCCCCTGAATAGATGCAGGTAAATAGAGGAGACAGTATTGGTTTCAGCATGCTCCACTGAACTATTATGGCTGCTTGTTTACTCCAACCTTCATCTAAACACGGGGAATGCACTGAATGAAAAAAGACCAGTGGCTAATGTTCAATTTTGCATTTTCTGCTCTATGTCCCAACACAAATACCCAAGGCAGCAAAGTCAGTTGACATCTCTTCTGTACCCTATACTCCACACTTTACAGTCCCACCCAACCCCACTATCACCTCACATGTAATATAAACAAAGTAGATGCCATACTCTACATATGTTTGTACAGTACCAACTCAGCATCTCACATGTCAGTGAACATGTAAAGCTGTAAAGTGGCTTCTAATACAGTTGAGGCAAACAGCAGTCAACCATATGAGCAAAGTGGCCAAACTGAATTTGTTAACAAACATACACACACACATTTGGCAGATTAACTTTATGGAATGCCTAAAATTATAATGCACCCCTAAAAATGTTTATTTCAATATTTATAGAATTTTTTATTTCCTTTCCGATAAAGACTGAACCTACAGTCGAGTGAAAAAATTAGGACACCCTGTATAAGCCTGTGGGTTTTTTTAACATACAGTGGGGAAAAAAAGTATTTAGTCAGCCACCAATTGTGCAAGTTCTCCCACTTAAAAGATGAGAGAGTTCTCCAATTTTCATCATAGGTATACCTCAACTATGAGAGACAAAATGAGGAAAAAAAAATATCCAGAAAATCACATTGAAGGATTTTTAATGAATTAATTGGTAAATTCCTTGGTAAAATAAGTATTTGGTCACCTACAAACAAGCAAGATTTCTGGCTCTCACAAACCTGTAACTTCTTCTTTAAGAGGCTCCTCTGCCCTCCACTCGTTACCTGTATTAATGGCACCTGTTTGAACTCGTTATCAGTATAAAAGACATCTGTCCACAACCTCAAACAGTCAGACTCCAAACTCCACTATGGCCAAGACCAAAGAGCTGTCAAAGGACACCAGAAACAAAATTGTAGACCTGCACCAGGCTGGGAAGACTGAATCTGCAATAGGTAAGCAGCTTGGTATGAAGAAATCAACTGTGGGAGCAATTATTAGAAAATGGAAGACATACAAGACCATTGATAATCTCCCTCGATCTGGGGCTCCACGCAAGATCTCACCCCGTGGGGTCAAAATGATCACGAGAACGGTGAGCAAAAATCCCAGAACCACACGGGGGGCCCTAGTGAATGACCTGCAGAGAGCTGGGACCAAAGTAACAAAGGCTACCATCAGTAACACACTACACCGCCAGGGACTCAAATCCTGCAGTGCCAGACGTGACCCCCTGCTTAAGCCAGTACATGTCCAGGCCCGTCTGAAGTTTGGTAGAGAGCATTTGGATGATCCAGAAGAGGATTGGGAGAATGTCATATGGTCAGATGAAACCAAAATAGAACTTTATTGTAAAAACTCAACTTGTCGTGTTTGGAGGAGAAAGAACACCATACCTACTGTGAAGCATGGGGGGTGGAAACATCATGCTTTGGGGCTGTTTTTCTGCAAAGGGACCAGGACGACTGATCAGTGTAAAGGAAAGAATGAATGGGGCCATGTATCGTGAGATTTTGAGTGAAAACCTCCTTCCATCAGCAAGGGCATTGAAGATGAAACGTGGCTGGGTCTTTCAGCATGACAATGATCCCAAACACACCACCCGGGCAACGAAGGAGTGGCTTCGTAAGAAGCATTTCAAGGTCCTGGAGTGGCCTAGCCAGTCTCCAGATCTCAACCCCATAGAAAATCTTTGGAGGGAGTTGAAAGTCCGTGTTGCCCAGCGACAGCCCCAAAACATCACTGCTCTAGAGGAGATCTGCGTGGAGGAATGGGCCAAAATACCAGTAACAGTGTGTGAAAACCTTATGAAGACTTACAGAAAACGTTTGACCCCTGTCACTGCCAACAAAGGGTATATAACAACGTATTGAGATGAACTTTTGTTATTGACCAAATACTTATTTTACTGAGGAATTTACCAATTAATTCATTAAAAATCCTTCAATGTGATTTTCTGGATTTTTTTTTCTCATTTTGTCTCTCATAGTTGAGGTATACCTATGATGAAAATTGGAGACCTCTCTCATCTTTTAAGTGGGAGAACTTGCACGATTGGTGGCTGACTAAATACTTTTTTGTCCCACTGTATTTGGACATATGGATATTGAATATCAATGTTAAAAATACTGGGAGACTCATGTAATACAACTACACAATTAAAAATGAATTAAAGACTTTTTTTTTTCAAATATTCGGTAAAATGTACTGTAATTCAAAACAAATAGTGAGGAATAAATTAGGACACCCCCCATATTTTTGAGGACACCCCCATATTCATTCTCACTTAAAATGGGTAAAAAAAATGTAAAAAAAATGCAAATAAAACAAAAACAAGGTCAGACATAAATATGTGAACATTTCTTAATAAAGAACTGACTATTTAATGGGGTGTCCTAATTTTTTCACATGACTGTATAGGTTCATTCAGGTACTGAATGAGAAATCAGTGACTCTTTGATTTTCATCCTTCCATCCATCCATGCATTTATCCATCCATCTTTTACCTCTTTTCCAGAAGTCCGGGTTGCGGAGGCAACAGCTCAAGCAGAGAAGCTCAGACTTCCCTCTTCCCAACCACCTGCTCCAGCTCTTCAGAGACGATACCAAGATGTTTCCAGGCCAGCTGGGAGACGTAGTCTCTCCAGCATGTCCTGGGTCTGCCCCAGGGTCTCCTCCCAGTGGGACGTGCCCGAAACACCTCAAGTGGAAGGCATCCAGGAGGCATCCTGATCAGATACCCAAACCACCTCAACTGGCTCCTTTCAATGTGGAGGAGCAGCAGTTCTACTCTGAGCCTCTCTAGGATGACTTGAGTGCCTCGCCCTCTCTCGAAGGGTGAGTCCAGCAATTCTATGGAGAAAGCTCATTTCTGCTGCTTGTATCCGTGATCTCATTCTTTCAGTCATTAACCAAAGCTCATGACCATAAGTGAGGGGAGGAACATAGATTGGCCAGTAAATTGACAGCTTTGCTTTAGAGCTAAGCTCCCTCTTCACCACAACAAACTGGTACAACGTCTGCATCACTGCTGATGCTGCTCTGATACGTCTGTCAATCTCTCGCTCCATTCTCCCCTCACTCGTGAATAAGACCCAGAGATACTTAAACTCCTCCACTTGGGGTAGGAGCTTGTCCCCAACCTGGAGAGGACAATCCACACTTTTCCAGTAGAGGACCATGGAAGCCTAGAAATCCTGTCCATAAAAATTATGAACTGGATCGGAGACAAAGGGCAGCCCTGGTGGAGTCCAACTCTCACTGGAAACGAGTCCGACTGGTGTTGGCAATACAAACCAAACTCTTGCAACTGTCATATAGGGACCGAATAGCTCGTAACAACAAGCCCAATACCCCATACTTCCGCAGCGCCCCCCCACAAGAGACCACGAGGGAAGCGGTCGAATGCTTTCTCCAAGTCCACAAAACACATGTGGAGTGGTTGGGAAAACTCCCATGAACCCTCGAGCATTCTCTAGAGGGTAAAGAGTTGGTCCGATGTGCCACAGCCAGGACAAAACCACATTGCTCCTCCTGAATCCGAGGTTCGACCAGTGGTTGGACTCTCCTCTCCAGTACCCTGGCATAGACCTTCCCAGGGAGGGTGAGAATGGAACACACCCTCCGATCCCCCTTTATTAAAAAAAGGAACCACCACCAGTTTGCCATGCCAAAGGCACTGTCCCCGACATCCACGCAATGTTGCAGAGGTGTGTCAACCATGACAGCCCTACAACATCCAAGGCCTTGAGGTACTCAGGGCAAATCTCGTCCTCCCTCGGGGCCCGGCCACCAAAGAGTTGTTAACCACTTTGGTGACCTCAGCCCCTGTGATGGGCGAGTCATCTCCCTTGTCCTCAAGCTCTGCTTCCTCTGTGGAAGGCGTGTCAGTGGGATTGAGGAGATCCTCGAAGTACTCGTTCCACCAATGTTCCCAGTCAAAGTCAGCAGCACCCCATCTGCACCATACACAGTGTGGACAGGGAGCTGCTTCCCCCCTCCTGAGTCGCCGGACAGTTTGCCAGAATCTCTTCAAGGCCGACCGAAAGTCTTGTTCCATGGCCTCACCAAACTCCTCCCACACCCGAATTTTTGCTTCAGCAACCACCCGTGCTGCACTCCGCTTGGCCTGTTGGTACACCTCAGTTGGTTAGGGAGTCCCACAAGCCCACCAAGCTTGATAGGACTCCTCCAGCTTGGTGGCTCTCCTCACCAATGGTGTCCACCACTTGGTTCAGGGGTTGCCACCACGAGATGCACCAAAAACACAACAGGCCACAGCTCTGGGCAACCACTTCAACAATGGAGGTGGAGAACATGGCCCATTCAGACTCCATGTCCCCAGCCTCTCTTGAAATGTGGTCGAAGTTCTTCTGGAGGTGGGAGTTGAAGACCTCCCGGACAGGGGGCTCAGTCAGACATTCCCAGCACACCCTCACTATACGTTTAGGTCTACCGGGTCTGAGTGGCGACCACCCCTGCCATCGGATCCAACTCACTACCAGGTGGTGATCAGTTGACAGCTCTGAACCTCTCTTTACCCGAGTATCCAAGACATATGGTCGCAGGTCTGATGACACAATAACAAAATCGATAATTGACCTGTGACCTAGGGTGTCCTGGTGCCAGGTGCACATATGGACACCCTTATGTTTGAACATGGTGTTCGTTATGGATAAACTGTGGTTGGCACAGAAGTCCAATCACTAAACATCATTCGGGTTTCGATCGGGCAGACAATTCCTCCCAGTCATGCCCCTCCAGGTTTCACTGTCGTTGCCCATATGCGCATTGAAGTCCCCCAGAAGGACAATGGAGTCTCCCAGAGGAGCACTTTCCAGCACCCCGGTCAAAGACTCCAAAAAGGGTGGATATTCTGAACCATCATTTGGTGCATAGGCACAAATGATGGTCAGGACCCGTTTCCCAACCCAAAGGCATAGGGAAATTACTAACTAACTAACTAACTAACCTGCACTTATATAGCGCTTTTCTAGTCACAAAGACCACTCAAAGCGCTTTCACTAACCCTCTATTCTAAGGGCCTATAGGAAACAGATATCTAGGGACAATTTAGAACAGCCAATTAACCTAACATGCATGTCTTTGGATTGTGGGAGGAAACCGGAGCCCCCGGAGTAAACCCACGCAGCACAGGGAGAACATGCAAACTCCGCACAGAAAGGTTCCTACCCCTGCCAACCTGGGGATTCGAACCAGGAACCTTCTAGCTGTAAGGCAACAGTGCTAACCACTGCACCACCGTGCAGTGGTTAGCACCCTTTCGTCCACCCTTTACCCTTTCGTCCACCGTGGAGAACTCCAATGTCGAGGCAGCAAGGCAGGGGGATACAAGAATACCCACCCCTGCTCGTTGCCTCTGGCCTGGGGCAACTCCAGAGTAGGCCAAGCTTCAGCCCCTCTCCAGGAAACTGGTTCCAGAACCGGAGCCGTGTGTTGATGTGAGCCCAACTATATCTAGCCGGTATCTCTCAACCTCATACAGCAGCTCAGGCTCCTTCCCCACCAGAGAGGTGATGTTCCACATCCCAAAAGCCAGTTTCGAAAGCCAGGGATCAGACCGCCAAGGTCTCTACCTTCGACCGTCACCTGATCCGCATTGCACCAGAACCCCCATGGTCCCTCCTGGAAGTGGTGAGCTCACTGGAGGGTGGACCCATGTAACTCCTTCAGGCTGAGTTCGGCCGGGTCCCATGGGCAGTAACCTGGCCACCAGATGCTAGTCATCGAGCCCCTCCCACAGGCCTGGGTCCAGGGCGGGGCCCCGGTAACCCCATACCAGGTGGGGTACACTGAATCCTTGTTCTAGCATTCATCATGAGAGTCTTTGGTCCAAAGGCACCTTGTTCCTCCTCATTTTGCCCTTAAAAAAACATTTTGCTGGGATCAATTAATAACCTTTTATTTCTCAGATTTTTCACTTTTTTGACCACAGCTCTTTTCATTCACTTTCTAACTACCTGCCTATTCACTTCTCACTTGATCTGCTCAATAATGCACTTATTGTTTTTCTAAGGAACCAAAAAAAGGATTGTGAAGAGTCACAATTTTTCAAATCATAGTAGACATTAGTCTTTAATCAGTAACGAGTTTGGTTGGTTAAAGCCTTGTTTTGAAACCAGGGGTCCTTGAGAGAATGTTCAGGGGTCCTTGGGAAATTGTTTAATTTCACTTCTTAATTGGTCCAAAAATTGCAAATAATGTGCCGTTGTTGTGCATGGGTGCCTGCAGTGGCTCTTCCATGTCGGTAGGTGGCAGTATAAATGCAATAATATTGGCTACCTCCTTCTTCTTCTTCATGTGTTTTATGGTGGGAAATAACCTCGTTAAGATGTGCTAGAGGTTATGGTGACTAAATGAAAAACAGCAATAGATAAATATTGGAAGAGGAAAGATACAGATTCTGAACTGTGCCCTGTACTGATGGGGTAGTCACCATGGTTGGGCACACCAAAGGCTTCATTAGTAGAGTGAAAGAGAGACACCCAGATGTTGTTGTTACACACTGTTTTTTGCATTTAGAGGTGCTTGTTGCCAAGACCTAGCTCCTGTGTTGGATGATGTGCAGATGGTAAACTTTGTAAAGACCTCTAAAAACCTACATATTTGCATCTTTATGTGAGGAAATGGGAGTGGAGCATAAAATCTTATTGCTCCACTCGGAGGTCCTGTTATTACTGCGTAGCAAAGTGCTGGCCTATGTCCATGGGCTCCGAGAGAAACTAAAAGTGTTTTTGACTGATGAGAAGTGCAAAGCTGCTTGTAAGTAATGAGTGGTGTGCAAGGATGGTATACCTCGCCGATATATTTCAACATCTGACTTAATGGAACACATGAATGCAAGACAAAAATGAAAACCTACTCACAAGCACCGAAAAAAATACATGGATACAAAGGTTTACCTTTGGAAAAAGAAAAAAAAACATTTGCAAAATGCCAGCCTTGACATGTTCCTGCCAGAATATTAGCTCTGGGTTCATCTAAATGGGCCCAAGTTTCCCACTAAGTGAGTATTAACTAATTACAAGACTAAATTGTCATTACATATGCTGTAATAGACAATATGTCAAAACAAAGTGTCATTTTGTAACATTGTTGGTTGTGGAGTTAAAAAAAAAAAAGGCTGTACAACAATGGGATAAAGAATGATGATCCCAGATGAAAACTGGAAAAAGTACATATTTTTTTTACATAAAAAAACAATGAATATGTACTGTATATCACTATCTGTAATGTCGTTGAATATTTGGATACTGTTCTAGACTGCAGACATTTTTAGTTAAATTATAGTATAAGTTGACAGCAATGAGGATTTCAGCACTGGGTTTTTTTCTACAGTACTTAACACCCACGATACAACATCAGGTTTCTGCAGACCTGCCTTTGCTAATTATACATGGTAAGAATCTCCACCAGTGTCTGTGTATCACCAGCTTAATTCAACAAAATGGAGACACCACCATCTACTGCTTTTTTAGCAATCACATTAAAATTCTCAATAATGCAGGCCAATGAAATAAATAAACAAAGCTTCAAAAATAATGTGAACATTCATTCAGTCCTTGATTAGTGCTGTAAAAATTAGCTGAATACCTAGCCCCCAAAAGAATGTCAAAAGTACTGTCCTCAAACAGTACAGGAGGGATTAGCAGGAGTGTCCAATCATGTGTCATGGAGGGCCAAGACCCTGCAGGCTTTACCTCCAACCAGTGTCTTCAACAGCAGATTCCACTGAATTTCTTCCACTGGCTGCTGATCAGTGAAAACACCTGCTGAAAAGACTGGGTAGAAGAGAGAACCTGCAGGGTCTTGGCCCTCCATGGCACATGATTGGACACTCCTGGATTAAAGATTAGATCTCTCTGCCAATACTGAGTGCTACCAGATCAAAGCTTTGAGTAATATTAGTATTTTAAAATGCTTTTTAGACACAGCCAAGATGATCAATATATGCAATTAATATATCAACATTAGCTGTTAGTTACATTCAGTCCTCATGCATCCTTAAAAAAACAGCCAAACATTCCTGCAGCAGTGTGAAATAAAAATCTTCTTATGTAAAGCAACGTCACTCTGAACCCATCAGAATAAAAGATCAAAATTCTAGGGTCCCCTGGTGATGATGTCACTGACAGCACTGCATAACAGCCCCAAACCTCCAACCTATCCCCCTCCAACCCTAGCATACTGTTTTATAGATAATAAATATGCTTTAGCATGAAATTGACCAATTTGATACCCAATATCAGCACAAAATATCAGCAGTCAGCATCCTCCATCTGTACTGCTTGGCAACGGTTTTTGCTTTTAAAAGTCCTTTGACCCCTAAGGCAACTGAAGGTAAATGTGCAGAAGGGGGAGGCGGGGAAGTGAGGATGGAGAGGAGGCCAATTGGATTGCATCAGGATCGGGAGTGGAAGCACGGGCTGACGGATGGAGGAAATTTCAAGCTATAAAGTTAAGGATAAATTAAAAAGTAGAAATGTGGGCTGAATGGATAGATTGGATGAAGGGCAGATAGATGACAGTTTAAATGGATGATTGGCGGTATGGGTGCTGAGAGAGCGTGTGTGTGTGTGTGCGCGTGCACTCCAGAGGTGCAGATTAGATCACTGTTATGACTGCACAGGCCCCCAGGACACCATAGATAAACATCAAAAGATAACCTACACATTTATTCCCACCCCTGGACGATTCTCACTTCCTGCCTCCATTTTCTCCCTCCTCTCACTCTCCTTGGACACAAACTTCCTTCCTCTTCCATCTACTTGCCAGTTCTTCCCCCTTTTCTGTTCCTGCCCTCAGTAACTACGTCTAAGAGTCCCAGGGCAGTGCACTAGATCACACTTCTCAATAAACCCGTCAAGCTTTACCTCAGCAGCCACCCCCCCCCCCCACCAACCCCCAACTATGTCTCCCCTTAGCTTTCTGAAACACAATAACAGCAACTACGAATGCCACCCCCCCCCCCCCCCGCCAACACAATACAGCCATCGATCACTTTGCTATCTGGAACACACACATCTATCACTACAGTGGAGTTTACTGCAGGGGCCCAATGATGGCACTACTGCTCTGCACAATATGGCTTTGCAATTTTTTTTCATGTCACAAACCCCTATATGATAAGTAATAAATCAGATCAGTTTATTTTAACCTAATATTATCAAAGGATAAGAGATATATGTATCTATGAAATGTAGCACAAGGAAATGTATCAGGTTTTCTTTTTTTTTTAACCTGATAATCAACATGACTCATGACTTGTTGAATGCTACTGCGTCCTTAAACTAAAATAGCTCACTATCACCTTGGTTAGCCAGCTGACATCAGTTTGTCTGCTGCTCTGGAAATCACCTGGGCAGAGAGCTAGATAGATTAGTGCGCCTCATATTATTACCTCCGCCAAGGAGGTAATGTTTTTACCGGGGTTTGGTTGTCTGTTTGATTGTCTGTCTGTTACCAACATAACTCAAAAAGTTATGAACGGATTTTGACAAAATTTTCAGGAAAGGTGTGTAATGGCACGGGGAACAGATGATTAGATTTTGGTGATGATCTGAGAGTGCATACCTCCACCAAGGGCTTTGTTTGTATTTGTGCAGCAGGATTACACAAAAACTACTGGATGGATTTGGATGAAATTTTCACCAGAGGTGGTTCTTGGCCTACAGAGGAACCCATTATATTTTGGTGATGCTCTGAGAATGCATACCTCAGCCAAGGCTCTTATCTTCTCACAGTGTGTTAACAACAATACTCTAAAACTGATGGACAGACTTTGATGCAATTTTCACCATAAGTGGCTATAGGCCTACACACAAACCCATTACATTTTGGAGGTGATCCATGAGAAATGGAAGGAGCCTTGGTGGAGGTATGCGCTCTATGAGTGCTTTTCTAGTTAGAGTTAAAGTTGTTTCTGTGCCTAATGGTCATATCCTTTTGACCTCTTTCTCCACACAACCCTGTCCTCAGTAATGTTTTATTTGGGCTTTTACATAATCACATTCAATCTTTAGTTACGTTAGCTCAGTCTGTCTTCATCTTTTGGAGCTAACAGCTAGCCAGCTAACATTAACCTCATAACGGTGCCTGTGCCACCTCAACCACACTACTAGTAGTGACGAAAGAAGGTTGGTGTAAATTGAGGCTCAAAAGCATGGAAAGAAACATGCACTGAAATGAGCAGCTCTGAGGAAGCCTGATAAAATGGGTCAAATTGCATCATACGACCCCTTTAAAACAACACTACAGTATATACAACTTTCATCTTAAAATATTTTTACAGACTTTCTTTGCACTCCTAAACAGAGTTTGGAGATTGCCTTGCACAAATGCAGGATCGTTGATACAGATGTCAGCCTAATAATATTTTGAAAAGTTACAGTAACAAAATCTGAGTAGGTTATCACAGAAACAAATGCTACAAATAATTCAATGCTGCCATAAAGGCATAAAGAACAAATAACAAAATTAAATTTAACTAATTAGAGAAGATGGCAAGATATAAAGTTGAGAATAAAGTAAAGGTGGATTTTATTAATAATACCTCAACAATAAAAATTGGTGGTTGTTTGTGGAGGGTATAACAAGTGCAGCTCACTGTCAGTGACTACAGTGGTGTGAAAAAGTGTTTGTCCCTTCCTGATTTTTCTTTTTTTGTATGTTTGTCACACTTAAATGTTTCAGATCATCAAACAAATTTCAAGATTAGACAAAGATAACATGAGTAAACACAAAATGCAGTTTTTAAATGAAGGTGTTTATTATTAAGAGAAAAAGATCCAAACCTACATGGCCCTGTGTGAAAAAGTGATTGCCCCCTAAACCTAATAACTAGTTGGGTCACACTTAGCAGCAACAACTGCAATCGAGCATTTGCGATAACTGGTGATGAGTCTTTTACAATGCCATGAAGGAATTTTGGCCCACTCATCTTTGCAGAATTGTTATAATTCAGCCACAATGGAGGGTTTTCGAGCATGAACCACCTTTTTAAGGTCATGCCACAGCATCTCAGTCGGATTTACTTTGACTAGGCCACTCCAAAGTCTTCATTTTGTTTTTCTTAAGCCATTCAGAGGTGGGCTTGCTGATGTGTTTTGGATCATTGTCCTGCTGCAGAACCCAAGTGCACTTCAGCTTGAGGTCACGAACAGATGGCTGGACATTCCCCTTCAGGATTTTTTGGTAGACAGCAGAATTCATGGTTCCATTTACCAAAGCAAGTCTTCCAGGTCCTGAAGCAGCAAAACAGCCCCAGACCATCACACTACGACCACCATATTTTACTGTTGGTATAATGTTGCTTTTCTGAAATGCTGTGTTACTTTTACGCCAGATGTAATGGGACACACACCTTCCAAAAAGTTCAACTTTTGTCTCGTCAGTCCACGGAGTATTTTCCCAAAAGTCTTGGGGCTCATCAAGATGTTTTCTGGCAAAACTGAGATGAGCCTTTATGTTCTTTTTGCTCAGGAGTGGTTTTCGTCTTGGAACTCTGCCATGGAGGCCATTTTTTCCTGGTCTCTTTCTTATGGTGGAGTCATGAACACTGACCTTAACTGAGGCAAGTGAGGCCTGCAGTTCTTTGAATGTTGTTGTGGGGTCTTTTGTGACCTCTTGGATGAGTCGTCACTGTACTCTTGGGGTAATTTTGGTCAGCCAGCCACTCCTGGGAAGGTTCACCACTGTTCCATGTTTTCGCCATTTGTGGATAATGGCTCTCACTGTGGCTAACTGGAGTCCCAAAGCTTTAGAAATGGCTTTATAACCTTTCCCAGACTGACAGATCTCAATTACTTTGTTTCTCATTTGTTTCTGAATTTCTTTGGATCGCAGCATGATGTCTAGCTTTTGATGATCTTTTGGTCTACTTCATTTTGTCAGGCAGGTCCTATTTAAGTGATTTCTTGATTAAGAAGAGGTGTGGTAGTAATCAGGCCTGGATGTGGCTAGGGAAACTGAACTCAGCTTTCCAAAGATGTGACAAACCACAGTTAATTTATGTTTTAACTGGGGGGGTGTCACTTTTTCACACAGGGCCATGTAGGTTTGGATTTTTTTTACCCTTAATAATAAACACCTTCATTTAAAAACTGCATTTTGTGTTTATTTGTGTTATCTTTGTCTAATATTTAAATTTGTTTGATGATCTGAAACATTTAAGTGGGACAAACATACAAAAAAAAAAAAAATCAGGAAGGGGGCAAACACTTTTTCACACCACTGTATATCAAGAGACAGTCCCACTGTGTAAAATATAGTGAGGATTCAATTGTTAACTGCAAATCAGCAAGAGCACAATAACATAATGTAATTTGTTGCATTTAATTCAATTCAACTTTATTTATATAGCTCCTAATCACAACAAAAGTTGTCACGAGGTGCTACAAAATGATTTACAAAATGAATCTGAAATCACCCAAAAATGCTGCAGGAAGAGATCAGTCTGCAGGCCTTACAGATGGATTATCATCCACTGAGCAGAAAATGTGAGTTAGGTCATGAGTGGAACGTGCATTCTGTCAGGATTGCCAAGTCAATGTCATACACCAGACACCTGATCAGTGTTTTATTTGCCCAGAAAACAGGCAAGCAGAGGAGTGAGAAATGTGCCATGGACAACTGCTGCACTCAGAGCACAAAAAGCATTACAACAAGCTGGACTCTAGGCAACACTGGTTGTGAAATGTTGCTTATATTTAAAATTTTTCTTTGTTTACGTTAAAGAATGTTCATGAGTAAAAATTAAAAAAAATTTTTTTTTTTTTCTTCTTCCGTAAGTCCCAATTAGCACAAGTGGTGATTTCTTGAGGCAAACGCATTTCTCCTGTGCTCCTACTTGCCATAATAGCAGGAGTAACCTGTGTACAAAGCAGACTGCAACTGCTTTTAACAGGTATTAAGTACAGATGCAAACACGAGCGCAGTTGCTACCTTGATAAATCAGCTCTGTGTGTGTGCAACAAAGGTGTTTTGCATCATCTCTACCCAGTCTTTTGTGGGCAGCAGCAAAAATGCCACACTTTGCATACTTGTTAAGGTGAAGGTATAAAATCCACATTGCATACTATTTTGATAACTTGAAGAGCTCAATCCTCATTCTGCTACCTCAGCAAATCAATTTTGCTCAGTTTTTTGCTTGTGCTTTGGACTTTTTGTATGTTTTAGTGCATCAGGTCCTTAGTACTTTAAAGAAGACCCAAGTCCTCCTTTTATGGACAAAGTGAAACTAATAGTAGTAGTAACTGTCTAGTAGCCAAGACAACACCAAGACCAAAGTTTGCCAAGACCAAGACTTTTGTTCAGTCCACTTGGACTTTTGTTGAGTCCAAGCCAAGACCAAGACCAAAACAGAAAGAGACCAAGACCACTGCATACAGTGGGGGAAAAAGTATTTAGTCAGCCACCAATTGTGCAAGTTCTCCCACTAAAAAGATGAGAGAGGTCTCCAATTTTCATCATAGGTATACCTCAACTATGAGAGACAAAATGAGAAAAAAAAAATCCAGAAAATCCCATTGAAGGATTTTTAATGAATTAATTGGTAAATTCCTCGGTAAAATAAGTATTTGGTCAATAACAAAAGTTCATCTCAATACTTTGTTATATACCCTTTGTTGGCAATGACAGAGGTCAAACATTTTCTGTAAGTCTTCACAAGGTTTTCATACACTGTTGCTGGTATTTTGGCCCATTCCTCCATGCAGATCTCCTCTAGAGCAGTGATGTTTTGGGGCTGTCGCTGGGCAACACGGACTTTCAACTCTCTCCAAAGATTTTCTATGGGGTTGAGATCTGGAAACTGGCTAGGCCACTCCAGGACCTTGAAATGCTTCTTACCAAGCCACTTCTTCGTTGCCCGGGCAGTGTGTTTAGGATCATTGTCATGCTGAAAGACCCAACCATGTTTCATCTTCAATGCCCTTGCTGATGGAAGGAGGTTTTCACTCAAAATCTCACCATACATGGCCCCATTCATTCTTTCCTTTACACGGATCAGTCGTCCTGGTCCCTTTGCAGAAAAACAGCCCCAAAGTATAATGTTTTCACCCCCATGCTTCAAAGTAGGTATGGTGTTCTTTCTTCTCCAAACACGACAAGTTGAGTTTTTACCAAAAAGTTCTATTTTGGTTTCATCTGACCATATGACATTCTCCCAATCCTCTTCTGGATCATCCAAATGCTCTCTAGCAAACTTCAGACGGGCCTGGACATGCACTGGCTTAAGCAGGGGGACACGTCTGGCACTGCAGGATTTGAGTCCCTGGCGGCATAGTGTGTTACTGATGGTAGCCTTTGTTACTTTGGTCCCAGCTCTCTGCAGGTCATTCACTAGGTCCCCCCGTGTGGTTCTGGGATTTTTGCTCACCGTTCTCGTGATCATTTTGACCTCACGGAATGAGATCTTGCGTGGAGCCCCAGATCGAGGGAGATTATCAGTGGTCTTGTATGTCTTCCATTTTCTAATAATTGCTCCCACAGTTGATTTCTTCACACCAAGCTGCTTACCTATTGCAGATTCAGTCTTCCCAGCCTGGTGCAGGTCTACAATTTTGTTTCTGGTGTCCTTTGACAGCTCTTTGGTCTTGGCCATAGTGGAGTTTGGAGTCTGACTGTTTGAGGTTGTGGACAGATGTCTTTTATACTGATAATGAGTTCAAACAGGTGCCATTAATACAGGTAACGAGTGGAGGACAGAGGAGCCTCTTAAAGAAGAAGTTACATGTCTGTGAGAGCCAGAAATCTTGCTTGTTTGTAGGTGACCAAATACTTATTTTACCAAGGAATTTACCAATTAATTCATTAAAAATCCTTCAATGTGATTTTCTGGATTTTTTTTTCTCATTTTGTCTCTCATAGGTGAGGTATACCTATGATGAAAATTGGAGACCTCTCTCATCTTTTAAGTGGGAGAACTTGCACAATTGGTGGTTGACTAAATACTTTTTTGCCCCACTGTTTGTACATCTTGGTTTTGGTATTCGAGCTCTCTGGTCTTGATTACAACACTAGTTTATGTTCACATTTTGCCTGCCTGTTATTTGAGATCACATTTAGTTTAGCATGGTATCACAGCAGCTTCACAATTCATGCAATTCAAGTGACCTAGTGGCATTAGCGTGGAACATGGGAGCCACCAAGGACACCTAAATATTTTCAGGAGTCTGTGATGACATTATTTGACCAGTAAGAGCAATCTCCCAAAGCTCCATTTTGCTTTTAGAATAACTGGGATCTTTTTAGTTAGCAGAGAGAGAGAAAAAAAGGAGAGGTAACTATTGTGCTCTGGTGAGAAAAGAAAAAATAGCCTGTAACAGAGAGATTCTGTGCAGAGTTGGACTCCACAGGGAAGAAAAAGGCAGGTCAGGCAGAGACAAGCAGTAGTTCTCTGACATCCTGTTTGTGCCTCCCGCCCTCCTCTTTGCATTACAATTCACTCTCTGTGCGAGTCAAGGTTAGACCTGACAGCTCTGCAACTGTGTGTTCTATGTGTGTGTATGACAGTGTGTTCATGTGCATGTTTTGCAGCACCCATATAAAACAGATGGGAGAGATGGAAATGAAGTGAGTTTAAGCAGAAGAGACCAGACAGATAGATTTACGGGTTGGGAGCAGAGTTTGTATTGGACTGGTGGTGGTGGTGGGGGGGGGGGGGGTGGCGCTAAGGTTTGGGCAGGAAACTAGGATTAATTCCTCATGCATGGATGGATGTTTGATTCATAGTTAGATTCTTTTAAGAGGTCACAGCCATAAAATTTCCAGAGGGTAATAGATTGTCCTAGAAGTTATTTTTATTTCTCGTTGTTAAATATTTCATCACAAAAATAGTAACTGATGTGTGTGTCAGAAATTTGCTCTTGAAATGTACTGAATGAGTAGAAGACAGTTTTCTTGCAGTGATATTAGTGTTGCAGTCGAGACCTCGTCAACACCTTGTTAAGACCAGAGTCTCCAAAGCCCAAGAGCAAGACCTTTATGCACAGTTGCCCTGGTCTCGACTTAGGCTGTATTCACACCAGGATAGTCCGGGAGTCTCAGTTCAACTCGGCAGGGGAAGGCAAGAATTTTCACACCTTCATTTGGTTTGGTTTGCATTCACACAGTGCTTCACTCAAGCAAACCAAACTGCTTGGACAACGTCACGCAGTTACAACAGCTGCTCGTTTAAGGCGCTGTAGCCGAAACCACCACTGACCAGGAAGAAAAAACCTCGGCAAAGAATAGAAATCCGGCTCATCCACTGGCCAGGACCGGTGTTATGTTGAGAATTGCTCGCTTGCCAAGAACTGCATCCCATGCAACAAAACTATAAAATATAACACTACAGCCAGGCCAGGCTTGTAACCATTTGTGCATTTTCAGAAGTACCCATTATACATTTTTAGAAACAAAAATTGTTATTACCACTAGTAAATTATCTTTAAATTATGTTTATTCGACAATGGGATGCAATTCTCAGCAAGCGAGCAATTCTCAGCATAACATTGTTCCCTTCAGTAAGGTGCTTATGGCATGAATTGCCCCTCAGGGCAGAGAGAAAGACCCACATGCTGAACTGTGAGTTTGTGAGATTTATTGAAAAAACAACGAAACACAAAGTCCCAAACAGTGCTCTAACACAAAATTCTAAACAACGAGTAAACTTATGAAATAAAGCGCACCAGAGCAGGGGCTGGGCTCTGGTGGAAACGAAGACAGGAGAACTCAAGACAGCAGCGATCAGAAAAGAAAATCACAGCCCTTAAATAGGTCCAGAAACAATGAAACAGGTGTGAGTCACATGAGTAGGCAGATGGCAACAATGATTAATAATTTGGACCAGCTGGAAGCAATAAGAAGGAAACGGGGAGTTGACAACTGACGGGCCACGCCCACACAGAGCAAAAACCTGGAAAAGCCACTGACAGCTGTCAACCCCGAGGGAGAACACAACAGAATACAAATATAATGAGACGCCAGAAATAAAGACAAATAACCTCAAAAAATGTAATTAACAAACTAATGAACGTAAACAGGAAAATAAATCCTACTAAGAAACAATACAGAATATGTGATAAATCAACCAAGGATAAAATAACAGGAATTGCAACTCAGAATGACAACACAGTACAAATATGAAAAAAGACTAAAAGACTGAGCCCGGTGGAATCCTCCTGCACTCAGATCGTGACAGTTTATGCGCCACAAACTAATAAAAATGAAAAGCTCCGTTGTCTGTATAAACCCCCCGTGCTGCCATCATGCCGCTAAAGATTTTAAAAACATCGGTAATCTTGTGTGTAGCCACAAGCAGCTGAGAAATCTCGCTCTCAGACCAAATATCTATCAGAGCCTGCATCTCACTCCTTACTCGTCACTACTCCACGTCCAAGAGAATTTTTTTTTCGGTTTTCTCCGGTAAAAGTATTTCTTGGATCCGCGCGGTTGACTTTATTGTTATTTTCTACCCCAAACGGAGGCTGAAGAACCAGGAGCTCTTCAGCTGAATCGGGATGTTGCTCGATTTATTTATTTACCCACGTATCCTGTCACAGACATGCTGCCAGGAAACACACATCAAGTTTTCAACAGGGACAACTTTTTCAGGTGAGTGGGATCTTCGCCTATCTGCATCTCACCCAGACGGTGAATTAATGTCTTTTCATGTGTTTACATTGAGTTATCATGTAATCGGCTGCGCGAAAAATTGATATGAAGGCACCTTTACAGTAAACGCCACTTGCTCTTCTCACTGTGTGTTGCTGTGGTTACACAAACGTTGAGGGACACGTCTGCCCTTTGGTCCGCTGGATACTCCATTTGCATTCACACGGCAAGTGAAGCGCACCAAACTGTTTGCAAGCAAACCGAGACCCCCCATTTTCAGGGGGACCAGAGTTTGCTTGTTTGGTGCGCACCAGAGTTCCAACGCGCATTCAGATGGCACAAACAGAACCGAACTATCCACAGAATGCACACTTTGGTCCTTTAGTCCAGACCAAACAGTGGTTGTGTGAATGCACCCTTAAGTCTTGGTCTTGAGAGACTCTAGTCTCAGGCTGCATTCAGGCCACAGGGTTTCCTCTGGTAACATTTCTCGGTGGCGGGCCGCCTCACCAGAAATTTTACCGCCACGCCAAGGAGATATGAATTTATTAAGAAAAATATAAGAAGCAATAACTTTCCACAAGCGCGCACACAAACGACGCGCATGGCCGTCATCCGTGTGGAGTTTAGAAGTGCCCCGCCTACACGACTTTTCCAGTCAGTCAGCAGGCAGTGTCTCGCTAAGCACGACTGTCCGACAGAGACATGAGTTTATTAAAGTACTTTAAACGCGGAAAAAAATCACAAGAGGTATGTAAGAACTGGAGGAGTTTATCATGGTTTTAACCTGCTGGAAACGGGAGCAATAATGGAAGAGTCGCTTAGCTAAGAGACGTGGTTAGAATTCATATGCAGCCGGCTTCATATGAAGGGAAAGGCGAGGCGGACTGATGAATTGCTGAGGATATATTTCACCAGCCACTACAATATTGTTATGTTCTGTAGGAATTGCAGGAATGAAGAGACTGGCAATTTCTCTCTTTTCTCACATGAGCAGGTGTGCCATTTTTATTCTCCAGTGGCAGTGACAAAAAGCAACAGCTAAAAAGGCTAACTCTCTTTTCACTCTAAACTGAGGTCCTTCAGCGGCTGCCTAGAGAGGTGTCTGATGAGAAAGCCTGAGCACACAACTATAACTGCCTAAACAGATCATTCTGTACATGAACACATATTGTGGTGAATTATGTCTTTAGAGTCTGCTACAGTTCTCTATTATGTACCTGGCAGGTTAAGATGACCGAAATTCACAAAGTCAATGACTTTAATCTGTCTGCAGCCTTCAGACAAACTAAACGTGCCAACATTTGATTTCAAAATAAGGGAGGTTTTTCCTGCTGTCTGGGTGGTGAGGAGATTTCTAAAAAAAACCTATAAGATATAAAGAAATGTTATAACAGAAATAACGGCATCCTTGGTCATTTAAGTTAATTTATTTCATTAAATACAATTTTATTAATATTTTTTCTTTGTAATTAGAGTTATTGTTCTGTTCTGACTGCAAAATTATGGTCAAAAATGTAAACTATTATAAGGAAAAAGTAAAAAAAAAAATTACCACAGTCTGTTTCAAATTTATCTAAAAAAAAAAATTTTTTTATTTAAAAAAAAACAGACAAAAATTAGTCATAAAATAATCCACAAATTTATAACAAAGGTTCAAATGTACAAGAAAAGTCAATTTTACAAGAGGAAATTGCAAATTTGAGGAACATAGTTTCAACTTGAGATAGATTTACAGAGAAAAGTAGAAAACTATAAGAAAATTGTTATAAATTTTTAAGAAAAACCTCAAACCTTCAAGACTGAAGTCATTACTCAAGTTTTTAAATGGGTGCTCTTTGTACCCTTAACTCTACGAGAAATTTTTGGTTGTCTACTTTTAATTATTAATTTCAAAGCACTGCTTTTACATGAGTAGAATTTCTGGTTACCATACCCACCTGATCATATAATTTAAGTATTAATGAGTACATTACTATTATGAATGTTTCTTTCCCTTCCCTACTCTCTCAATGGAAAAAAAGAAACACTAGAATAAAAATACAAAAAATACACATATTTTTGTCATTTATGTAAACCATGACAAAAAAAATCCTGCAGGACAAAACATGACACTTGATATTTTCTAACCTGTTTGTATACCACCATAGACAGAGAGAGAACCTGAATTAGACAGAGCTCAGAGAGGGCAAGATGAGACAGAAGAGAGGAGCCAAGGAGAGGGAAGTGTTAAGGCAGAGGAAGGAGAGAAGGATAACACCACTAAAAAGTCTAAACACAGGATGCCTGGGTGGGACCCCAACTGGCCCAATATTCAAGCCTTGGTTGCACAATACTTCAAATGGTAAGTTCCATATGCAACGTTACTGTGTAAAAATTTAAAAAGAAATAAATAGTATAAAATAAACATATTCCAGTATGTTTACCCCACCCCCACCCCCACCCCTTCCAGGGAGAAAAATATGATGCCACCGCACCAAGGTATTTAAGCCAGAGGAAACACTGGACCAGGATAGTCTGTGGGTCTTGGTTTGACTGGGCGGGGAATGCTGAGAATTTTCACACCTTCATTTGGTTTGGTTTGCATTCACACTGCAGCGGACCAAACTGCCTGAACAATGTCACGCAGTTACAACAACTGCTCGTTTGGGGCGCTGTAGCTGAAACCACCACTGACCGGGAAGAAAAAATCTCGGCGAAGAAGAAAAATCAGGCTC
Organism: Pholidichthys leucotaenia; assembly: GCA_020510985.1. Lineage (NCBI taxonomy): Eukaryota > Metazoa > Chordata > Actinopteri > Cichliformes > Pholidichthyidae > Pholidichthys > Pholidichthys leucotaenia. The sequence goes on from CM035845.1 coordinate 169,593,053, forward strand.
ATCAATTGGCCCGGATCGAAAATGGAAATCTGTTCCCTTCAGCCGGGCTGTTTGTCTGCCACAAACCAGACATTTTTTAACTTTTCTCCTGGGCTTTCATCGGTAAAAGGATTTCTCGGATTCACATGATTGTCTTTATTGTTATTTTCTACGCAAAATGTACTACGGTAAACGCCACTTCCTCTTTTCAGACTACGTGTTGCTATTGTTACACAAACGCCGAGGGGCACTTCCACCCTTTGGTCCACTGGATACTGAATTTGGATTCACACTGCAAGCGGAGCACACCAGACTTCAGCTGCAAATGAACTGAGACCCCCGTTTTCATGGGGACCAGACTTTGCTTGTTTGGTGCACACCAGAGTTCCAACACACGCTCAGACTGTACCAAACAAACCGAACTATCCGCAGACACCACTGTTTGGTCCTTTGGTGGCCATGTGAATGCGCCCTCAGTCTGATCTCAACTACAACACTAGTTGAGTCCAGTACAAGTTAAGTTAGTACAAGTCTAGCTAAGGGGGAAATAAGCCACATAAAAGATTGTTGATGCCATAGATGTATTTTCACATTGGTTACTCAACAAATAACAAATAGCTAAGTGACACTGAGGTCCAAGATTCTATAATAATACAAGAACTTTAGGGGCTACCAAAATTTAAAATTTTATATCTTACTGTTGGCCATTCCAGTACAAAGATAACTAATAATGGATTTTTTTTTTCCAGATATTTACTTTGTCAGCTACCAACACTGATACGTGGCATTTTGACACTAATTTGGGGTGTAACTAAAACTTTGCCAGTCCCTTTGAGACAAATTTCTTGGCCTCTGTTTACACTCAGGGCCTTTACCTCAAACAAATATTTGATACAACCCACCAAATGCCACTGGAGCCTGGGTTTCATCAAACCCAAAAGACTTTCATACTTCATACTTATTTATTTGAAAGGGACAATGCATATTAATGAACATCAACGTAGATGTAAATATGACAGGCTTAGCAAACTTCCTAAATTACATCCATAGTCCCTTGGCAGGTCACAAAAATACCCATCAAAACAACACTAAATGAACATTTGTAATCAATATTATGGATAATGCATGTACTAAAATGTGAAAGTAAAAATACAGGACATTCAGGAGGTGAATGCCCTGTCCTGACATTAGACATGTTAGAAAGGAGTCTTTTCTCACAAAGGAGAATAACAAATGTCAAACTACAAAGTCTTGTGGGGTTTGGAAATTAATTTCTTCCCAGTCTGTTCTGAAATATGTAGTGAAAGTACAAACTGTTTCCACTACAAATTATGCTTACTCACTTCATGTTACTCAAGATAAAAAAGACAAGTGACCCCAAAGAAATCCTTCTCTGTGGGTCTGACTGGTTTCTTGCGGTCCTTTTTTATATAGTGTATTCAAATCAAAGGTTAATACAATCTAACATCAATCAATATGTCCCCTCATGTGACAAATTCATGCTCACTACATAATATTTAATATTTGTTCTACAAGACACAATCCGAGAGATGGAAAACCCAGTTCAAGGATTTATTTCAAAAGTGAAACCACCCAACTGTAGTTACTAGCTGCTCCTCCTGCCAGCATTCTGAAGCCATATTAAAGTAATAATGTGTCATCTTTCATGGAAAATTACAGCTTTGCCACTATCTTGTTGATACCAAGCATAACAATGATTCAACCTGCCACCCAGCCAGTCAAAAGAGCGATTTCATTTGCTGTTCTAAATTTTCAGTGTCTACATTGATTTTGCTGGGAAAATGATATGATTCACAATTATAATTTGTTTTGAACAAACGGAGGTACAACTGGATTGGTACCATGTGTGTGAGCAAACACAGTAACGAGTGCCACCTAGTTAAATTTAATCACGCACAAAATCCGAGAAGATGACTTCACAGAAATAGTTGCACGGTTGTTAGAGAAGCAAAAGATGCCACTGAAAATAACCAATTAGCACTAAAGAGTGAAGCAAAATCAAACAATAAAGACATGGATTATTTATATATGAAAAGTGTGTGGAATGATTTATACCACAGAGGATGTTCTGGACTCTGATAGCAGGTAGCACTGGCCTTTCTGTGACCTTTGAATGCCATATAACCAGACCCTTGAAGTTTCCATCTAATGCCACTGGGCCAGCTCTCACGTGATCCAACAGCTACACTCATGCAAGCTAATCAGCCCAATAAATGTATGCAAAAGGCCAGTGTGTGCATCCTGAATAAAATAAAAGTTAGAAAGCCAGAGGTTATTGGTTAGGGAGGAATAACAAAAATGGAGATGCAGATATTTCCTGGTAGTGTTGCAATAATGTAATACCTATTTTGGCCAGACTATTGTAAATAAACAAAGTTTATAATAGTTTATTTTACCGCTGCAGCTATTGATTATTTCAGTAATCCAATAATCTGTCTTTAACTGATCAAATAACAATGTAATCAGATTTTCTGTTTTGCCCAATGGAGATCTTGTGACCAAAGGCTTGTTGTTTTGTATAAAATCATATTGCATGGACCACAAAGCATTCATTTTTAATTACATAAATAATCCCAAATCTGAGATATATATTTTTTTTTTTTACATTTTCTCTGGCTTGTCACTTCTCTTGGTCTATTGTAATTTTCTTGCTTCTTTGTCCTGCTCCATGGAATCTGTCCCATCCCATCAAACACCAAAGTTTCTTCTTAGGCTGGGGTTTATGCTCCTTTCTGCTTTGATGCACCAACACTTTGGACAAGGCTGTATATATGCTTCATTTTTTGCTTCTACTATGCCAAGAATTTGACACATACACATAACCATCACCCACAGTCTTACCCCTGTCTGATAGGTAGTGTGAATGCTCTGACTTGCCAGTTTGTTCACCAGCTACACTACCGTTCAAAAGTTTGGGGTCACCCAGACAATTATTTTGTGTTTTCCATGAAAAGTCACACTTATTTACCACCATGAGTTGTAAAATGAATAGAAAATATAGTCAAGACATTGACAAGGTTAGAAATAATGATTTGTATTTGAAATAATAATTTTTTCCTTCAAACTTTGCTTTCGGCAAAGAATCCTCCATTTGCAGCAATTACAGAATTGCAGACCTAACATGATTGCACAAGGGTTTTCTAATCATCCATTAGCCTTCTGACGCAATGAGCAAACACATTGTACCATTAGAACACTGGAGTGATAGTTGCTGGAAATGGGCCTCTATACACCTATGTAGATATTGCACCAAAAATCAGACATTTACAGCTAGAATAGACATTTACCACATTAGCAATGTATAGAGTGTATTTCTGATTAGTTTAAAGTTATCTTCATTGAAAAAAGTGTTTTTCTTTCAAAAATAAGGAAATTTCTAAGTGACCCCAAACTTTTGAACGGTAGTGTATATAAAAGGGAAGAAAAGCAAAAGCGATGTGCATTTGGGCACAAGCGCAATGACGATTGCACAAAGGCAACTACTTTTACCGGTAATCATCTTTTTGTTTTCTTCTCTGATCTCATCCTGTCATGTTTCTTTTTAATGCATCACCTTCTTTATTTTCTTTGTCTTTGTATGCTGTGCTGGTAGCACCACCTGTTGAATGGGAGGTTGGAGCATGTGCATGCGTAGTCAGCGTGCCAGGCAACATGGTCACAAAACTTGGGCTGCACACACTCAAGAGCCTAGTTTAAGTCCTTTTCTGCATCTGTTTATTTTTCATTTACTACGGTTATCTTAGTTTGGGGGTTTTCATGCATTTCTGTATTTTGTCTCTGGGTTGTTATTTGTCTCTGTTTATTTATGAGTTGTTTTGTATTCTTAGTTTTATTATTATAGTCTTGTTTATGTATTTGTGAATCATCTTGTATTTATTGTGTTATTTGCATCTCTTGGGTTTGTGTTTATTTTATCCTTGCCTTGGTGGTTTTTCCCTTTTTCTGTATTCTCCCGTTTGTTACTCATTTTGTAAGCTTAGTTATTTCATTATTAGTTATCCTTGTACATCCTTTATTTATCCTCTATCATTATTTATTCTTTCCAGTCTGGGCTTTTATTTTGACAGCGCCCCATGTAACCTCCGGCTGTCAAACTCTGTTTCGCTGGCTGCACACCTGTCACAGATTGTCTCTGATTGTTTCTTGCTCATGTGACCCACAACCGTGATTCATTGGCCATTTCCCATTTGCCTATTTAAGGACAGCAGCAATACTTTCTGTTGCCATGTCCTACTGTTTGTTTCAGTGTTTCTTCTGAGTGACTAGTTGTTACTCTGAGTTATTGTGTTTTTCTGCTCCTTCTTTGATTTTATCCTTTTTCTTCCATTTTTCCCAGACATGAGCCCCGTTTCCCTTCGGGTGCGACTCCGTCTTTTCTCTTTTTTCCCCAGACATGAGCCCTGTTCTCCTCCAGCATTCCATTCACCATTTCCTCCTGTTTCCCGTTATTTGTAAGTGTAGTGTTTTGTATGGTGTTCGTGTCTTTGTTAATAAATGTTGCAAACTCACAGCATGCGTTTGGTGTCTTCAGTCCGCCCTGGCCAGGGCAATTCATGACAACACAAGTCTTGCACTCGAGCAGGCGTGCATAAACCCAGCTTTACTGTCACATGCTGTGTTTGGCAACAGCATTACTTTAGGTACATATCCACACAGGGATTTTATTCTAAATAGATGAGATCACACCACTTATCAATATCACACACTTGGTGGGTAAACCTCCAGAAAATAATAACAGATGACCGTCAGCTCTCCTAGCCCCTCTCCACAGCAAATACAGAGCTGCTCCTGATTGGACAACACCTCTAGTTGATGATGGTCTGTTACCAAGTTTCTGAACATGTCAGGTCTGCCTCCAGCAAGCATGAATAACAGACTCATAAGCAGGTGATCCTCCAGTTTAAGCACGATTTATTGACAACAAATAAATACAGCACGGGGGCTGTGAAAATAACGAAAGCCAGCAAGGCTGAAAACTCACAAGACAATCCAAAATGTAACGAAGAACCGGAGGGAAAATCTTGTGATGCTGCCACAACCAGAACTCAAACGGCAAACAACTATACATAGGGAACTAATAAACTAATTCAAGACAGCTGAGAACAATTACAAAGTTGAAAGTAAAGTAAAGTAAAGTAAAGTAAAGATCGTAATGATAAACAGGAAATGGAGAACTAACACAATAAGACTAAGAAGTGATACCGACCAGGAAATACTTCAAAATAAGAGCAAACACAGGGACTAGAAACAGACAAGGAATATATCAAAACATTACTAAATAACCCAGGACTGGCAGAATACAAAATGGCAATAATCATATATCAAGTCCAAAAATCATGACAGTACACATCCAACATGGTGGCCTGGCATTATACTTTCTCTGGTATTTTAAAAACTGAGAGGAGAAAAGGGTTTCTGAAGACATTCTGAGGCAACAAAAAGGAATTTAGTCACAAGATGTCTTTTTAATATCAAAAACTGCAAGTTTAAACATTTAGCACAAGTTTGCTATAGTCCGCTGAACCTCCCTAATTTGCATAAGGTTGGCTAGATTTAAGTTTCCAGCCTTGGTGATTAGGAATAATAGTGCCAACTAATGCAGGTAAGTCTATCCCTCTCTGTAATTCTGATGGCTCTTTTAGCTGAACAAGAGCCTCAGTCCACGAATGTTGCTCCTAATCCCAAATTCCTCTCTTCCTTCTCCACAATAATGAGCTCCTCTCAGACTTGAGCGTTGACAGAGGTAAGGCATTTAGTACGCTTGAATGGAGAAAAAGGGAGAGAGTGGGAGTGTGCAGAGAACGGGGGGAAGATACAGGGCCAAGGAGGGATAAAGCAAGGGATGGAGGGAAGAAGGGGTAGAAAAAATCTACTGAGACATGCATGAGGTAAGCTCTCCCTCTGGCAGCATTGCTGCTGTATGGTACCGAATGCAGTGGCTGACTATTGATGATGAGATGAAGAACAGAAACAAAGGGAGGAGAGAGAAAAAAATAAAGGAGGGATGTGGCAAAAAAATAGATATACATAAACTAAGAGGAATGAGAGAGCATCATTGTAGGTTTTTTTAGTCCCTTGGGACTCAGTTGTTTTTCTGTCCGTCACTACAGCCCTGGGACACGATGTGAACAACGTGGGGACTGTGTTTGCATACGTGCATGCGTGAGTGTCATCTGATGCGCATTCTGCTCAGTTATGTGGGTGGAAATGTGCGCGTGTGTCTGTGCAGCACAGAAAACATGCGCATGCTTCATTTGTTTCAAGGCCAAGCGACTCCTCTCACAAAGAAACACACACACACAAAACACTCCTTTTTACAGCTCAATTCATGAGGAAAAAACTGAGTACGTGTCTGCATGTGCTGTTTAAAAGTGTACTTGACTTGAATAAGCAGACCAATGAGCTGCAGACAAACGCACTCGCACACAGTGGAAACAACAATCAAGGTGGATAGGTAGGAAAGCGCAAATGCACCGAAGCCATTCTTGAGGTGTCAAATTAAATTATTCAATAAAATGGCATGTGTAGGAAAACACTGCAAAACAAGAGACAAGAGGGAGGAAAACAAAAACAAAACGAGCTTTGGAGGCAACATGGCTGACAGGGGGAAAAGAGTGATGAGACAATCATGGGGAGATCATCAGCTAGTGGCGGTATATTCGCAAGCAAATGCAGATTAAGCTAAATGCATGTTTATGTGTACAATTAGAAGGCGACAAGCAGCAGTGGTGCATTTCCACAATCCCATCACATATATACTGTCACGTAGAGTTCTATGAATATTGTACAACACAGGATGGAAACATTCTGCATCACTGTATATAGCCATGAATATTAACCCATGTCTCGCATTCTTGTTTAGATTCATAAACAGACAATGGCATAACACACAGGTAACATAACGGATGCCTTTTTTTCTAAACTAAATCGTGAAGATAATCCAGCTGGGGGAAAAAGTTATTTTACATACCAGTAAAATGAAAGCACCAAGGTGCTGATGCCTCGGTGCCTGTGGCAGGGAGGCATGGGGGGGCCTGTAAAAAGGTGCACTGCCACCTCTACTGGCCTGGCATAGTTATTACAATACCTTTTTGCCCAGCTCCAGTGACGGTAAAGGTGAGTTAAATTAGTGGTTATTTACATAGCAAAGCCATATGTGGAAATGTTGCCAAATAAAAATTTGATAAAATATGGGATGCAATGATACAAGCCTTTATTTCCACTTGATTTTGACCAGGCGAGCTGGAAAGGTGGTAACAGACAGACAGACACACACACAGACGCATGTAGTGATTGTGGTATGCCTACATTGCTTTGCACTGAGGCATAATTAATGCAACCAAACAGCCCCCATTACGGAAGAAAAATAGGACATTAGAAGTAAAATATCGTGATGTAACATAAGCTTTTAGTGTCAAATGTGTAATGTGTAATGACAATAAAGTTGAATCTCATCTCATCTCAAATGTTGCCGTTGTAGGTGTTATTAATGTTTTAATATTGAAATCGCTGCATAATTTAAGCACAAAACTTACTGAAAGGGTTTTTTTCCTTGGCTCAATTATCTGCTGTGATCCGCCATGTTTAGGAAGTCATCCATGGGCTGTAAAAAAAAGTCGCAATGCCGCCTCTAGTGGGCCAGAAAAGTTATTACAATACCTTTTTCCGCAGCTCCATTACATGGCAATGGTGAGTTAAATTTGTGTTTATTTTGAAAACAAAGCTTTATCTTGAAATTCTGGCAAATTAAAACTCGAGAAAACATGGTGATACAATGATACAAGCCTTTACGTCCACTTGAGTTTGACCGGGCGAGCTGAAACAGACAGGTGGACAGACAGACAGATACACACAACCACACACAGACGCATCTGTAGACTACCATATGCCTCCTTCACCGAGGCATAACAAAGAATATTTTTACCTGTCACTGACCAGCTACAGCTCAGAAACTAAATGCAAGCTGTTTTTAACTGAAACCTATCACATTTTCTCTTTAATCAATGGCCAGTATAAAAGAGATGATGCAGCTACACCGTGACATAACTGCCCGGTTTACAGACACCAACCTGTGTTGCGGACTGCAGGAGTTGTTTCGGTTTTGGCTACTTGCTGTTGTTACGCTCTGAACCTGAAACCTAAGGGTTGTTTGTCACTGGGCTGTGGCAGCTCGATGGAGAATGTCATTCGCAAGAGAGTTTCCAAAGTCTCTCCAAATGTTTGTGGGGGTTTGCAATTTCCTCTCATGAGTCGCAGGGCCACATTCTTCTGTCAAAGGAATTTTACAGAATGAACAGAAAATAGATGCTCAAAGTGGGGAAAAAACATGGTTGGACATGCAGCTTAGTTTGAAATTAATCTGGTAGAAAATCAAATCTGTATACAAGTAATTTTCTTCCTGAATGTGCAGGAGAAAAGTGTTTTCCCCCATTTATTGATTTTTTTCCCTCATTTAGTACACTTGATATTGTCTGTGGAAGACAGGCCATGTTGACAAATGTGTTGTAAGTGCCAATTCAGTGTGATTCCAAGTGGAAATTGTTGCAAATTTGTAGATTTTTCATTATTTTTTTAAAATCTCTAACTAGTTGCAAATTGGCATAGCCCAGTAAGATGCTACCCTAACCATGCACATTGTAGGGATTAACTCAAGAATGTGTAATCGTAACAAGGAGGCAAAACCAAAATGTCTTGAAGGCTCCAGGCAGATACCCTTGAGGTTTACAAAGTCTTAATAAGAAGCCTAAAACGAACCACTAGGACGGTCCTGTCTGGCTGTTTTGAAACAATGTTATTAGTGATGGAAAATTCATGCTTGAGTTAAAACATTTTTACAAAGTAGGATCCCCTCCAATCATCTTGTTTTGTTGTACTGACTGGGACAATGATTCATACAAAAAAATTAAAGTAGCATTTTTGGTCATCATCATATCCTAAATTAACAGATTCCATTATTTTTTCTTGTTTTTCTAACAAAAAAATAATATTCTGATAGTGAAAGGGTTAATCAGTAGTTTTATATCATACTGATAAAAATTATTTTAGACAGTCATCTTCGGCAACGAAGGACAGCCATATATAAAAATAATTAATCTGTTAATTTAGGATACTATGATGCCCAAAAATGCTATTTTTTTTTTTGCATTGTACAAATTTTTTTTAATTTTTTTTGAGACATACAGTATAATACATACATACAGTGGAGAAAATAAGTACTGAACATGTTAAACATATTTCTGACTGTTGAAAAAGATTCCAAAATCCTGTAGTCACATTTTAGTTCCTGCTGATGTCATATGACCTTCACATAACAGATGAAAAGTGTTCCTAAAGCATCCTGAATCATACTAGCACCAGTGGGACGTAAAATAAATACTTTTACCCGGTAAATGTGGTTGCTGGAGTTTTTTTTTTTTTAAATTTCCTGGAACATATTGTCCCACTGGTAGTGAAAGGGTTAAGGGGATAAACTAACAAAGTGTCAAGGTGAATGAAAGCTTGCATACAGTTTCTCATTTTTACAGCCACAAGTGCTGTCATCTGCTGGATTTCAGACAGAATGCAGGTTTAAAATTCTTGGTTGTCTGTATATAAAAAGATTAAAAAATACAATCCAAAAACTGACTTGTGATATTTCAAATTCTAACAAAGTTGTACTATTCACTTCAGAAGTAGACAACTCTCTAGCTAAAAATACATTCAGACATGAGACTTAGTTTGAAAGTTAACATCTTCAAGTTCCTGAAATTAAATTGGCTATACATGTAGTTAAAAGGGTCATTGACTGAAAAATGGTGTTTTTGTAGGTTTAAACCTTCTGAAATCCATCTATTGGTCATGTGATTATCAAAAATAAATAATTAAAAATCACAATGCTAATTTCTCTCAAAAACACACAGCCTTTACGTCATTTCAGTGTCTGATTAGGCCTTCTGACTCTTCCGGATTTGCCACGAGTTGTCATAAAATAGCAAACCCATCCCAGCGCCGTCCTGCTCTGTTATTGGCCAGCCTAGCTGTCATGTAGAGAACACTGTTACAAGATGTCTGTTTACCAAGTGTGTTTTATCTTGTTCTTGTCTTTAGATGTCAGTCACCCTAATAAGCCACGGTTACATGGGCAAAATTTCTTCAATCTGATTACAATTCAGATCAGAATTTTACCGTTTACATGGATCCTGAAAAAGCTGATCTGATTAGGACGTGCGTTTCCATGTGTCACAGGTTTGAACGGAATAAATCATTTTGACATGTGCACGTCGACATTTCGACATTCCACAAATAGAAGAAGAAGCAACTTCTGGTGTTAGTAAGCCCCGCTTCATGTCGGAATTGACCTGTACTGTGTTATTCAGACTGTACTTTTGCTTCTGCTGGTCTCCGTAATGAAGCTACAAGTACATACTTCTGCATATGACAAACAGAGGGAGAGAGCAGGACGATACAGACCAGTTTTGTTTTACTCCCACTATGTTTTCCGCTAGCTGCTGCTAAGGCGGAAATATGTCACGTCGACGTGCGGCTGGTTTACAGACATGCACAGTAAACATATTTTCTGCCCAACCTTCAGAATAAGTGTTTTCATGCGCACCATTCGGATTAACAATTGGCATAACCCACCCCTCTCAATCGGAATGAAATTTTGATCCGAATGAGCGTGATCGGGTTAGAATATTCAGACTGGCATGTTTACATGAAGCATTTTTATTCCGATCAGGCTTTTAATCCGGTTACTTGTGTCCATGTAAACATAGCCATAGACATCCCTGTTTCCACCTGGTTCACTAATCCTTAATTGATACTATATCTTGCATTATTCTGGCTTATTTTGTTGTATTATTGCTGTGATGCTACACTGAACCGTTAGCATTAGTGTGCTAGCTGACAGAATCGATCAATGTAACTGGATACAGCCCACTTTGGCAGTGAGAAGGTGATGGACAGGTGCCTTGCGTTAGCTTAACAGCCGATCCAGAAGGTTTTGATCACTATTTTCTATAAATTCTATTCATCCCCACTGGAATAATTGTTCATGACGCTTGACCATGTGCGTTATTCTTAGACATCATTTTAGCTTATTTTCTTGAAGTTTCATCTATAGCCGGGACCAAAGCTAGTAGTTAAGCCACACATTCATGAATGTTTCTGTGCTTATTGTACTCCAGGGATCGATCATATCCTGTCGACCACTGAAACCACACACCCCTGTCCACCAGTGAAGCATTATTTCATTCATTCTTTGAGACAAATTTATGTTAGTTGGCTCAGGCTAGATCTGAGCTAGCCAACTAATGTTAGCAATAGTGATGGAAGAGAGAGGGCAGAGTTGAATGCGGTCTGAGCGATTTAAAGAGACATGCACTAAAACCAGCCATTCTGAGAAAGGCTGCAAAACAGGATTCACACGGCTGGGTCACTAATTAAATAATTAAAGAAAATTTGACCAAAATATGTTACATACATTTCATTAAGACCTGTGTGAGCTGTTAAAATGGTGGGAAAAAGTGCAGACAATGACCCCTTTAAAACACAACTTTAACCATTACTTGAAGCCAGCAATTCGGTAGATTACATTTCTAATAAGAATTCTTCTAAATTCAGTGACCTTTGATAGATACTTTTAGTGTCTTTGGACGGCACGGGGAATTGAGACTCCACCACAAATATTTGAATTACATCAAATGAGGTGTTTTTGACCCCACAACACATCTATACATAGACACCTTCACATTCACAACTACACCACTGTCATAAAAAAACACACTCATATCCACACGGAGACCTCAGACACACGGTTGTGATATATCACCACCTACACACGGCGGTGTCAGCCACAGACAACTGCTCCTGAGCCCCAGCAGAGAAAAGACATTTATCATTATGACACCACACACACACACACACACACACACACACACACACACACACACACACACACACACACACACACACACACACACCGAGAGAAAGGAGCATAAAACAACATTGCAGCTGGTGACGCTTGAAGACGACTTCATCATATCATATATCAAACACATGGTACATATTTCCCGCCAAAATAACAATATAATGAAAAAATCATAACTGAATCAACTTTTATTGCTGATGCATTTTCCTCATTGTGTCTACATGTGTTATTCCCAGGGTGGGGGAATATGAGGCCATTCTTTCTCACTCAGGAGTAAGTAAACCCACAATTAGCACTGCAACAAAATCATGCACACCTCAAAGTGTCTTAAAGTTATAATCAGGAAGGTGTGAAAAGAAGAAAAAAATGATGCTGTCAATCAAGAATCATAAAACTCCTATGAGAGTTGGAATAAAACGTTGCACCACACACTACGGTGCAGCTTGGTCTTGTCTGAGATTCTGTAACACAAGCAAATGCCACTTAATAAATGAGATATTAATTTAAAATAGGCTGCTGGATGATTTTTGTGATTAAACCTAATTAAAACGAAAAAAAATCAATATTTGTGTTTTCGTTAATCACACAGAAATGCTAATGTATTGGATATTGCAGAGTTGCTCTTGTGCTATCACAATACAGCATAAAATTGCAATACTTTGTAGTGGTGATAATGTAGCAATTCAGAGACACCAGTATTGTGATACTTTATTATAAATTATTAAAAACTGTTGCATATACAAACTTTACTATTCAGGTACCAGAGTATTAAAAACCATCTGCCTTTTCAGTCCATTAGATGGCACTAAATGCTCACTGTCTGGCTAGGCCAGCACAGTAAAGGAGTGACTCCTGAGAGCTAGCCAGGAGTTGAACAAGACAAAGATCGGGATGGGAAATCATAATATATGATATAGTAATACTCAGCGTATCCAAAGATCCATCCATCCGTCCATCCATCTTCTACCACTTTTCAGGAGGTCCGGGTCGCAGAGGCAGCAGCTCAAGCAGAGAAGCACAGACTTTCCTCTCCCCGGCCACCTGCTCCAGCTCTTCAGAGAGGATACCAAGACATTCCCAGACCAACTGGGAGATGTAGTCTCTCCAGTGTGTTCTGGGACTGCCCCGGGGTCTCCTCCCCATTGGACATGTCCAAAACACCTCAAGTGGGAGGCGTCCAGGAGGCATCCTGATCAGAAGCCCAAAGCACCTCAACTGGCTCCTCTCGATGTGGAGTAGCAGCGGTTCTATTCTGAGCCTCTCCCCGATGACTGAGCTCCTCACCCTGTCTCTAAGGGTGAGTCCAGCAATCCTATGAAGAAAGCTCACTTCAGCCGATTGTATTCGCAACCTCATTCTTTTGGTCATTACCCAAAGCTCGTGACCATAGGTGAGGGTGGGAACGTAGACTGACCGGTAACTCACCAGCTTTGCTTTAGAACTCAGCTCCCTCTTCACCACAACAGACCAGTACAACGTCTGCATCACTGCAGAGGCTGCTCTGATACGTCTGTCAATCTCTCGCTCCATTCTTCCCTCACTCATGAATGAGACCCCGAGATACTTAAACTCCTCCACTTGGGGCAGGAGCTTGTCCCCAACCCGGAGAGGGCAGTCCACCTTTTTCCAGCATATCGAAAGATGGTGATAATATCACATCGTGAGTCGATGTTTCATGATAATATCATATTGTGGAGCCTCTGGTGAGTCCCACCCCTGTACAATACCATCTTTATCAAGTGCTATTATAGCACTGTCAGCTCCTATATGATTTCCAAACCTCAGCCTTTGTATCAGTTCTTGAACTTTTTTTCTGTTAAGATTAACATGTTAAGATTTGGGCAGCGCGGTGGCGGAGTGGTTAGCACTGCGGCAGCACAGCAACTCACTCTTGGCCGGGGGATCCTGGGGTTCGATCCCAGCCCCCGACCAACAGTGATCTGTGTGGAGTTTGCATGTTCTCCCCGTGTCTGCGTGGGTTTACTCGGGGATTTCTCCGGTTTCCTCCCACATGCCAAAAACATGCAAGTTAGGTTAACTGGCATCAAACTGGGGATTCTAAATTGTCCTTAGGTATGACTGTGAGACTGAATGGTTGTCTGTCTCTCTGTGTTGACCCTGTGATGGACTGGCGATCTGTCCAGGGTGTATCCTGCCTCTCGTCCAAAGATGCTGGGATAGGCTCCAGCCCCCCGCGACCCGAAAAGGATTAAGTGGAAGAAGATGAATGAATGAATGAATGAATGTATTATAGCATTGTCAGCTCCTATATGATTTCCAAACCTCAGCCTTTGTATCAATTCTTGAACTTTCTTCTGTTAAGATTAATTTGTATGTTGGCATATTTTTCATGGGGTCACAGCAAAATACAGAAAGCTGTGTAAGTATGAGGGTTTTGTTTTAAATCTTAGTATCAACATCAGATTAATAATTATTGGCCTAAATGAAAGAGATGAGTAAAACCCAAGTGCTTCAGTGCTCTTTTGCACATTTTCTGCACACTGTACTGGTACGAAGAAATAACTCTAATTTTCCACAGCTTCATCTCTTTATGACCCAGCTGTTGGGTTCATGATTTGTGTCCTTTCAGTTTTGGAGAGTGGTTCAGGAAGAGAAACTTGCGGCATTTGTGGGAACCCACACATCCTGGCCATCTATGTAAACACTGGTCGTGTACACATTTGGCAAGAATGTGCTATTTTAAAGCCTTATGGCATGTCTGTCCTTGTTCTGTACACACTGTACTTATTACAGTTTGCAACCCTGTGTTTATCCAGATATTAGTCACATTGTTGGTCAATGTTGTGCAAGAAAGTATTGCTTAAGGATGCACCTCCTGCAGCCTAGAGATGTGACAGACCCTGAAGAACCTTTCAGTTTCATACCAGATGGGGAGTCAACACGCAGCTGAAGGAAGTGAATGGGGTCACAGGTTTCCCAGAGAAAGGCCCCAGTCTACACTTCAGCACTGGAGAAAACAGCGGAAAGAGAAGTGCAATGGTAATGCTCCATTTTTGCCCGATACTCTCACTTCACCCCCTCTTCTGTGTTTCCAGACCTGATGCAACTGGATGGAGAGAGATTAGGCTGCTCGTTCCACTTATATCTCATATGATCTCGGCTAATATTTGTCAAGCCAGATGTTGTCAGGGACCGTGGGCATCAATATGGGAGACACTACAGGAAAGTGAGCTGAGATTTGAGCACAGTCATAAGGAAACCGGGAGAGAATTTCAAAAAGTGTATCATGTGGAAGCGACCTAAGTCACTGGCATGAATGCAAGTATTTCTATATATATATATAATTGGCGCTGTTAAACACGTCGATGCAAACAACAAACTCAAAAAGATCACCAAGAGCATCTCTCGAGAGGTAAGGAGTCGGGCTTGAGAGGCGTGTTCAGGTAAATGCAAAGTGTCATCTCCATAAGCACTATCTAGTTCAACCTGTCCGCCTCCTCACCGGCTGGGTAAGAGGGCACAGATAGGCCTGTCTAATTCCAGCGACACACATTATTCATAAATCCTTCACTCCAGGGCAGATATACACACAACCGGTGATGCAAAGCACATCAGAGAGAGAAAGGCAAGGCTCTCTGAAAGCGCGATGGCTTCCTCTTCCACCCCCGCCAGTTATAGACGGGGTCCAGTCTCTCTGCCGGAGCTGATGACACTGATTAATGAGAATGCTGTCTCGTCACTGTAACATCTCGGTGATACACTACATGGGGAGTCAATGGAGGGAGACAGTGGGGTAAAGAGCACGCCCTGGCCTTTTATTACTGAGGAGGAAAACAGGAAGATGAATGATTCTGGGATTAAGGCAGTTTTCATTTTTTTGTCTTCTGTGTTGCCATTTAAAGTGTTTCTGTAGTTATTTAGAGTGGTGAATCTTAACCTTATTTGCTTGGACCGTGTCTACATGTGACAAACTGGCACAAGTGTACTGTGTCATGGGGAATTCAACTGAAGTCATTTTCTAGTAAATAGTTAATTTCATTCTATTTAAGGCCAAAACCTAAGAAAAATGTTAAGTTTTCTCAAACAAATAAATGTGTTGCAGATATTTTCTACTGTTGAATATTAGATTTGAGACAGTTGAGCAGGGCAGGGTCAAATTAATGCATGATTTGTATTTGAGATTCAATCACTGAGTAGATATTCAGTTTTCATTACCTCAACCAGTGAGTTTTATGCAATCGCCTGTGTCTGTATGTCTGATTTTTAGCAGGATTATGTGAAAATTAATGGATGGATATACATGAAAATTGTATGAGTTGTACACCATATCCCAACATAGAAGTGATTATCGCTTGGCCCTGATCTAATTTCTTTTAAAGGATTAGGAAGAAGGAAAAGGACTCCCTTGATGGTGGTCTGCTAATCTAAACAGAGCCTCCCTCTCTGTGCATGCTCAGAAGGAACTTTGCTTTCTTGGTGGAAGTTTGCATTCTCTGGGCACTTTCAATTTTGAAATGCTTTTTTTTAGTAGGGATTAATACACTTTAATTCATCACAATATTCCTACTTAGAAAGACTCAGAAATTCTGGAATTGTATAGAAGAAGCAGCATTTTAGATTTATGTTTCTCTTTTTTATCAGAACAAGAAAAGTAAGTGATTTACTGGCATACTGACATGTATGATAGATGGTATTGGATGAAAACATGAGCATAATATGCTTTTATTGACGCAGATTTACAGTTTTCTTTTAATCATAGAGCTTTTTTATTTTCCCTTAAAAGTTCATTATGTTATTTTATAGACATCTTGGCAATGGAACACTTTATTAACGCATTATTATGCATCTGCATAAATCAGTAATAAACAGTGTTGGGGGTAATGCCACTACTTTTGCAGTAACGTGCTGTGTAACAAAATTACTGTTTAAAAATTCAGTAATGCGTTACAGTTACTGAAATTTGATCAGATGCATTTCTCGCGTTACTCGTTTTATTAACCACTTGCACTCCGGGCAATTTTCCTAAAAATGCCCAAAAATAACGTGCCCAAAGTAAATCGAAAGCTGTTATTCAACCCTTTGCAGCATCTTCATGGGGTTGGTCTCATTTAAAAGAAAACACTTTGAATTTTTTGGCAAAAAAACCAATCTCTCTACGTGCTCCGGCCACTGAGTTACAGTCATCTAAACATACTGAACTTGAAGAAAAAAAAATTGGACACTGTTTTTTTGGATACAAATGCTTGTAAATAACACACAGCTGTCCGATCCGGCTGGAAAATGCAACAGAAATGTAGAACCAAGTGTTATCCAGCTGAGATCCAAATTTGGTAACAATACCACAAAAAATGAATATTTTACACAGCTTTGTTCTCAGGCTGTTCCCAGGCGTTTTGGAACTGTGCCAAATTGTGCCAAATGGCACAGTTTGGAAAAACGTCTGTAACTTTTGAATAATTCAATGTAGAATCTTCATTTTAGGCTCTAATGAAAGGTCACACTCAGGGGCTGTGTCTGTGTGTGTGTGTGTGGGCGGGGGGTCGTTCCCCCCCCCCCGCTACCAAGGACCAAATTCGGCCCTCGCTACATGGCGGAATACACTCTTTTTTTTTTTCCTTGCATGTTTTCACAGCGGCTCTCCCCCCCTCGCTACTGTGTGTGTGTGTGTGGGGGGGGGGAACCGTGAACGGACCGTGAACGCCCCCCCCCTCGCTACAGAAGAGGGCCATCGCTACATAATGGAATAGACTGATATGCTTCCCCCCAGCGGACCGGGGAGCGTTCGGACCGTGCCCCCCCCCCCCCGCTCCCCTTCTGCCGGGGGGGGGGGGGGGGGCGTTCACGGTCCGAACACGGCAAATGAACCATTTATCGCGGCGCACGCACTTCGTATTTCATGCGCAGTACAGTTGTAATTTACCGATCGGTCAAAAGTCATTTTTGGATTACAGTTTTCAGGGATAAATAATAATTTAGCTTATAACACCTTACCTCTTCAAAACAGCAGAGTCGTGGCGAACAGCTCTTCCCACGCGTCAGACGAACGCGATGCTGCTCCGCTCGTGGATCCCGGTCAACATAATTCCATTATTGCCGTTTTAAGATAAGATAAGATAAGATAAGATAAGCCTTTATTAGTCCCACAACGGGGAAATTCCAGGATTGCAACAGCACAGGGATAGCAACACTCAGAGCAACAATCAGAAGGCAAGAAAAAAAAAAAAAACAAGCAAGCAAGAGCAGCTAATAAACATATGTACGTATTACTATAAAATATATATATATATACACACACACACAGACACACAGTGCAGAGCATTGTAGCTGGATGGAATAAATATATGAATATATGAACACACAGTGCAGAGCATTGTAGCTAGATGGAATAAATATGTAAATATATAAACACCCACAGTACGGAGCATTGCAGCTAGGTGGAATAAATATGCAAGTATATAAACACACACAGTGCGGAGCAATGTAGCTAGATGGAATAACATGTAGATATATAAATATATAAACACCCACAGTACGGAGCATTGCAGCTAGACGGAACAAATATGCAAATATATAAACACACACAGTGCAGAGCATTGCCGCTAGATGGAATGAAACAGCATAACCGTCTACCCAGCTATCCTGCATGGTATGATTATGTGCCCATACACACTCTCACCCTCCATAGCGACCGGCATGCTCCTAGTTGTATGCCGGAGAGGACCACTGTGTAAGTCTATTGCATCTTCTGCATTCAAAAAACTATTAGTTTTGGCGAATGATTTACGACTTTTGTCGTCGGCCTCCGTCTATTCTGCTGGAATGAGTGCAGGTCCCACTTGTGGGTGTTCTCCATGCTGCTGGGTGAGCCTGGGTCTGTAGGAGATTCGTACAGAGTCCTTCTGCAGCAGTAAATATCGCTTCACCCAGCCAGAATTTCTGTGCTTCAATTGGCTCCTGCATTCACAGTAGGCGGGTCCTCCTTCCTAGATTTTCATTCATTGGTTATTCAAGGTTTCAGAAACCCAATTCAAGGCTCTTATTAGTCGAATGAGAGGTCAATCAGATGAACTAATCTGTTCGCGGCTGTCTCTGCAGTTTTTTTTTGAGTGGCGCTTGGACGCTACTACATCACCATCACCACCATCATGCGTCATGCGCACGAGGGCGCACGAGCGCGCTGTCGCGCGCCCTCGTGCATCATAGGACGCAGAGACTTGCCCGCCCGCGGAACAACGGAGCGCAAGTGGTTAATATGGATAGATATTTTTAGCGCAAATAAACCGAGCCTACCATAGCTGGCGCAGCTGTCAGTCTCCTCCACGGGTCGGTTTCCTGTCCTGTCCCAGTTCACACCACAGCCCGGCAGGAAGCAATGCCGTGGCGGCGGCAACTTCTCATATCGAGCCCTGATCTCCTGTTGTCCAAGTGGTGAGTAGCCCCTACCAGCTCCTATCACTGTGGTTAAACATGAGTATTTTTTGAGCAAGAAGCTCAGTAAAGTTTTCTTACGCACAGAGAAAAAGTGACTGATTTGCTGCAGTAAAGAACAGCTTCTTCTAAGCAGTGAACTTTCATTTATCTGTGCTTTCTGTTTTATTTTATCTCATTCATTTACATGCTGTTGTGATATGCAACTATTTCATGGAAGTAAATCCTCTAAATATGCATTTTTAATGGGCTGGTCCAGGGGTGTTAAACATGTAGCTCGTGGGCCAAAAACGACCCACCAGGGGGTCCAAAATTTTCTCTGTGAATTTACAGCTTTATTTCTAGTAAATTTCTGACTTTCTACTGATTACAATAGTTTGTGTAAATCTGAGATATTTATTCTCTGTAAGATGAGACTTTTTTCTCATCAGTTTTTTTCTTCTTTTTTTCTGATGAGAATAAGGGGCCCTTGATCTTGCTTTGTGCGCAAGATGATTTAAGTATGCATTTAAAAGTAACGTGAAAGTTAACTTTTCCAAGTAACTACTTACTTTAATCATGCAGTAACTCAGTTACTTTTGAGAAGAAGAAGTAACTAGTAACTGCAACTAGCTACTATTTTTAGTAACTTGCCCAACACTGGTAATAAATAAGTATAGCATTTCCCTTTGGGGTGTCATCATAATCATATACTGAAAACAGAAAAAAATACATCATAATATTTTAAGTATCTGGGTAATTGTTGTATGCAGTAAGTTACATACTATTAACTTCTTTGCATTTTTATTTTAACTTTTAATAATTTGCTAACAGAGAGAAAACTTGTTGTTGGTCAGTTTGACTGTTAAACTGGATTCATGCTGCTTTTCCTGTCTGGTTTGCTTTGGTCCACGTCTGCTTTGGATGAGGCCAGCGTGCACGCGGCTCTGTATATGCTTCACTTTTTCGTCTACCAGGCCAAGCGGTTGCCACTTGCGCACAACTGTTGTTTATAGTTTCGCCCCAGCACTACGGGTAGCGCAAATGCACTAACACGACAGTTTGTTCACCAGTTATAAATGCGAGATCAACGCACAATTTTTGTAGCAACAACAATGGCATCGTTTCAACGAAAAGGAGGAAATACCGTTTTTCAGTGCTCTTCTCTGCTCATGCTGCTGCTGCTGAAAAACGACTCATGTATGTTTATTCTTGTCTTCCCCGTCCTCTTCATCTTCTTCGTCTACTGTGACTTTGTGTGCTGTGTCGATAGCGCCACCTCGTGAATAGGACGTACAATCTTGCGCATGCGCAACCAATGCGGGCAGGCCGTGCGGTCAGAAAATTTTGGCAGCACACGGTCGTCCACAGAAGAGCTCTGCGGACACTAGCAGACTGGAGACGATGATGTAAATTTCATCACGCAAGCCTTCTGGTTGCGCGTTCATGGACAGCAGAGGTGCAGCATGAATCCAGCTTTATAATTGCAAATTGATTCGATTTAACTACTGCAATGTTTCCAATGCTTAAATGGCACTTGTGGGGTTTCCAGGGATATTACAGCTGCTCAAGTTCAATTATTAAAAAAAAGCAGTAATTTTACTATTTGGCAAGTGCCTTACATTTATTTTGAAAGCTCAGCCACAGCTGGCCAGATATTTCTGATGGTTCTCACTTCCATAAGCTAAACTGTGAATCCTCATTTGGCTTGTTCATACTCAGACTGTACTCCTACAAGGCAAACAAGCAAATTAAAAAATGTGTGAGGGCATGAACATTCACAAGTAAGAGATGCCAAAATGTCAATGAGAGCACACTCCCTGCTGATAAAGTTGAAAATGTGTTGACAGCAACTACAACTGACAGTGACGTGCTTTTCTTTGTGCTCCTTATGTGTTGCTACAGAGAACTCACTGAGGCTGCAGAGCTCAAAGAAGCTATCAACGCTGACCTGACCTTAGGACAGGGAAGTCTCGCCACAGGATAAAGGATCACAAGAAAAGTAGCTGATAGATGCTGCATTATTCATTGTCACAAAACATTTATACAATTAAAATTTTGTTTATTTTAAAGATGTGAGTGGGCCTACTTTAGAGTGCCCTTAAGTGTGCCCACCTACCCCACCACCACAATTATGGTGGCGCCACATGGTAAGTGATGAACAACAGCATGAAGGAAAAGATTCTTTTAACTTCCATACCTTGGCTTGAAAAACAGCATGTTGTTCTCACAGATCCAGAGTAAATCATGACCTCGCTGTTAAAGGTGAATGATGGCTGCGATGGAAGCAGGCAAACAACAGCAGATGATGCCTATGAATGCATGTCATTTATATTTACTTTGTTTATAAGAAGGATAGTTGTGAGCTGACTGCCCTGTTTTGTTTTGTTTTTTGTTTGTTTTTTAATAAACTTAATTTTGTCTTCTGGAGCAAGTGGGCTGTGACTGCTGTCTCGAAGTGGTT
The DNA here is from genome assembly GCA_020510985.1 of Pholidichthys leucotaenia. Lineage (NCBI taxonomy): Eukaryota > Metazoa > Chordata > Actinopteri > Cichliformes > Pholidichthyidae > Pholidichthys > Pholidichthys leucotaenia. Next base: position 169,614,793 of record CM035845.1, read on the forward strand.
GTGTGTTTGGCCTGGTCGGGTGAGCGGTGTGGGGTCTGCGGATGGTGTTGCCCTTCGGTTGATGGGGTGCGGGTGGTAAGTGGCCAGTGGCGGCATGCCGTGGCCCTGGACTATGGGTCCCTGGCAGGGCTGGCTGTGGACTCTGGGTGCCTGTGGGCTGCAGTCTCGCCGGGGGCGCAGGCTTCCCCGGGCGGATCTGCCCCGCCCCTATCTCCGAGGCCCAGGCTAGCTGGGTGGTGCTCTGTGTGTGTGTGTGTCATTGTGGGAGAAATATTAAAAATGAGCTAATCTAATGTCAACTTGCCTAAAATAGCCACACGGACACCAGCGAATTTCTGTGCCACTCATTTTTGTTTACATTGCTATATTCTTTCCTAGAGAGATACCAAAAAAGTTTGGACAATGAGAGACACCAAGGATTAATAGCAAGAATTAAAATCTTATTTCTTATGCATTTTTGCTTGTACCAAAATACATCCAGCAAACGTGTACATAAAAGCATGACTCTAAGGATGATGGCGCCCTGTTTATGTGAGTTGTTGTAATGCCATTTCGCTTATGCTGTTTCTGACTGGAAGTGTAGTTTGGTTTGACAAATACTGGCTATTGGCAAATAAGATATTGGCAGCAGCCAATTTTTTTTTTTTTTTGAGTACCCCAGTTGTGTGGCATTGATTTTGCATCGAAACAGACGACAGTCAACTACAGTTGCAAATTCAGAAAAAACATCAAGGACTGAACCATTTTAAAATATTTCAGTTCTGTTATTTTTTACGATGTATATACATTTTTTTGTCTCCCTGGCAATGGAGATGGAAAGGAGGGAATCTAAAACAAAAGAAACAATTGGTGTCGGAGTAACAGAGTCAATAAGAGCATTCCTACTTGGCTTGGCAAGTGGGTTGACCCTCTTGGTGGCACAGGTAGAGTGCTGGACTCTGGAGCTGGAGGCTGTGAGGTCAAACCCCTGGCTGGACACCACCAGTTGGGCTTGGCCCGTCCACTTGGTCACATCAGCTTTCAGCCGCTGGCCAACTTATCATTTTCAATATGGGTATTGGCTTCTGCCCGGAATTTCACAAATGGAACATCCCCAGCACACAGCACTTTAGACAAGGTACAACCTAGGGTCAGCTGGCTTCATTATAATGGCAAGAAGAACAACTTACACCTAAGTAATCAAGACAGAAAAATACTCCAAAAAAGCACATTTTCATTTTTAGCTGAACTGTCCCTTCAACATGTAATGTCAATACCGTATATGCCTTTGGTTTGGTTTTTAACAACAAATAATGTTATTACAGTGAGGGGTCAGTTTAGTGATATTTTACAGGCTTTTAAAAGTGACGCCTTATAGCCGGGAAACCTCCACACAATCCACGCTTCCTCACTTTTATTCTCTTTCACCGCGGGAGTCACCATCAAAAGTTGAGGGCAGCGATGGAACATCTAGCGCGAGCAGACCTTCACAGGGGAATAAAGAGGAGAACCGCAGCACAGCACACGTGCACGTTTTCCTCTGCTGGGGGGGAAAAAGAACATGCGAGCCATCAGCAAATGCCTGTGAGCTGAGGGGACAGAAGTGGGACACGCTGCATGTGGAAAAAAAAAAAAAAAAAAAATCCCTGCATCATGTCGGGATGAAGCCCTCCCTTTGTCCCTGCTCGAGACATTCCAGAGTTTAAGTGAATTACGGCAAATCCGATTGCAACATGGGACACAAGTCATCCGTGCATTCCTGCGTGTTTCTCCCAAAAAGCCCCTGCGCTCGATCTCGCCTTTCCTATCCGCTGCGAATTTCAGCTGCGGACGCTTTCCAGCGCATTCCGCTCAGCCAAGTGTCCAAAAATAATAAGGTGCGCCGAGGAGCTCGTGAACCCGCCTCTGGCGGAGTTGAATGAGTGTCATGTGACTGGGACCACTCGAGTCCCCCGCCTTTAAAAAAATAAAAAAAAAATAAAAAAGGTAACTAGCAGCGAGAGCAGGGAACGGGACTGGACCGTCATCTCCCCGGTACCGCGCGCACCCACCGCGGCAGCCCCAGCCAAGCCAGCGCCGGAGAGACGAGGATGGGCGGCTGCCGCAAATCAAAGCAACTTCCCCCGTCCTCCCGCTCCACCGAGCGGGAGGACGGCAGGCGCTCTGAAAAGAGCCCGTCTGACGGCTGATGCAGCTTATTCAAGACAAGGTTTATTCACGGCGCTGGCGTTAATTCCCCATAATGGCGTTCATTCATCACCATCCTGTCTATAGCTGATAACAGCCCAGAGCGCTCCCCCACACACACACACACCCCTACAATTTATCGACGGATATTAATAAGAAAGAGCCATAACTAACACAATAACACTGGGATGTGCTGACGCCGGCTGTGGCGTTAATTCTGACCCCGATTCTGGTCACATCTCAGGCAGCAAAGGAGTGTTTTCACACCGGACAGCTGCTTTTCAGGACAGTTCAGAAATCAGAGGGAAAAGAGAGGCATGCATCACAAGCGGGAAAGAGAACGAGAAGACGAACAACTCACATTCTGTCTCCGGGAACAAGCAGGCGACTCTCCACCATCATATCGGGCAGAAAATCCAGATTGTACGATGAAGTCATGTTGCCAGCCCGCCTGCCCTGTGCCTGTGTGCGCGTACAGTACCGTGTGCGTGTGTGTGTGAGAGAGAGAGAGAGAGAGAGAGCGTGTGTGTGTGCGCCTCCGCCGCTCTGCGCCCTGCCTGATAAATAAAGGAGTGTCGCTCTCGCCCAAAACTGCGCCTGACCGCGGAGACGGAGAGGGACAGGTGCAAGAGTCGAGGCCTCCCTAAAGGCAGTGTAGCCAGCCGCACACACTCTGTCCGCATCCAGCAGTTGTCACATTCTCCTCTTCGAATCCCCCATTCGTTTTTTTTTTTTCCCCCCTCCCTTCTCCTGGATTTCTTCCTCCGGTGCTGCCTGAGAAACCGCTCCGCAACAGCGCGACTGACGGGCTGCTGGAGAACCAGGTGTCGAGCCGGGGAGGCGTGGCGCACAGCGCTGCGGCTCATCTTTAACTATTGGGTCTCCTCAGCCACAGTGCATGCCTTTCAGCCCAACTAAACCACTATTTAAAGTACATAAATAATCTTTAAAGTAGATGGTGGCTTAAATAATGTACGATCGTCCTGAACATAGAATATTCATGAACAGCAAGACTGAGCCATTCAGCTCCTACACAAAACACTACCCTTTTAGATAATTTTAGCCATTAACCCTTTTTTTCTTAAACCATCTAACAGTGTGCAGTCATGCTAATTTATAATTTAAATTATTTAATATGCATTATTATAATAACTGCACTGACTTGAACATGCAATTTTCTTACTGGTCTTACACTGTTCTTTAAAGAAAAAAAAATTAAAGGCATAATGCAGTTTCATCATCTAAATTGATGTGTTTTAATTTTGTAGAAAAAAACTAATGAAAGCCACATAGTGAACGTGCAAATTTTACTTGCAGACTTTTTGCATCATCTGAATGCAGGTGCTATTTATTTCAACAATAGTGCAACATAAGCACTAACACAGAGGACTGTAAACTAATGGTAAACTGCGCAATCAAAATAGCCTATACTCAGTAGCATGAAATGCTTACTCTGAAACCTGAATGCTGCAATTCCACAAGTTTTCAAATTTTTTGTGCCGCTGAAATTCTATGGTGTGCTGCCTAGTAAAGATGCCATACTTGGTGTTGTGCTGTAAATATTACACCGGTCAGTTTAGGTAAACTGTGTTCAGCTGTTTTTTATGCAAATACATAATCAGCCAGTCGCATGGCAGCAACTCAAAGCATTTAGGCATGTAGGAATGGTCAAGGAGAGAGGTCAGAGGAGAATGGCTGACAGAAAGGCAACAGTAACTTAAACCACCACACCAGTGTATACAAAAGATCATCTCTGAAGGACCAACATTCATCCTTAACCTTTTCATGTTCCGCTTTCATAAGACATCAGCATCAGCTGTTGCCCCGGCGCAGTTCTGTGCCTGTCACGTGATGTGTCCCAAAAGCACAAAAAAAACCCAGTTGTAACAAGCAATTCACATCACAAGATGTCAGACATGTATAGCTTACTGCTCTTCACTGGAGGACTGGAGGACTTCACCCAACGAACCGTCACAAACATTATTTCCAGTAACGCAAAGAAGAGAATGTAAACAAAGGGTCCATCCCAGCATATATTTCCACACGGAGGAAGCGGTTGCTCCAACTTTGCCAACTGTGATTCTAAAAAGAGATTATTTAGCTTCTGAAGGGAAATATTTACCTTTTGGGACAGGAGAAGATGGTCTGGAGCGTGTACACTTTCGTCTGCCATCGACAGAGCTGCACGTGACGACAGAGAACAATAGCGCCGGTTCAGCGGCGTAATATAACCGAAATTAAAGTGGAATAATTCATAACATACATGTGATAGTTTCTGGATGTGGGAGAGAAAGCGAAAATGACTGGCAGAAGACGAAATCAGGACCGTGGATGACGAAAATGGACAAATGAAGACACGACGAGCGGTAGTTCTGACTGGTTTTTATCAATTTGTGTACATTCTACTGATTTTCTGGTTCATACACTTTGAAGACAAGACAACAAAAAACGAAGACAAAAAACAAAACCATCCTTTATGTAAATATGTCCAAAGTCTACTTTTGACCAAAAGTTATGTAATTCAATACGGCTGCCATCACATTATGCAAATTAGATGTGTAAATTTACTCCTATCTCAAAATTTGGATCACATTCTACGTCTTTCTAATTGACAGTAAACTATTATCTCTTAGCCAGTTGGGCTACATCAGCAGAAGACCTAATTGTGGTGTTTGGTTGTGGTGGCTCGCTGTAGGTGATATCATCATGTGGCAAACTGGCCGTGGCACGATACGGCGCCACCCTTCTGTATAGAGTTCAGTTGTGTATTGAATAAAGGAGAGTGTAGTTCATGCCTGCTGTCCACGTCTATTTCTTAAACAAAACAATGGCGACAAGGATAAACCCTGATAACTCCATCACGAAAGTGTGCGCAGATTTCCTGCAGCCATTCTTCGTTCTGCCAGGTGAGCCGCTGATCCCCTGGCCCCACTGGCATAAGATGTTTTGGAATTACATCGCCTCTACCAGCTTGAACGATGCTAATGACGAGAAGCTAATGGGGATGTTAGCCTGCTATCTTGTTGCTGAAGGACACCGGACGCTTTACTCTCTGGGCCCTAAGGACACATATGAAGGCTATGTGGCCGGAATGAACATGCATTACGCGAACAAGAGAGATGTGATGGCACGGAGAGCGATGTTCTTCCTGCGCTACCAGCAGGAGGGTGAGTCACTCCGGCATTATAAAACAGACCTCCAGGAGCTAGTGAATGCCTGTGATTTCGGAGAGTTAAAAGAAGACTTGGTACGCGATTGGCTAGCAGTGGGTACTAACAACAGGAGACTGCGGAGTAGACTGCTTTGAACTGCAGACAAGCTAACACTGGACGAGATTCTGAAGTGGGAGGCCCAGATAGAGGCAGAGGACAAGCTATTATCACGGCTAACGCCGCCTAGCCAACAAGTGCCTCGCCCTACCCCGTGAACACAGGTCGCTGCCATCACTACCCAGCACTCCAGCCCCACACCTCCCCGCTGCAACCAAAAGAAGAAGGGCAGGAAACGGGACAACGCAGGTGAGCGTCCACACTGCAGTGGCTGTGGTTCATCTAAACATCAGACTTGATCGCCCATCTGCCGAGCCAGAAGGGTGAAATGCTACCACTGCAGGAAGCTGAACCATTTTTCCAGGGTCTGTCGCTCAATCTGCACAGACTTAATGACCCGCCCACCGGGCTCAGCCACCACCCACTCAATTGGCGCCAAATACTTCTGCTCAGGTGGTGCATGGTGGAACTGGATGGCGTCGATGTGCCACTAATGCTAGACACAGGGGCCTTGAGGTCCCTTCCGGGCGTGTCTACAGTCAGGATGGTTGCCTCACCTCTTTCATCCACTGACCGCTCATTGACACAACAGTGCGTCCGAAAGTTCAGCCTCTGCACCGGCTACCCCTTGCACTATGGATCAACGTCACAACAGAGTTGCAGAAGCTGTTGGATGCCAGCATCATCAAGCAGATCAACGCATCCCCCTGGATCTCAAACCTGGTGGCCTACGACCGTGTATCGACCTCAGAATGGTAAACAAAGCAGTGATCCCTGACAAATATCCCGTGTCCACAACAGAGGAGCTGACGGCAGCGTTCCATGGCTCGAAGGTTTTTCCAAACTAGACCTCCACCAAGGCTACCTACAGGTTCCCCTCTACCCAGACAGCCGCGTCCTGACAGCTTTCATCACCCACATGGGAGTATTCAGGTACACCCGCATGGCCTTCGGCCTTAGCTCTGCCCCAAATTGTTTTCAAAAGATCATGGCCACCATCTTCACCAGTCTCCCAGGGAGTCGTGGTGTGCTTGGATGACATCATGGTGCACAGCACAACAGCAGCCTTCCATGACTCCCATCTTGATAAAGTCATGGAGGTACTAGCAAAACACGGCCTCATACTCAACGGGGAGAAGTGCATCTGAGGAGTAACGACTGTTGAGTTTGTGGGTTTCCACCTGTCTGCCGAGGGTCTGAGTCCCCTGCACTTGAGCGTCGAGGCGATAGTGCAGCTGCCTGAACCATCATGCCCTACGCAGCTCTCGTCCTTCTTAGGCATGTTGAATTTTAATGGGCGTTTTATCCCTCGGAACTCAGACGATAGACCCGCTACGTGCCTTCCTGAAGCAGGATGCAACCTGGATATGGACGCCGGCGTGCTCTGCCGCTGTCAGTGAATAAAAGACGCACTTCACCTCCCCACCAGTACTCGCCCACTTTGACCCACTAAACCCCACATTCATGACATGTGACGCTTCCATCACAGCAGTGGGAGCCATTTTATCTTAACTGCAAGAAGGAACCGAGTACCCAGTGGCGATTGCCTCAAGGTCACTCACCTCGGTCGAGCAGAAGTACTCAGTGGGAGAAAGGGAGGCACTGCCGTGCGTTTGAGCATGCGAACGCTGGCACATGTACCTATATGGACGACACTTCACACTGCGAACAGACCACAGAGCCCTCACGGCACTGCTGGAAACATTGGGGTTGGGACACAGACCCCTGCGCATCTACAGGTGGACAGAAAGACTACAGGCGTACAACTTTGACACTCAGTTCACACCGGGCAGAGAAAATGTGGTGGTGGACCTCCTGTCCCGGGCTACACCTAACCCCACTCCAAATGATGACAGAGACCCCCTGGAGCCAGAACTGATTTACATACTACATGGATCACTCCAAAATGCCCTCTCCCTACAAGAGCTCCAGGAGGCGTCTGAAAAGGACCCGACACTGACCCAGTTACGCACATTCATTTGCGATGGCTGGCCGGTCAAGGTTCTGGAGGAATTGGCACCCTTCCACAGAGTCAGGGATGATTTATCATGCTGGGATGATGTCTGTGTGGCAAGGGGGCACTGCACGGTGATTCTGGAGGCACTCAAAGGCCACATCCTGACCATGCTACACGAGGGTCACCTGGGTGTCGTCAGGGTTAAACAACGGTGTAGAGGTTCAGTATGGTGGCCAGGGATCGACAAGGATGTGGGGGTCATGGTGAGAGACTATGCGCCCTGCCTGGCCAGCGAGAAAACTAACATGCCACCACCCCCACCCCTGCAACCCCTGCCGTGGCCATCAGCCCCATGGAAACACATCCAATTGGGCTTATGCGGCAATCTGTATAGCGCCCCCCCAGCACCAGCACTTTCTATTGGTGGCTTACGACCTCCACTCGAAATTGTCAGAGGTGTGGTCCTCCGGCTCAGTCACCACCGACGTAGTCATCGACTTCCTCACCTTCCTTTTCGCCCACTGGGGTGTGCCAGACGCAATCACAACGGACAATGGACCGCAGCTCACCTCGGCAGATTTTGAGGCCTTCATGAAAGAAAGGGGAATCAAACATATAAAACCTGCATTCTACCACCCTCAGGTGAACAGGGAGGTGGAAAGATTCAACCAGACCCTCAAGAACAGTCTCAGGGCACATCTCGAGGACGGGTTCCCATTTTCAGCCGCACTATAGAGCAACACCTCACACCACAACAGGCATCTCCCCAGCATCACTGATGCTGGGACACCAGATGAGCCTCCCCCCGGACCAACTGCGCCCCCCCCCACCCCCAGCGGCTGACACACCGCCGGAGATGCCCTCACCTAGGGGGAGGGTGGTTGAACAACACCAACGGATGAAGCAAAGGTTCGACAAGAAGTGCAGGGTGAGGAAATGCAGATTCGCAGTGCTGGACTGGGTTTGGATCCGACGCCCCAACCGTGCCCACAAGTTGCAGTTGTTTTGGACAACACCGATGCAGATCACAGAGCAGTTGGGTCCAGCCACTTTTCGTCTTGCTGATGGGTCACGGTGGCATGCCAGCCACCTCAGAAAAGTGACAGTGACTTCGGCCTTGGACCAGAAGACAACTGTGGACACCGCAAGACCAGGCTGGGACTTTGACGACATAAGACCCACAACCCCCAACGGACATACGCTGGAGCCGGTAACAGTGGCGCGACCCAAGCACTGCTCGGCCTGGGTCCGACAGAGACCCTGCTACCTTAGGGACTTTGTAACTAAATAATGGACTCTTGAGTGTAGCCAGGAAGTGACCGATAACTGTGGCAGAATAACCCACTCGGTCATGCGGGCATATCAGTAATCCACCCGGGTGCCCAAGTAGCTGTATATAGTTCTTTGAGTTTTACGGGGGGTGGGGGGTGGGGTAAATGTGGTGTTTGGATATGGTGGCTCACTGTAGGTGACGTCATCACGTGGCGAACTGGCCGTGATGCGATACGGTGTCACCCTTTTGTATAGAGTTCAGTTGTGTATTGAATAAAGGAGAGTGCAGTTCACGCCCGCTGTCTGCGCCTATTTCTTAGATATAACACTCATCATCTGGTGCCACTCGTCTCAGTTAAGAATGGAAAACAGGCTATAATTCATGTAGTCTCACCAAAATTAAACAACAGAATACTGGAAAACCCATGCCTGGTCTCCATAACGGCATTCAAGATTCAGATGACAGAGTCAGAATTTGGCATAATCAACATGAAAGAATGAATGCATGCACGGAGCATCATGGATGTGCAGCCAACAAACTGACAGAAACTGTGTGATGCTAGAATATTAGTATGGAGTGATATTGCTGAGGAATATTTCCAACACTTTGTTAAATCTACTGTATTTCATAAGGAATTAAGGAACAGTAGTTCTGAAGGTGATAGTGATCCAACCCTTGAATATCAAGGTGTGCCTATTAAAATGGCCAATGAGTGTACACTCAACGGCAGAGCAAACCAGTCCTGTCAGGAATATGGTCTCCATATCAAAGCATTGCCAGCTATACATGTCAGCATCAAAACTATTAATTGTTTTGTATTCTAAACATTTTTTTTCTTTTTTTCCCCGTCCTGTCAAGCAGCTAGGCAAACAGAACAGGGATCTGTCACCCTTATTGTGCCAAAACAAATTTACTTTGCCAAGAGGAGCTTATACAGTACCTAACTGTGTATTGTATATTGTTGTAAACTCCTCCTGTAATAACTTTTAATACTTTATTTTAATTGTTTTACCCATGGGAGACCCAACAGGATGGGGAAGAGGGAAAGGAAGTGTGTGAAGGGGGAAAAGAAAAGGGAGGGGAACAGACAAAAAAAAACAAAAAACAAAAAAAACCAACAACTAAAACAAACATTTTTTTTCTTACTGTGAAACATATGAAGTATTGAGACAATTTTTGTGTGTGATGTTGTTGGCCATTTGATTTCTGTTTGTGCCATAATCTGGTGTATTACTGGAAAATATAACTGTATGACCTTTGTCGGTCTGCTGGAGAGAAGGACGAATGGAAGGAGCCATGGGATGTGCTAAGCTAACGTGCTAAGCTAACGCTGTTGCTATAGCTGAACAGCTAGTCGTAGCTAACACTGATACAAAGGAGCGACCCTGCCCCCGGTTCGTCTCACTGACCCGGCATCGGCCCGGTAGATGACGGCTGAGCCTCCTGCACAGATCCTTAGAATCTTGTGATTGGGGCTCGGCGGAGGAACTAACCAAGGCCACAGCTGGACAGAAGACAGATCAGAGCTCAACTACAGTGGCGGTAGGAAACGGTAGGAGACGGGGATCAGTGAAGGAGCTGCCGGGGCCCCAGCTAGATATGAGCCGGATCAGAGCTCAATTACAGCGGCGGGGCTCAGGGGAGGAACTACTGAGGACGACGGCGATAGGCGGGGGGGCTCAGCAGAGGAGCCACTGGGACCCCAGCTGGACAGGAGCTGGATCGGAGCTCAATTATAGCGGCGGTGGGCAGCGGGGCTCAGTGGAGGAGCTGCCGGTGCTCCGGCTGGACAGGAGCCGGGTCAGGAGCTCAATTACAGCGGCAGTAAGCAGCGGGACTAGTAGTGGAGGGGGCTAGCTGAGGCCCCAGCTGGATTCGAGGTCGGCTGGATCAGATACCGGCGACACCAGCAGAGACTGTTTTATCATTATCAGGTCAGTAAAAAATGCCACCAAAGAAGGAGGAAATGGAAGAGATTAAAAAATCTCTGAACTTCATGTCAGAAGAACTGACTAAAGTGGCCAATCAACAGTTTAAACTATTAGGGCTAATGGAGGAAGTCCGAGAATTGAAATTAACACTTAAGGAAAGAGTCAAAAAAATTGCTGACTTGGAGCGACGTATCGAGGATCTTGAACAATATTCTCGTATGGATGATTTAATTATTAGTGGACTAGACATTAAATACCAATCATATGCCAATGCTACAGCAGGAATGAGATGTGAGGAGGCTCCCCTAAGTGAATCAGTCTCCCTGGAAAACCAGGTCCTTCAGTTCCTTGAAAGTAGAAACATAAAGGTTGAAGTAAATGCAATTTCAGCCTGTCATACTTTACCCAGAAAGGATAATAAAACAAAGAAATCAATTGTGATGTGCTTTGTGAACAGAAAGGTAAAGAATGACATACTGAGGCAGGCCAGAAAGCTACGGGGAACAGAAGTTTACCTAAATGAACATTTAACAAAGACTAATGCTGAAACTGCATGGCAAGCACAGATGCTGAAAAGACAAAATAAGATACAAGCAACATGGACAAGAAACTGTAGAGTTTGAATCAAACTAAACGGAACACCTGAGGAAGCAAAGGCCATAATAGTAAGATCTCACTGACTTAAATAAATATAGATGAACACTGATTAAGAAAATTAAGAGACTACGATAATCCATATCCACACACACGGCAAGAACAGTTCTTTTGTGACATACCATGTCAATGCACTTAAAAAAAAACAAAAATCTTATGACTGACTTTAGTAGACATCAATCATCCCCAGTTGAAGGAAGTCATGTGACACAGAGCGAGGAAATTCAGACTCTGAAAATATGCCATTATGCTGAACATAAACTACAAGAGCTGGAGAATGATATTGATCCTGATAACCACTTCTTCAATAATATGCATAATCACTGTGAATATTATACTGAAAAGCAATTTCAGTATAATCCCCGGGGCAGACCCAGGACTCGGTGGAGAGACTATGTCTCCCAGCTAGTCTGGGAACGCCTTGGTATCCCCTCTGAAGAGCTGGAGCAGGTGGCTGGGGAGAGGGAAGTCTGGGCTTCTCTGCTTGAACTGCTGCCTCCGCGACCCGGACCTCCGGAAAAGCGGTAGAAGATGGATGGAAAAGCAATTCAAAAGGCAAGTGCAATTAGATGGTAAACTATCAAAAATACACTTCAACAGCAGAAGTCTTAACAAAAACTTTCCACAGATTCAGGACTATTTAAAACAGCTAGATAAAAAATTTACAGCTATCGCAGTCTCTGAAACTTGGCTCAATGAAGAGCAGGCTTCTCTGATGGCAATAGAGGGATATCAGATGTTTTATATTAATAGATCTCAAAAAAAGGGTGGTGGTGTTGCACTGTATACTGATGACCTGTATAGGTAAATAGAATGTCCTTTGCACTACCAGGGATTCTGGAATGTGTTACTGTTGAGATTGACCAACATAAAACAAAAAATCTAATTATAAGTTATAATACATATACAATGCCGGGAACTTGCGTTGAGACATTAAGAGATAAGTTAGTCGAGCTGTACAATAATATAACTAGTAAGAAAATGGTTGTAATCTGTGGAGAATTCAATATTGATTTACTAAATCCATTTCAACAAAAAGTAATTACAGAGTTCATGAATTCTATGTACAGTATGAGTCTATATCCCACAATAACACATCCCAGTAGAATCACAGTTCACACTGCTACACTTATTGATAACCTGTTTGTTACTATTATTGATAAGAAAATAGAAAGTGGATTATTGATAAATGACATAAGTGACCATCTGCCAGTCTTTGCACTTATCCATGGCCACACGGGGGCCAATACAGAAAAAAACTTTAAAATCTTTCAGATACAAATCACAAAATGCAATCACTTCTTTTAAAGAAGACCTGCTGAAGCAAGACTGGACAAAAGTCTATGTATCAGATGTAAATGAAGCCTATGACACATTCACGAACATTGTAACCACTCTTTATGAAAAAAAAAAATTGTCCATTAGTAAAAAAAAAGCTTAAACAGAAATTTGTCGATAAGCCATAGTTAACCAAAGGACTACATCATCATCATCATCATCATAGCAGTCTGTCGCAGGCGACAATGACTGTCTCACTTACGGTCCGATCAGATTCCTCCAAGCAGCTCCATCCCCCGCCCTCCGCCACCAGGAACTCCCGACCCTGCAAACCTGGGCGACGTCCAAGTTGGTATGAGTTGCTTTCTGACTGACCATTTCATGAAACTGCTTGCAAAGTATTTGAGTACCGCTAGCTTTTGCTGGACTAGCAGCACATTCTTGGCAGATAGAGGCATTATCAGTAGCAAGGACAGGCCAAGACAAACTGACTCCATTATCTGTTGCAGTGACTGACTAGATGATAGGTTTGTTTATCTCTGTTCTTTGTGTAGTGCATGTCACAATCCACCGACTGGCAAAAGTCCACCACAGACCTTGTGACAGATGTGCTTATCTGCCAGGATGTCCAGTCTCACCCCATATAACTGGGAGTGGTCCATCACAGACCTGTGACAGATATTGTTTTTAGTTCTGCCAGAATGCCCAGTTTCACCCTCCACGCCCTCGGAAGGGCGGGGTTGCCGGTTGAGTTGCTGACGGCCCGACCCATGAGACAGGTAGTATCGGTTTTCATGGTTATCCAGTAGCAAGCAAACCAATGTCTGACCTGACACAAAAAGCGTGTAAAAAGAAAAATTCATTATATAAAGCTTTTCTAAAGAAAAGGACAAAAGAAGCATAGCAGCAGTATAAAACATACAAAAATAAGTTAATATACAGTATACAGTATAATGAGATGTAGTAAAAGAGACTATTACAGTAAAGAACTGGAGAAAAACAGAAATAACATTAAAAATACATGGACAATACTTTTTTTTTTGGACTTATTTTGTACCCGTAGGTAGATTTGTTCTGCAGTCTGGTGACAAGCCACCAGCTGCCGGTCGCTGCGTGCGCAAGCGCCCCTTAACTCCCTAACCTGCATGTTTTTGGCATGTGGGAGGAAACCGGAGAAATCCCGGAGTAAACCCACGCAAACACGGGGAGAACATGCAAACTCCACACAGATCACTGTTGGCCGGGGGCAGGGATCGAACCCACAATCTCATGATCCCCGCGATCCCCCGGCCGAGGGTAAACTGTGCTGCCGCAGTGCTAACCACTGCGCCACCGTGCAGCCCTTAACAATATTCTTGGAAATAAAAACAGAAATACAAGGTATCCAATCTTTCAAAAAAACAAAAAAAAACACGATTCAGAGTGTGAATGCAGTCTCACCTGCAGATGAATTTAATAAATTTTTTGTTAATATTGGTCCTAATTTGGCTCGAGAAATACCTATTATGGCATCTACAGGTGATACAATAAGCAAAAACATTGCTATAGAAGACTCCATTTTCATAAAGAACACAGACGAGAGAGGTCATTGTAATTGTTAAATCGTTTAAAAGTAAAACATCTACAGACTGTGATGGTACTGACATGCTTTTAGTCAAAACTATCATTGAATGCTTAGTGAAGCCACTGACGTATATTTGTAACCTGTCTCTCCAAACAGGTATTTTTCCCAGTGCAATGAAAATAGCTAAAGTAATTCCGATATACAAGACGGGTGACAGAGGGGAATTTTCAAACTATAGACCTATTTCACTATTGCCGCAATTTTCCAAGATACTTGAAAAAATATTCTGTGAGAGAATTGACAACTTCATAATGAAGAATAATTTATTGTTTGAGCAGCAATATGGGTTCAGACACAAGAGGACAACTGCATTTGCTCTAATGGAATTTATAGAAAAAATATCAACTGCTGTTGAAAATAAAGAGTATTCAGTTGGGGTATTCCTGGATTTTAAAAAAGCATTTGATACAGTGGATTATAATTTATTATTAAAGAAACTACAAAACTATGGTATTAGGGGGGTAGCACTGTCCTGGTTATGTAGTGACTTAAAGAACAGATATCAGTACGTATGTGTTGGTAGCAAAAACTCACAGTTACTGAAGGTTACTTGTGGAGTCCCACAGGGTTCAGTTTTGGGGCCATTGTTATTCAATATGTATATAAATTATATATGTAAAGTTTTGGAAAAAATGGATTTAATATTGTTTGCAGATGACACTAATTTATTATGCAGTGGAAGCAATTTGGAACAACTTTTGGATACACTTGGAAAGGAATTAGGAAAGCTTAAACTGTGGTTTGATTCAAACAAATTAGCACTCAATTTAAGTTAGACAAAATTTATAATTTTTAACAACCATTACAACAACTCAGTATCTAAACTCAGTGTAAATGGTGTAGAGATTGAAAGGGTATCCGAAATTAAATTTCTTGGAGTAATAATTGATAATAAACTGTGTTGGAAATTGCATATTAATTATATTAATGGTAAAATATCCAAATCGATCGCAATACTACACAGGGTGAAATATTTGCTGAATCAACCCACACTACATACTTTGTATTATTCATTAATACTCCCATACATGACATATTGTACTGAAGTACGGGGAAATACATATAAAACAAACATATATCCAATCTTTATGTTTCAGAAGAGAGCTATTAGAATAATAAACAAAGCTGCTTACAGGGAACCAACAAACCCACTTTTTCTTAAATTAAAAGCTCTCAAGTTGAAAGATCTGGTTGATTTTGAAACTGCAGTAATAATGTTTAAAGTGAAGAATCTATCACTGCCCGCAAATATCCAAAAGTTGTTCCAAATAAGGGAGCAACAATATCATTTCAGAGGAACATGTATATTTCAAAAACCTTCAGTGAGAACTACCACCAAGCAACACTGTGTCTCAGTGCAAGGAGTCAGACTGTGGAATGCTTTTGGACCTGAATTAAAATCATGTACAACGCTTGGACAATTTAAACAAAAACTAAAGGAAGAAATACTCCAACCATATATATATGCAAGATGACATGTAAAATCACTTAAGAATTATTATATTCAGTCTGTGTTGTGCTCTTGCTTAGTTTTTTTTTTTTTTTGGTCACGTTTTGTCTTAGCTTTGTTCTGAATTATAATATAATCGCTCTTGTTTTGTTTTTCTTTTGAATTCTTGGATGGAATATGGGTGGGCAATATAAGCTGCGGCTTCAGCCATCACCCATTTCGGATAACTTATGTTGAACTGTATAATCAGGGGAGTTATTGTTTAATTTGACCTTGTTGGATTTTTCCCCCCTTTGTTATATTATTCTGTTCCTTTCTTTTAATCTTTACTTTTAATCTATCCGAAATAAAGATTCATTCATTCATTCATTCATATCCCCATAATTCAGTTTCTTTGACTCTGTAAACTATGACATTAATATTTCAGAAAAAAAACTTGCTCTTGACTCGCTGGATTTAAGATTATTTTACAGTGTCTCCTGTGATATACATAGTTAATTCATATGCTACTGTAAAAATACTGCACAACATTAAAAGGTAATATTGGGTACTGTATTTGATTGGGATTATATGCTTCTGTCGGTCAGACTATACAGCTATAGTGTGTCAGCTTTATTACAGTTCTACCTTTAGCGTAATTTCTTTGTTAAGTGGATAAGTACCAGTCAATTCTATAGTTTTATTTTAAAGCATTTCCACTGTAGTCTTCAACAAGGGTATTTTGTTGGCACAAAAGAAACAGAAATGCACTGTGCAGTGTTATACTACTGACAAATCAGTAAAATACACTACCGTTCAAAAGTTTGGGGTCACTTAGAAATTTCCTTATTTTTGAAAGAAAAGCACTGTTTTTTTCAATGAAGATAACTTTAAACTAATCAGAAATACACTCTAATATCTAATATACATTGCTAATGTGGTAAATGACTATTCTAGCTGCAAATGTCTGGTTTTTGGTGCAATATCTACATAGGTGTATAGAGGCCCATTTCCAGCAACTATCACTCCAGTGTTCTAATGGTACATTGTGTTTGCTCATTGCATCAGAAAGCTAATGGATGATTAGAAAATCCTTGTGCAATCATGTTAGCACAGCTGAAAACAGTTTAGCTGGTTAGAGAAGCTATAAAACTGACCTTCCTTTGAGCAGGTTGAGTATCTGGAAAAAATTATTATTTCAAATACAAATCATTATTTCTACTCTTGTCAATGTCTTGACTATATTTTCTATTCATTTTACAACTCATGGTGGTAAATAAGTCTGACTTTTCATGGAAAACACAAAATAATTGTCTGGGTGACCCCAAACTTTTGAACGGTAGTGTATATCTGGATGTGTTTGTGTATGTAGTGGACATTGAATACATTTGTCTTTGTTGAACTAAAGAACATCAATTTTGCCACAATTCTTACAATCTTTCTATAACATGATTACAGGAATATTGTATTAGACTTGTTCATCCATTAATACTCTTGAGGCCACACAGACAATGGAATCCAAAACAAATAAAGATATAATACTCATCACAGCACTTCTAAATATATTACTGCAACTGAAACATTTTAATGATTCTCTGTGCTTATCACAGGAGTTTGATATCATCCACCCCTTCACAAAATTCAGCTGCATTAACAAAAGAATACAGTTTTTATTAAATTATCTGTATTTGTGTTTGGTACAGTGTATAGATACTCGACTGGATCAAACAAACAAACATAACGGCATATCCGTGTACTGTACTTACAAAAATGCCAACAAACCTGATGTAAATTTACTGCATTTGTTTTCCTCTGAGCACAAACCTACTAACACAGACACACTCACATTAATACTGTGAATAAATAAATGCATTGTCATGATTCAGTGCCCATAAACTGTTTGATCAGAATATCTCAATGCTCACTTCAGTCTGGTGACTTAATAACAGCCAGTTAGGTGATTTACAATCAAATGAGTTGGTCAGAATTTGAAGAGGTGCAATTACGCTTGGGGATAGTCCCGTAATAATGAGCCTGCCCGTAATTTGCAACAAAATTTGCTGACTCTATTTTACGCTGCATTAATTGTGCGGATCTAGTATACTTCCCGGTGGAACTGGTGTAGGCCCTGAATGTGCCCCCGTCCTGCCCAACTGCCATGTTGCCCCATTTCCTCCTTACTCCTCCATAGGAGGAAAGAGGGGAGACACTCCAGTGAAATAATGAGCCTCTCTTACACTGAGAGAGGCAGCTCTCTGGAGGAAAGAATATGAGTATCTGGGTCAATGGGAGAAAAAAAAGTGCTCAGTATGCACACATACAGCAGCGTAAGTGCATGACGTGGGTGGGACTTGGCCTGCAGCAGTGCTCGGGGGTCATCTTGTGTGTTTGCTTGCGAAGACTGGGGTCAGGGTATGGATGGGAAAGGCTGATCCTACATCAGTGCCTTAGGGCTTGGAGTGTCCCAGGAGTGGGACAGCTCTGCAAGTTTCACTGCACTTGACCCTCATCAGATCATCGGGGTGGCAGAGAACATTATATAACTAACTTCTGTATCATAATTGTCTGAGTTCCCATCGCAGACTTTCACATGCAGGCCTAAATTGATGCTTTCGAAAGTTGTGTCTGATGGCAGTTCATTACCCAGATCCCATGCATTCTGGAGGTGACAAAAGCAGAGCCATAAAAAGACCTATACCACCTTTTCTATCATCGCACATTTTAATTACTTGCTACCCAAGGTTGTGGCTCCACCCATTAGACAAACAAAGAAAAACAAATGGACACCATTATTTTGTTTACATTTGAAGGATCTCCCTTTCAAGGTCGCCTCCATCTGCATCTTTGGACCCCTACTTGGCCCACTGCTGTTGTTAGATTCCTCCCTTTAAGCCCTGTTTTGACTACTTGCTTCTGAACATGCATGTGTACACTACCCACTAGGTCTCTTTCACTGAGTCATGGCAGTGACCCTTTACCCTAGTTTTTGTTTTAGGGAAGAGGACAAAGACCTCCATTTATATGGCACTTTTTTAGTTTAACTGGCTACTCAGGAGTTTTTCTACTAACCATATTTATGCAGTACGTCAAACAGATACCTAGGGCCACATTAGAATAACTTATTGAACAATTAATGAGACTTTGAATGGTTATTTTCTGGCTGTGAGATGACAGTGTTGGGCAGCTAAACAGAGTGTGAGCAAGGACTGAGTTGACAAAACCATTAATCCACTGTGTCATGCCACAGCTCAAGTGGTTTCTGTGGTGTCGTGAGTGTGGCTTGTGTGTGTGCTGCTGTACCCGCCCCTGGCGTGACGACGGCGGCCACGGTCCCTTGTATATAAATAGTTCTGTGTTCTTAATAAAGGGGTGGTTGGCTGTTGGTTCCCTGCAAGATGAGACTCCAACTCCTTATTCATACATAACATCTGGTGATGAGAAGTAAAGTTATGGCAGCTTATGGGCTACCTCAGCCCTTGATTCCATTTCTGGCGTACACGGGAGAGCCGGTGATCCTGTGGCCGAAGTGGCGGGCCGTGTTCGAGGATTACATCAGGGCGCTGGGTTTAAGCAGACTCGACGGGAAATGACGACGAGTGCTTCTGACCCACCATCGGGGCGCAGAGAGCCGAAGAATTCTCACTATGTTGGGAGAGACGGAGGTGTATGAGGATGCTGTCGAGCGGCTGGTCAAATTCTTTGCCGGATAGACGAGCACCACGAAGCTGTGGGTGGCGGGAGTTTTGGCACCAAGGGAGGCTGGGCTAGTTAGCATGGAGAAGCTAATGGCCCATTTGCTATCTATGGGCAGGCTATCCGCAAAGCTAACTGTGCAGCGAAAGACAGCTCCAGGCTGCCAGCTAGACATCGTGTTGGGACCGGGGCTGCGAGTAGGGGAATCCCCGGTCACTGGAGATGGCGAGCCAGCCAAGAAGCGCAGGAAGGTGCAGGACCGGAGCACTGATGAGTTTGACAGCACGGTGTGCGACAACAGTGGAGAGGGAGAACAATGGGAGTCATTCCCGCAGCTGGGCAGCGGGAGAGCGGAACCATGCAGGCTGAGAACCCTGAAAGGCAGCAGCGGCAGTCGGACGCAGAGACAATGCAGCAGAGCACCTGGGACGAGGGTGCTGGGAGCAGCAATGGAGCACCCGGGTCAGAGAATGACACCGACGAGAGCAAAGCTGAGAGCCCTGGGTGAGAGCAGCTGCAGCCGGGCATGGAGACGACGCAGTGGAGCGCCTGGGATGAGGGTGCCGAGAGCATCAACGAAATGCCCAGGTTGGAGAGTGACGCCGACGAGAGTGAAGCTGAGAGCCCCGTGAGAGAGCAGCTACGGCTGGGCACGGAGACAGTGCAGCAGAGTGCCTGGGACAAGGGTGCTGAGACCAGCGGCGAGGTGCCCGGGTCGGCGAGCAGCGCTGACGAGCAGGATTCAGATCTCCACAGAGTTTGGCCACAGGGGGCTGGAGTAGTTGGAGCCACGACGGCGGTATTGAGAGTGGTCGGGAGCGGACCAATGTGCACGGAGGGATGGCATGCTGGACAGCAGCGCGGCGGGTCCCAAGAAAGACAGCAGTCAGTGGCGAAGATGGACAATATCACGAAAAAGGTGGTTTTTGATCCCGGGGGCAGACGGCGGCCAGGGGCGCACACATTGTGGGGCTGCCCTGGGGCCCCCGGGTCAATTTTACCCCTGGCTGCTGATGGACATAGGTGTGACTTGAAAAATTTTAATGTAAATACATGTACATAGTGCTGGTGTGCATGAGAGTATGTATGTGGTGTGTTATGGAATTATTTTATGTATTTTAAGAGACTTGGTCCAATTTTAGTTGTTTTGTGTGAATGTGGTAGGCTATTTTCAATGTCAGGTCAGGCATTGGTTTGCTTGCTACCCGATAACCATGAAAACCGGTACTGCCTGTCTCATGGGTCGGGCCGTCGGCGACTCAACCGGCAACCCCGCCCTTCCGAGGGTGTGGAGGGTGAAACTGGGCATCCTGGCAGAACTAAAAACAATATCTGTCACAGGTCTGTGATGGACACTCCCAGTTACACGGGGTGAGACTGGACATCCTGGCAGATAAGCACATCTGTCACAAGGTCAGTGGTGGACTTTTGCCAGTCAGTGCATTGTGACATGCACTATACAAAGAGCAGAGATAAACAAACCTATCATCTGGTCAGTCACTGCAACAGATACTAGAGTCAGTTTGTCTTGGCCTGTCCTTGCCACTGACAATACCTCTATCTGCCAAGAATGGGCCGCTAGTCCAGCAAAAGCTAGCGATACTCAAATACTTTGAAAGCAATTTCATGAAATGGTCAGTCAGAAAGCAGCTCATACCAGCTTGGACGTTGCCTGGGTTAAAGGCCAAATGTCACGTAACAGGGTACTTTAAATATCTTGAAACTAGATATAAAAGGGAACCGATCCGTTCGGGTCTTGGTGCATATGCTTCAGTAACAACGGAATATTCGTTAATTTAAAACTGCCGCGCTTGGCCTGACACGGCCCCTGGAATCGCCTGGGGAAGAAGGCGGAAGCGACGAAATCGATTGTACCCTAGTTTGATGCTTGGGGTATTTCAATTGATTGTTTATATGGAGACTGGAAGGTTGAAGTGAGCAACAAGAAAGAAAAAATTGGATATTTCACCCATACCTTAAAACGGGACTATCAGGGACAGCTGGGTAATAAGGGACACTTCTCTGGGAAATGTTTTCATACCTGTCAAGTGAGACGTTTTCGCCGTACTTCAACACCGTAAAAAGCGGCTATAAGGAACGGCGGAGCAACAAGGGACACCTCTCTGGGAAATGCCCCAAATGCAACTCGTGTTGTTATTGTCAAATATTATAAGGATTCATGGATATTTGACAATAACAACACAACTCAGCGTCCGGCGCTAAATAAAAAAAAAAAGCAG
The DNA here is from genome assembly GCA_020510985.1 of Pholidichthys leucotaenia. Classification (NCBI taxonomy): domain Eukaryota; kingdom Metazoa; phylum Chordata; class Actinopteri; order Cichliformes; family Pholidichthyidae; genus Pholidichthys; species Pholidichthys leucotaenia. Next base: position 169,636,307 of record CM035845.1, read on the forward strand.
AATTCTGTATTTGTCAGGCGATCTCTGTCTGTTCCGCAACCGCTGCACAGCTCAACGTGTTAAACCATTGTCCTAATGACTTCTCATTGTAGTGAGAATAGCTCAAGCTGAGCGATCAGCCCGCCCAGCCAATCAAACTGATTTACTCCACACTTCTCATTGAAGTGATAATAGCTCAGGCTGAGCGATCTGACAGCACCAGCTGTGGGTGATCACACACAGGACGGGCTCCTCAACACACTCAGTTTTTTTTCCAGTATATTTTTCTTTTGGGCGTACAGAAATGGCAATACGCCCGTTTTTGCTAAAATTGCATTTCCCCCGTATTTTCCTTAAAATATTTGACAATAACAACACGAACTACATTTAAAACATTTCCCAGAAAAGTGTCCCAAACCACTCCGCTGTCTCCCACAGCCGCGCTTGGCACCAAAATACGGCGAAAACGTCTCACTTGACAGGTATGCGCCTCCATTTTCATATTGATCTGGTCAATTTCTTGACAGCAGCGGCTCTCCTCCACTGTAATAATAATGGCTTCCGAAAAATCAATATTTATGGGGCGCCCTCGACAGACCCCCTTCGGCTTCGCAATTCTGGAGGTGATTAATGTCCAGTTCAATGACATTTTCCACTGGTTCTGCTCTCTGGTCATTGTTGGAACTGTTGTCATCAGACAAAGCATCTGATTCCGTCTCGGACGGCTCGAACCTGTAAGGTTCTATGCCTCTGTCACTGTCTGAACCACTGACAAAAAAAAAGACAAAAAAAAAAGACAAAATGAAACTGATCTGTTCACAATCGCTGTCACTTTCCGTCATGATTGTCCAATGTTGATAAGTGTGAATGTGGATAGGCAGGGCAGCCAGGGTACAACTGGTGATGTCAAAAACATGGGCGTGGTCTGAACTGGCTGTCACAAGCCAGCAAGCAAGGTGGGGCCTTCACCTGGTGTATTTTGTGCAATTATGTAAATACAGGTGGGTGATATGGTCTCCGGTATGAATATTTGGTTTAAGCTATGTGTATTTTATCTAAATTCGTTGTCATTTAGAAAAAAAAATTACGTGACATTTGGCCTTTAACAAGGCCAGGAGTTCCTGGCAGCGGAGGGCGAAGGACAGAGCTGCATGGAGGAATCTGATCAGACCTAAATGAAATAGTCATTGTCGCCCCCATTAGACTGCTATGATGATGATGGTAGGCTATTTTATTACAATTCTTTATTCCCTGTTCTCTTAGTGAATGATTCGGGTCCTAAATTGGGGAGGGTCTCGAGTGTGTGTATGGTTTGTATTTTTGTAAGGAGGAGGGGAATTGTGGTGTCATGAGTGTGGCTTGTGTGTGTGCTGCCATACCCGCCCCTGGTGTGACAACAGGCAGGCATGGCCCATCCATCTATCCATCCATCTTCTACCGTTTTTCTGGAGGTCTGGGTTGCGGATGCAGCAGTTCAAGCAGAGAAGCCCAGACTTCCCTCTCCCCAGCCACCTGCTCTAGCTCTTCAGAGAGGATACCAAGGAATTCCCAGACCAGCTGGGAAACATAGTCTCTCCAGCGAGTCCTGGATCTGTCCTGGGGTCTCCTCCCAGAGGGACGTGCCCGGAACACCTCAAGTGGGAGGCGTCCAGGAGGCATCCTGATCAGCTGCCCATACCACCTCAACTGACTTCTTTCAATGTGGAGGGGCAGCGGTTCTACTCTGAGCCTCTCCCGGATGACTGAGCTCCTCACCTTATCTCTGAGGGTGAGTCCAGCAATCCTACGAAGAAAGCTCATTTCAGCCGCTTGTATCCGCGATCTCGTTTTTTCGGTCATTATCCAAAGCTCATGACCATAGGTGAGGGTAGGAACGTAGATTGACTCGTAAATCGACAGCTTTGCCTGAGAGCTTAGCTCCTTCTTCACCACAACAGACTGGTACAACATCCACAACACTGCACATGCTGCTCCAATCCGTCTGTCAATGTCTCGCTCCATTCTCCTCTCACTCATGAATAAGACCCAAAGATACTTAAACTCCTCCACTTGGGGCAGGAGCTTGTCCTCAACCTGGAGAGGACTATCCACTTTTTTCCGGCTGAGGACCATGGATTCGGACTTGGAGGTACTGATTCTCATCCTAGCCACTTCACACTCAGCAGCATACCGTCCCACTAAGGCCTGTAGGTCATTGCTGGATGAAGCCAGCAGGACAACATCATCTGCAAACAACAAAGATGAGATCCTGTGGTCACCAAGCATGACACCCTCCGTTCCCTGGCTGCACCTAGAAATCCTGTCCATAAAAATTATGAACAGGATTGGTGACAAAGGGCAGCCCTGGTGGAGTCCAACTCTCACTGGGAATGAGTCCGACTGAGTGTTGGCAATACGAACCAAACTCTCACAACAGTCATACAGAGACCAAATAGCTCGTAACAACAAGCCCGATACCCCATACTCCCAAAGTACCCCCCACAAAAAACCATGAGGGACGCGGTCGAATGTCTTCTCCAAGTCCACAAAACACATGTAAACTGGTTGGGAAAACTCCCAGGAGCCCTCAAGGATTCTCGAGGGTCGATTGTGCCATGGCCAGGACGAAAACCACATTGCAACTCCTGAATCTGAGGTTTGACCAACAGCCGGATTCTCCTCTCCAGTACCTTGGCATAGACCTTCCAAGGGAGGCTGAGGAGTGTGATCCCTCTAAAGTTAGAGCACACCCTCCGGTCACCTTTTTTGAAGAGAGGAACCACCACCCCAGTTTTGCCATGCCAAAGGCACTGCCCTCGACCTCCATGCAATGTTGCAGAGGCATGTCAACCATAACAGCCGTACAACATCCAGGGCCTTGAGGTACTCGGGGTGAATCTCGTCCACCCCCGGGGCCTGGCCACAAAAGAGATTTTTAACCACCTTGGTGACCTCAGCCCCTGTGATAGGCGAGTCATCCTCCTTGTAAACAAGCACTGCTTCCTCTGTGGAAGGCGTATCAGTGGAATTGAGGAGATCCTCGGAGTACTCCTTCCATCGCCCGATGATATCCCCAGTCGAAGTCAGCAGTGCTCCATCCACACCATAAACAGTGTGGACAGGGAGCTGCTTCCCCCTCCTGAGCCGCCGGACAGTTTGCCAGAATCTCTTCGAGACTGACCAAAAGTCTTGTTCCATGGCCTCACCGAACTCCTCCCATACCCGAGTTTTTGCTTCAGCAACCACCTGAGTCGCACTCCACTTGGCCTGCCGGTACACCTCAGCTGCTTCGGGAGTCCCACAAACCAATCAAGCTTGAGAGGACTCCTTCTTCAGCTTAATAGCCCCCCTCACCACTGGTGTCCACCACTTGGTTTGGATTTGCCACCACAAGATGCCTCGACGACCTTGCGGCCGCAGCTCTGGGCAGCCGCTTCAACAATGGAGGTGGAGAACATGGCCCATTCAGACTCCATGTCTCCAGACTCCCTTGGAATGTGGTTGAAGTTCTCCGGAGGTGGGAGTTGAAGACCTCCTGGACAGGGGCCTCAGCCAGATGTTCCCAGCACACCCTCACTATACGTTTGGGTCTACCAGATATGAATGGCATCCTCCCTTGCCATCGGATCCAGCTCACCACCAGGTGGTGATCAGTTGCCAGCTCTGCACCTCTCTTTACCCAAGTGTCCAAGACATACGGTCGCAGGTGTGATGACAGGAAAACAAAATCGATCATCGACCTGCGACCTAGGGTGTCCTGGTGCCAGGTGCACATATAAGATAAGATAAGATAAGCCTTTATTAGTCCCACAATGGGGAAATTCCAGGATTGCAACAGCACAGGGATAGCAACACTCAGAGCAACAATCAGAAGGCAACAAAAAACAACATCTAGTAAACATACTGTATGTCCATATTACTATAAATGTATATATATAGACACAGTGCAGAGCATTATGGTTGGTTGGTGAATGTGCAGCAGAAAGTCTAAGCTCTCTCTCCGCGGATGCGGTGGGCCAGCTGGAAGTCTTTGGGCATGATGGTGACCCCCTTAGCGAAGAAGAGACACCCTTATGAGACATATGGACACTCTTATGCTTGAACATGGTCTTTGTTATGGACAAACTGTGGTTGGCACAGAAGTCCAATAACTGAACACCACTCGGGTTCAGATCAGGCAGGCCATTCCTCCCAATCACCCCCCTCCAGGTTTCACTGTCGTTACCCACGTGCACATTGAAGTCCCCCAGTAGGACAATGGAGTCTTCAAGAGGAGCACTCTCCAGCACCCCAGTCAGAGACTCCAAAAAGGGTGGGTACCCTGAACCATCATTTGGTGCATAGGCACAAATGATGGTCAGGACCCATTTCCCAACCCGAAGGCGGAGAGAAATAACCCCTTCGTCCACCGGGGAAAACCCCAACATAAGAGGCAGCCCTGCTTGTCACCTCTCGCCTGGGGCAACTCCAGAGTAGGTCAAGCTCCAGCCCCTATCCAGGAGACTGGTTCCAGAGCTGTGTGTTGAGGTGAGGCCGACTATATCTAACCGGTATCTCTCAACCTCATGCACCAGCTCAGGCTTCTTCCCCACCAGAGAGGGGCACAGCCCCTTGTATATAGATAGTTCTGTATTATTAACAAAGGGGTGGTTGGCTGTTGGTTCCCTGCAAAACGAGACTCTGACTCCTTATTCATACATAAGTTTCCATTAACTTTTTCAGATGTCAGCAAAGAATGTGTTTTAACAGTCCCACATTGTCGTGATTTCCTGCCTCTCTGAGGCAGGGGAGACAGAAACCCAAATGCAGGAGATGTTTAGTGCGTTTATTGAACAAAAAGGTGATGACACAGTCCAAGCAAACAAACAGGCAAACATAGTACAATGAGGAATCACTGGGATTACACGCAGGACGCTCCTCAGCTCACAGGTGAGTACATACAGAGGAAACCCAAGGCACTACAGGTGAGACTGATCAGCGGGGGGAGCAAAAGAGAAAACCCAATGCGCTTCCAGACGTGACTGGCAAGCGGGGGGAACAAACAGTACTCACAGGGCTGGGAACAGAGCAATCCACGACGATAATCCCAGTGGACAATCCAGAATGACAACATGGATGGACAATGCAGTAATCCGGCAACACACAAGTGCACAGACAGAGCTTAAATAATATCAGACATCAGCAGTAGAGTGAGTGCAGGTGTGAGTGAGTGTGTGCGTAGGAATGTGTGGGTGTGTTTTGAGCTAGAGTGAGCACAGGTGTGGGTGAGTGTGTGCATGTGTGAAGTATGAGTGTATGTGTGTGCGTGACTGTGGGTGTTTGAACCTGAGCAGGGAGAGGAACAGGCAATGACAGATTGGAATCACCTGTCAGCAACTGACAGGAGAGGGGGAGTGGCTACCAGAAGACAGGAGGCACAGAGAAACCATGTGGAACGCAAAAGGTAACACAAAACACAGATAATATGGAAACAGGAAATAGCCATGAAGCCGAGCTCGGGAGAATCCCCAGCTCGGTTCATGACACACATGTGGGAATAAAATTTAACTGTGCACAACAATTGTTACATTTTTGGAACTCTACGAGATTGAAGATAGGATTTAACCCCTTGCACTCCAGTCAATTTTCCTAAAAACGCCAAAAAATAATGTGCCCAAAGTAAATCGAAAGCTGTTCTTCAACCCTTTGCAGCATCTTCATGGGGTTGGTCTCATTTAAAAGAAAATACTTTGAATTTTTTGGCAAAAAAAACATTATCTCTCTAAGTGCTCCGGCCACTGAGTTACAGTCATCTAAACATAGTGAACTTGAAGAAAATAAATTTGGCCTGGGTGTTTTTTTGGATACAAATGCTTGCAAATAACACACAGCTTCAGATCCGGGCTGGAAAATGCAACAGAAATGTAGAACCAAGTGTTATCCAGCTGAGGTCCAAATTTTGTAACAATACCACAAAAAATGAATATATTACACAGCTTTGTTCTCAGGCTGTTCCCAGGCGTTTTGGAACTGTGCCAAATGGCACAGTTTGGAAAAACGTCTGTAACTTTTGAATGATTCAATGTAGAAGCTTCATTTTGGGCTCTAATGAAAGGTGACACTCAGGGCTGTGTCTGTGTGTGTGTGTGTGGGGGGGGGGGTTGTCCCCTCCCCTTGCTACAGAGGACGGAGATCAGCCATCACTACATGACGGATTACACTCGGATGTGGCGATGTGGCCACAGCAGCGCTGTCACCGCGGCTCCCCCCACCCCCCAACAGAATCGTAGTGGCGGGGGGGGGGGGCGTTCACGGTCCGGAGGCGACGAACGAACCGTGTAACACGGCGCACGCACTTCGGACATCGTGCGCCGCACAGTTGTAATTTACCCATCGGTCAAAAGTCATTTTTGATTACAATTTTCAGGGATAAAAAATAATTTGGCTTATAACACCTTACTTCTTCACAGCCACATTGTCCTGGCCAACTTCTCTTCCTCATTGTCAGACGAACGCGACGCTGGTCCGCTCGTGGTTCTGGTCTCGCGACCCGGTCAAAACATAATTCCATGATTACGGTTTTGGCGAATGATTTACAACCTTCGTCGTCGGCCTCCGTCGGTCTATGATGACCATATAAGAGAATCCTCAACACTCTGCTGGAATTTAAAAAAAAAATAATAAAGCACTACCTGTGGCTGCTGAAGCAGTCTCTCTTCACTCAGCCTTTGTAGACAAAACAGCTAAGCGAACTTCTGTGCTTCAATTGGCTCGCTGCGTTGGTAGGCGGGTCCTTCTTGCCAAGTTTTCAGTCATTGGTTCTTCAAGATTTCAGAAACCCAATTCAAGGCTCTTAGTCGAATGAGAGGTCAATCAGATGAACTAATCTGTTCGCGGCTGTGTCTGCAGCTTTTATTTTCAGTGCGCGCTTGGACGCCATACACCACCTACATCACAATCTCCATCATGCGTCCTAGAGCGCACGAGAGCGCCCTCGTGCGCTCTAGGATACAGAGACTTGCCCACCCGTGGGACAACGGAGCGCAAGAGGTTAAAGTATCTGAGTTGCAGCTAAAAACCCATCACCATCACTATTGGCAGTCTGTGAAAAAATGTCTTTTTTTATGCTAAAAAACAAAAGATTAACAGTGAAACAAACAGTGCAAGTAATCAAAATGGGACTTCAAGAGGTGTGGTGTGGAAACGGTCCAAAGGTGACGATAAGATGAATGACAGCCAGATTGTGGTCTGTGTGTGTGTAAATTTGGACAATTCATAATATTTTCTTTTTTTTTTAAATGAATTAAACAATTTTCAGCAGAAGAAAGTATCAGTTGTTTAATTACTGTGTTTCCAAGGCAGATATCTTGATGCATAGACAGACAACAATAAACTTCACTTTTTTACTACTTTTATTTCACTGTAATGTCACTTGTGTTTTAAATATGACTTGTTTGGCAACACCAATGGGCCATCCAATAATAAATAAAATGGAAATTTAAATATTCAAACATAGGAACTTGGCTAGTATAAAAAAAATCAAAAGTTATCATAAATTTAAAAACATACTAACAACAACGGCACCCTGTACTACTACTACTACATTCATAATAACTATGTTAATATCTGGAGTTATAGTGGGAAAATGCACATACTATATGTGCTTGTCAAAGGCATTCTTTACAAACATTTGTCTCAGTATGTGCAGCTGTTGCAGTGAAAAGGCATCAAGTTTGAAGCAAGTACATTTTAACATGCATACGTTCACATGTACTACACACCTGGTAAAGAATCAAGCAATCACAACATTGAAGCAATCTTTTTCCCTCATTTGCACAGCAAAAGCACTGGTCTCTTATGTAAACATTTCTTATTTTTACTGTACAAACAAAAAGACAAATAATAAAAAAAACAAAACAAAACAAATGTGGTGAAAAGTAACAGCCATTCGATACTAGATTTAGCACTAGGCATATAAACATCTATAGTTGTAAACTACTGTGATTCATTGTGTAGTTTCAGGCTTTTGAGTTGAAACCAATTTTAAAAGGTATTATGTGCAAAACCTTGACATGAAAAAAGGAACCGTTTTCCAACTGCAGTGTGTAAAATGTTACGTGGCAATGACTTTTACCTTCTTGTCCATACAGGACACGCATGACTGCAACATAACCATGAACAACTGGTAACATTAAGAGTGAGATCCAAAGCGGATAAATCCCTACCTCGTGCCATACATATGAGAAAAGAGCTTGCATAGACTGATAAAGGATGGCCATGCTATGACCCTAGACCTTGGAATGGTCTCGTCACATGTGATGAATGGCCATAGTCATGAGACCGGTGAAAAGGAACTGCAGTGAATCATATTCTTCATGGTGCTGTCAATGAAGAATATCACATATAAAGTATCCAGGTAATAAGATTTTACTTTGAAAGTAAGAATTTGAGTGAACCTACAACACGAAAATAAAGCAAAACAGAGCTTTAACAAATGGTAGAAACGTTACACTACAACTGCATTTTTAAGTCAAACTGAAAAAACTTTATTTTATCATCTAGATTTCCTCATGTACTCTAATGAAATTCTGTACCTTGTTTTCTGTGGTACTTTTGCATTTATGACCACTAGCATCCTGTTGGCTGGAAGAAACTGCGGTTCCATATAAGGCCACATAATATTGACTCGAAGAATAGACTCTTCTGCTAAACTGAGCAAATTTGAAACTAAAATAAACATGGCCACAACAAATTTGAGTGCTCTAGACGAAAGATAGGTCTTTAAAATTGAAACTTATCAAGGTTGAAATGTTGCTTTATTTAAAACATGTCCATATATAGGCTTCATCTACTGTAAGTTAATTTGATTCATTAAAGAAGTCTTTTTACAGTTTGTGGTGTCGGTGCCTTTTAGAATAAACATTCATCAAAAAAATCTATAAAAGTGACAAGTATACAATATATAACTTATTTATAACTTGTATACTAACTTGTTTGTGTTATTTTTTGTGAGTTTTACAGGTGTGAATGCTTTTATCATGTTAGTGAGCCTTTCCCCAGATGAAATTTTAGGCCATGATTCAAAATGCAGTTCATTTATTGACCATGTCATTTAAAAACAATTGTTCCAATGTTAAACATAACATTAACTTTGAGCTTTTTTGGTCTGAAAGAAAAAGTAAAAAGCAACCTCAATTAATGCACAAGAGAAATATCTAAAACAGAACACGATTTGTGGTTTCTTGACCAGCAACACTGCAGCATAAACTCACCATCCAGGACTGACTGACAAAAAATAATAAAGTAAAACTATAGGCCTCAAAATGTGTCTCCACAACAAGTGATTACAGCCATGGTATCCCATAGATTGCATATACTGTATCAGCAACCTGTCAGTGGTAAAGTCAGAGCCAGAGTATAATATTACCCTGCAGTACTCTGAACTCTAAATGGACAGCCACGCATGCTTTTTAGGCCTATAGCTGAAATAGACAGACTTCCATAAATGCTTGTTTTCAGTGAGGGCCAGTGGTCAGACCTAGTGAACATTTCATACAAAGGGCTGAGCCTCATTTTCTCCCCGCCGTTGCCATTGTTCCTCTCTTCTCACTCTCAACCGTCACCTCTTCCATCACTCCATTTTCTTCATGTTAAGGCCCCCATTCTCTCAGAGATCCCGCTCATGGCAAGGTCTGGCTCTGCCCTCACTTGCTCTCCGATACTATTGTCTTTCTCGCCTCTTCCCTTCTGTCTAGTTATTTCTATCTTTTCTCTGCCTTCATCTCTCTCTCACCTCAGGCTGGGGGTGGAAGTGGGGGGGGGGTCTCAGCTGGTCGAGCTATACAAATCGATCACTTAGAAAGAAGGAGAAGGAGAGGGCAGAGAAGGAGCAGACGGGGTGGGATGGGATGGAAGAAAGAAACAAGAGGGAGGGCCAAAAAGAGCTGATCTTACCAAAAAAAGAGAAGAAGAATAAATCCTGATGGTAATAACTATTACCCTGAACTGTCTCCACTTCCTTCTTGCATCTCAGCCACAGAAGAGGATTGTGGGTAGCTGATGGCGTTGGCTTTTCACACGTGAATATTTAATAAAGGGCTCATGAATAATTCAGAAAAGCAAGCAGCTGTGTTTGAGCCTAAGTGGACATGTGAGGAGCCCAAAACTGACAGACCCCGAGTGCTACCATTCATCCTCACTGCTCAAAGACTCAACAAAAAGATCAGTACAGGGACTCCACTGTACATGTGTCTGAAATCTTTCTAAAAGTGAACGAGTGACAGAGGCAGCTCAATCTTGTCTACTCTCTACTTTCCTATTCAGTTGAGCATAGACTGAAGAGCCAAATGACCGAGTGGACAAATACTCCACTTCATGTCTTTCTAACGCTCTTTCAATCACTCTTACTGCCACTCACTGCTCAATCTTCAGATCTCATTCTCATATTCCCCGCTGCCGCCTTCTCTCTCTCCTCCATTTCCATGCTTTCATGTATTCTTGTTCCCTCGCCTTCATCGCATGCCCCATCGCTCCCCTCTCTCACTTCTTTCAGTCAGTTTGTTATTGGCCCTCGCTGGACTTTGGTTAGGACATCGTGTTCCAGTTAACATGGATCCCAAACTCTACCTGTGGGGCTGCCGCTACCTCTAAATGCTCGTTGACCTGTTTTGCACACAATCCGAGAAAACACACAAGCACACTGTGGCTGGCCTGATGTATGGGATCAGAGTGTTTTTTTGTTTCATATTTCTATTAAATACCCATTTTCATTGAATCAAGAGCAGAATTCTGGGAAAAAATGGGAGATTTTATGTTGCAATGGTATTAGCATGGATATGGTGTGAGAACGAAAAAAAAAAAGTGTAGGTGTATATCACAGAAGCCGTCTCAACATTGTCACATGGCAGCAGCTGGAATTGCAACATATGTATGAGTCTTTGGTAGGCAGGAATTATTCCAGGTGTCTTGTCTTCACAGCGTTGCCAATATCAGTCACCACAACCATCTGAGAAATTAATATGTCAGGATTCATCTAACCATACAGCCTACTGTAGCATATCTGGTATACCATTGCTGTCTTCACTGACACGGTTGTTTTTGTTTTTATTTCCCAGTTGCTGGACAATGACCTCCACAGTATGTAGAAAGCCCCTGTCGCTTATGAGTGGCAGTGTACCAGGACAACTCCTGAGAACATCTGGAGGAAACTGACTGAAAGACCTAGACAGATCTAGCTATAGTTCATCTATGGCTTTGTCCAGCAGTACTGCTTCCATCTTACCTTCACCTTCCAGCATATGCATATATATATATATATATATATATATATATATATATATATATATATATATATATATATATATATATATATATATACACACTACCGTTCAAAAGTTTGGGGTCACTTAGAAATTTCCTTATTTTTGAAAGAAAAGCACTTTTTTTCAATGAAGATAACTTTAAACTAATCAGAAATACACTCTATAAATTGCTAATGTGGTAAATGACTATTCTAGCTGCAAATGTCTGGTTTTTGGTGCAATATCTACATAGGTGTATAGAGGCCCATTTCCAGCAACTATCACTCCAGTGTTCTAATGGTACAATGTGTTTGCTCATTGCGTCAGAAAGCTAATGGATGATTAGAAAACCCTTGTGCAATCATGTTAGGTCTGGAATGCTGTAATTGCTGCAAATGGAGGATTCTTTGACGAAAGCAAAGTTTGAAGGAAAAAATTATTATTTCAAATACAAATCATTATTTCTAACCCTGTCAATGTCTTGACTATATTTTCTATTCATTTTACAACTCATGATGGTAAATAAGTGTGACTTTTCATGGAAAACACAAAATAATTGTCTGGGTGACCCCAAACTTTTGAACGGTAGTGTATATTTGTGTGTGTGTGTGTGTGTGTGTGTGTGTGTGTGTGTGTGTGTGTGTGTGTGTGTGTGTGTGTGTGTGTGTGCGCGCCCATGAGTCACACATATGCCCCACCTCTTGTTTGTTTCTATCTGTTGTTGCTGTGAACGTGCTTCGGTGCATGTGTGTGTATGCATACACAACACTTGACACATGTGACATTTGAATGGTTTTTTTTTGTAACACTTTAACTCTTGCAATTTGTACAGTTTGATTGCAGTTGTTTTGTTTGTGTATGATTGTTTGTTTGTGTTTTTGCGACCCACCAGGGAGCTACAGATGCAAATTAGCAGTATTGCTAAATCTGGTATACTGACATTTGTACATTAGTATGTAATGTTCCTTTCAAATAAACATTAAACTTAAACTAAAATGATGTACACTGCCTATGGTCAAAAAAAATGTAGAAAACTCGTAATGGTGCTCTTGTCAGCTGACTAATCTGGCTCTGTTTCAAGACTATACGGTGGTGGTGGGGGGCTGAAAAGTTCATAGGCTGACTAAGAAGGAGTTATGACTTTGAGGATCAAGAAGAAAGCTTCTATCCAAGTGCTGCAACACCAGCGTTGAAATGTTGAAAAATATGTTGAAAAATATGTTGAAAAATAAACCACATTTAGTCAGATTTGACCACTGCATCATGGTCAGGCTATATGAACTTTTCAGCCCCCCCCCCCCCCCCCCCGTAGATTCAAGTAAGTTTGTCAAGTAAGAACATTTTTTTTTTGCATTTCCAAGACAACAGCTTACTTGTTGAACTGGTACATATGAGTAATCAGGTTACTTATTCCTCCTTCAAATGTTAGCATACTGATCAAAACCCTAACAAAGCACCCACATACGTATTTGTTAATGTGGTACTAGGTAAGTCATTAACTACAGTTTAATTGATTTTTGTTGCTTATAGCTGTTCATAGAAGCCTTTTCCCTGCCTCCCAAAGCAGAATATTTGTACATACTTACATGTTTGGCACAACAGTCCCCTAGTCTGCCACCTTACCATGGTGGAGGGGTTTTCAAGCCCCACGGATCCAAGGAGCTTCGTTGTCAGGTCATCTTGCCCCTGGTAGGATCTCCCAAGGCAAATGATTCCTGGGTGAAGGGTCAAACCAAGAGTGGTTCAGTGCATCCATATGAACAAGTTAACAACAAGGATCCAATGTACCCCAACCTGGTGCCAGGCTTGGTGAAAGGGGTTGACAGCAAGCGCCTGGTAGTTGGGTTTCTGCATGTGGAACCCAGTCAGGCTGAGCCTGAAAGAGTATCATTGGTCTGTTCGCAAGTGGGCTCACCGCCTGCATGATAAGGGGGCAGTCTGGGTTTGTTTGCTTTGGCTGGTGCAGTAAAGGATGGATGGATGGGTGGATGGATGGATGGATGGACGGAAGGCACAACAGTACCATTTTAATTGGATATTCATTTCTGTAAGTTCAAGTACACGGTCAGCCAAGGTTTATAATCTGAACTGTAAACCAGGAAAAGGAAACCAAAACAGCTTGAGGTGTTCTAAACATCCTTCAACTAAATCCTTGAACTTAAAAGTATATATTAGATGACAACATGCGAAACAAGCTATAGGGCCAAGGGGCGAAACAGTTTGTTGGGTGGCCTACCAAAGTCCTTGGACCACCAAACAGAAGAACATGACGCATCTTGTGGCCTACCAATGTCCAAAGGCCACCAGACAGAAGAGCACGGTGCGGCAGGAACGTGCACATCAGGCGTGGCAGGAGTGCTGAGCTCAGGTGACAGCAGCTGAAGAGCAGCGACCTAGGGCAGCGAAGGTGGAGTGGACTGCTCCAACAGTAACCAGGGTGGAGAGGACTGCTCAGACAGCCACGGTGGAGCGGACTGCTTGGGCGAACCAGGTTGAGCAGACTGCTCAGATGAACCAGGTGGAGCAGACTGCTCAGATGAACCAGGTGGAGCAGACTGCTCAGATGAAAAAGGCTGGCAAGCAGTGTGCTCGGGGGCCTGGAATTCCATCCCTGATGCAGCCACCTCAGACAGGGAGGAAAAAAACACAGGTGGGTGTCGGGTCAATACAGGAACCACAGGTGGAGCCCAGCGGAGGGAGGCCAGAAGCAGATGAGAGCTACAAGTGGGTTCCCCCGCCAGAAGTAAGGCAAGACTCTAAGTACGGATGTAAAAAATACTAAAAAAAAGTACTTGACTTAGCTCTTGCTCCACTGCCGGCAAGGACCCCGGTGACTGCTGCTGGAGAGACAATGATGACCACTGAAGACACTGGAGGAGCAGACGTGATGGCCTCTGGAGATGCTGGTGGAACGGCAGATGAGGCAGTCTGAGGTGCAGCAGCGGATGAGGGAATCAGTGTAGCAGATGTGGGAGCCGGCATTGAAGCTGCTGTGGGAGCTGGTGTAACAGCTGTTATGGGAGCCGATGATGTAGCTGCTGTCGGAGCCAACGTTGGAGAACCCTCCAGGGCAGAAAAACTCCATGGGGCTGGGGCAGAGGAGGAAGAGTGGTGAGGACGTGAAGAAGCTGGAGCTTGGTGTGAAGAGAGAGGCGCTGGAACCAGGGGACGCTTTTTCGTCGGCACAGGCTTCGGCGGTCCCAACAAATACCTCCCCAACCTGTGAAGTGGCAGCAAGGCTGGTAAGGCTGGCGTTGGAGCTGGAGCAGACACCAGAGAGTGACGAGGAACGGGAGGCACCAGAGCCTGGGGACGCTTCTCAGGCTCAGGCCTCAGTGTTAATGGGGAGCTCTCCTCCAACCCGTGGAGTGGCTGCAGAGCTGGGGAGAGGCAGACTGGAGCTGGGGTGGACACAAGAGATTGGTGAGATGGTGTGTGTACCGGACAATGGCGTGGAGAGGGAGGCGCCGGGGGCAGGGGACGCTTCTTGATTGGCACAGGCTTCAGCAGTCCAGATATGTTCTCCACCATCTCGCGGTACATACGTCGGAGGTTGGAGACTGAAATCAACAGTCCGACCAGCTCGGGGTAGCTCTGCAGGCTCGGAAATGCTTTCACCACTCTGGCCACAATGTCCAGGTTCCTCAGAGCCTCCTCTGGCATGCGGGAGGTGTGGGCATCCAAGATAAAGTCCTTGATCATTTGGGCAGCCCACACCTCATCTATGTCCAGTGCCAAAAGTCCAAGCCTGCAAGGTCCTCTATTGGTGAGGACATACTGTCATGTCATTTTTTAATAGGACCCAAGGCAGCAGGCAGGACTATGGTGTGAGGATATTTATTAATAGAACACAAAAACAAACAGCAGCCTGGGAGTTGAAAACCAAACCAAACCACAGAGGCACAAACAATCTCACGAAGAATACTGTAATTCCGGGAGAACTTGGCACACAGGGAAAATGCAGGAATACATGATGAAGAAACAATGACAATGACTTCACAATGAACAGAGAACAAAGACTGACATAAATAGGGGGACTAACAATCACTAGAAGGCAAGACCGGTGGGAGACAATCAGGGCTAAACAGTAACACATGAGGGAAAGTGGCTATAGGTACAGAACACACAGGGGACTGACAACAATAGGTAAACAAATATACACTCAAGACCCAGAACCAGACAAAGGACAAAAACAAGGACAAGGAAACACAAAGGCCACAATAATGACAAAAAAAACAAACAGGGGATGACACAACAAACCAGGGGAACACAGAAGACAATAACAGAGGACCTAGGGGAATACAGAAGGTAAATAATGCAAATATAATAATAATAACCAAAACAGGGAAAAACAGAGAACAAAAATGAACATAAAGCGTGGGCATGGTCCTAAGGCCATGCCCAGAACATAACATAAATAATTCCAGCAGAGTTTGTTGCACTAAGGTACTAATGTTGATGCTGTTGTTGATGTCTTGTTTCAATTTGACTAAGAGGAAAGTGGTAATATCTGATTGGTCCAAATAACATACAAAAAAAACATGAAATTCATTTGACTTTACTGACACATACACATGTAGCCTCACACACACACACCACCCAGACACTCTGCTTTAGACGACATTGTGATCAAGTCCAACGCTGTCGAGCAAATGCCTCCTGACCTGTTCACTGACCCTCACAAACTAATGTCTGCACCGGTGGTCGCGACATGACATGTATGAGTCTCTTTCTATCTTCCTCTCAACACACACATGCACACACAACTACACACGAGCGCACTTGATGTCCTCTGCCCCTGAAAAGCCCCCCCGGCTATACTCTGTTGCTGTCTGCTAGTTTTAATACTCTGCTAGACTGGGCTGGACAACGCTCAGCTGCACTGAAATAGAAACATATCTCTTCCGTTGCAGGAAGACCTCGCAACTTTCGACAAGTACTTTGCAGTTTGGCTTAATCCTGTGGTATTTAAAGAATCTAATCGATATTAGTTGCCCTTTTTTGTTTGTTTCCAAAACCTTATAGCGGTAGGGGCCTTTGAAGTATGGTAAAATAACAGCTCTCACCTAAAGCTTGAGACACTAAAATTTTCATCATAGAATAATTTTTAAATGGGGCATCTCTACATACTGTAGCAAAGGCTTTAGCTTAATTAAAAAGCCTTAAAAATGCTGCTGTCTTTACTTTGTGCTAAATACTGTTGGCAATTTTAAAGTAATTAATGCTGTTTCCAATCAAGTGCAAAAAAGAACAACAGCCAGCGTAAGAAGGTGGGCGAAGTGCAAGTTAGAACAATACCATTACTCCTAGCCCTGAGGCAGGGGCAGCTATTTTATTAAACTTTTTGGTGTTATGATCTGCTCTGCATGCCTGCTGCCCTAATTATCTCCACAGCTGCGCGCACACCTGATCGTCTCATCTAGTGGCCTATTTGAGCAGCGCTGCCCTCTGGTCTGCACGGAGATGGCAACGCTCCCATGGTCTGGCAAGACCTCCTCGCCAACTCTACTCGTCCTGCTCTGGAGTTCCGCCTCCTCGGCTCCTTCCTGCTCATCATTTCACCTGGGAGCCTGAGCTCCCCACCGACAAGTAAGCTGTCATCCATTCTTTACTTCTCCGCTCTCCCCTTTCTCCCCCGTGCACAGGTGGAAGCCTTCTGGCGGCGGACCTCCTCCTCCTGGCGGCGGACCTGAGCACAACCCACACTTCACCTGCACTGTACAAACCTGCACCGCTTCACCTCGTCGGCAGCGGCAGCCTAGACACGGAACAACTGGACTGGAGCCCTTGGGAGATCTTCAGTGCCTCAGCTTTCCAGCCTACTTGGTTGCCAGTCTGAACAGTGCTCTTCTCGCCCAGCTGCTACACTCCTGCACACACGCACACATCCACACTAACACCCCTTATAATAAAGGATAATTGTGTCTACTTTGAGTCCACGTCTTTTTCTGGGTCATCAATCATGTCATTTGGTAGCCTCACTTAAAAACAGGATGTTAAAAGTCACATTCACTAAAACGTGGTGTGTTTGCCAGCTTTAACCTTCAAAAAATGTTTTCTTGGGCCATACAATTACAGCAAGAATATTAAAATCTGTCTTTACTAAGAAATATTGAGATTTTTTACAGTTTGATAATGGGCAGAGCCACTATAGTTTTTCCAGGACACAATCCCCTGTGTCACCAACACATCTAGTCATCAATTACAACCCCTCACCGTGCTATTGGCTGTGATATCGATCCAGTCCTTGCCCAAAGTTTCTGAGCCCAAGGCAGTAAGCTTCAGAACTGACAGTGCTACTAGAGAATTAGTTTAAGGAGCTCATCTTCGTTGTTAAATTCCAGTCATCCCACTAGACATCCCTGTTCCCATCTGTTTCACTAATCCCCAGTCAGTAATATATCTTGTGTCATTCTGGCTTTTTTTTTTTTTTTAATATTTTTGCCATGACAGTTGGTAGATCGGATCATTACCGTCAGCTTGGCTAGGCGATCTGAACCAATCTGTCTAACCACACTGGACCTTATTTTGGCGAGGAAAGGCTGACATGTCAGGCCGCGTACTGCTAGTTTAGCTGTCAGATCATGGTCAGGTCTTATTGCTATTTTCTATATTTTTTGTCTGCCCTCACTAGACATCTACAGTATGTTCATTTACTAACACTTGACCAACTGACGTTCTTCAACATTATTTTGACTTCTTTTACTATAGTTTATGGTACTTTGACAGAGACCGTAGGTAGTTATCTGCTACTAACAGTTGACCGTTCACTCATTCACGGTTGTTTCTGTTCTTTTTGTACTCCATGGACCAGTCATATCCTACCAACCACTGAAACCAAACATAGTGACGCTCTATTTAATTTATTCTGAACAACTGACCTCATAAGTGATGAAAGACAGAGGGTGAAGTGAACTGGGGCTCATGATCATTTAAAGAGAAATGCATTGAAATGATCCATTGTGAGAAACGCTGCAAAAGAAGTATCAAAATGTTGCTGCAATAATTAAACACTTAGGCATTTTGATCAAAGCGTGTCACAGATATTTCATTAAAGTGACACTTCATTATAAATTGAGTTTTTTTTCTTGTTAACATGTCTGTAAAATGTTTTTTTTATGACTTACAGGGCATAGCAAATACCACTCAAATGTGTCATGTCTCTGGTTTTTCTACTGTGAAATTTCAGTTAAGCACCGCCCCTTGAAAAAAGGCAAGTTTAGATGAAGTGTTTTTGGTGACGTAACTGTAACAGGTCCATAGTGTTGAGCCAATCAGGACTCTGGCTTGACTGAAGTTAGCCTCCAGGACCATTTAGCATTTTCATTTTTAAGGATTAACTCCTTAAGGATTATATTTGATTACATGATCTGCCTCTCCTGTACCTGGTGTTGAAGATCTGCGCCTGTCACATGATTGGTCAAAAAGTATGGGAAAAACCCCCAAAATAAACCCAGATATACCAAGCATTTCACATCACTCAATGGCAGACACATATAGCTTACTGGTCTGCACTGGAGGACTCAGTTCAGCAAACCAAAGCACGTTGAATCTGATATCACTTCCAGGGCGCAGAAGAAGAGATGTATAAACAATTGCGCAACATATATTTCCACAGGGAGGAAGGATTTGCTCCAAATTTTGCCAGCTATGATTCTAAAAGAGATTATTTAGCCTCTGAAGGGAAATATTTACCTTCTGGACAACACAAGACGGACCGGAACGGGACACTTTTCGTCCGCCATTGAACAAAGCTGCATGTGACTAAAGAGGACAATACCGCCAGTTCTGTGGGGTAAACTAACCAAAATTGAGGTGGAATAAATCAGAAGATAAATGTGATTGTTTCTGGATGTGGGAGAGAAAGCGAAAATGATCGACAAAAGACAAAATAAGGACTGGGGTGAGCACATGGGCGTATGGCAACACATGATGAACGGTAGGTCTGATGTTTTTTTATCAGCTTGTTTACATTCTACTGATTTTCTGGTTCATATATTTTGAAGATAAGATAACAAAAAACAAAAACAAAGACAAAAACCCCCAAACCATCCTTTGTGTAAATATATCCAAGGTCCACTTTGACTAAAAGTTATGTAATCTGATGTGGCTGCTGTCACATTATGCAAATTAGATATGTAAATTTACTCCTATCATAAACGTTGGATCATGTTCTACATCTTTCTCATTGACAGTAAGCCATTATCTTTTACCACTTTCAAGTTACAGCCTTTGGAATTTGTGATATCTAAACTGAATATTTTCTTGACAAAAATCTTCACCACCAGAGGGTGCATGCAGATGGTGCGGATCTGTGACCAAAAACCTCTGTTACGACCCAAGCGCTGGGTTCTGTCCGCGCTCGGGCTAAGCACAGCTCGCTGCCGGCCTTGACAGCTGTGAGTTGTATTATGGCCTCACCGGGCTCTTATTGTGAAGGTGCTCGGTGGGGCTTCCGCCTGTCAAGGTTGGTCAGCTGTTTGTCATTACTGCTCGTTAGTGTTCGCCTTTATAAAGCGGGCACTAGCGGCAGTTAATTTGCAGGAGTATCGTCAAACCTCGTCAAACTAAACTATCCTCGTCAAAGCGTCGTCAGACCTTCATGTCAGGTTCGTGTCTCATGTCATGTCATAGTTTAGCTCGTAGTGGCCGGGGTTAGCCCTACGAGCCCTTGTATTGCCAAGTGTGTGTTTTTGCCCTGAGCGGCTCATAGTCTTGTCTTGTTTTGTGTTTTTAGTAAGTCACCATCACTGCAAAACTCACCGGTGGACTCTTGGCGTCTTATGGTGATCCGCGAGGGTCACCGCATGACAGCATACTCCTGCCAGACGTCTAAACGGAGACGCCACACCGAGACGCCTTTTCATCGTGAGTTTTTGCTTTAACTGGACTATTGTTCTTCCCTGTCTGAGTGTCATTTGCTGAGAGAATGCCATCATCCAGGGGCCGTGGTCAGCGCCTGGGCAAAGAGTTAGCGAGCGCACTGGAGTACATTGACGGGGCGCTCCTTGCCGCTACCTTTGACGTCAACTCCAGCTACATGCGCTGGCACCTGGACTGTGCAGAGGTTCTCCTGGACAACCTTCCTCTCCACTACTACGATCACCCGGAGGTGGTGACGAGGAGAGATGAACTCGCCACGCAGCGCGAGATACTCCGCGGGCTGGAGGAGGAGGAAAGCAGGAAGCAGAGGAGGAGGCATCCTCGCTCCCTGTGTTGGGTTCCTTTCCCTGACCCGGTCCAGGAGGTCGCGCCATCTGGAGGTCGTCGACGACGTCGGTGCCACGGCCAAGGAGAACCTCGGCTGAATCCCCGGCTGGACCCGCTGCCGGCAAAGTCCATCAGCGAGCCTCTGAGAGCAGCTCCACCTCGTCCTTCCAGGGGGCCCTCTGTCACCATCCAGTGGGGAGAGGGAGAAACAACGTCCCCTACAGCAGGAACCATTTTCCCTCCAGGAGAAAGGCAAGTGCGAGTTAATTTATTACACCATAATTGTAGCCTGCCTTGTCTGACTCCTGGGGGCGGAGTTCGGGGTTCGCAGCCCCCCGAGCTCCCTCCACCTGCTGTAGTGATAATAACTAAACCTGCTGCCTCTGTGTCCCCCCCGGTTGAGCGGTCCGCGACGCCAGGCCAACGTCGTTGGATGAAGAGGGGGCCTGCAGTGCTGGAAAGCCTGAATCTGGCTCTGCAGCCACGTCGTGGACGGAGGAGAAGAGCGGACTGCGGCCCGGAGCCTGAGCCAACAATGAAGCGTCCCCGGGTCTCCTCGCCGGAGTGGTCCGAGCCAGTGGGTCAAGTGTCCCCTGCCCCCACGCCATACGGGTCATCGGCGTGGACAGCAGCGCGGGAGGAACCTCAGGCTGCAGATGACATATTGCCAGCTGCAGAGCCCGACGCAGCTGAGTTGGAGCCTGCTGATGAGAGTCGCCGCCCTGAACCTGGATCGTCAAAGTCCTGGGTGGCAACAGAACCCGAGTGCAGGCAAGTGCTCCCTCTTGTATCTCTGTCCCCTGTTTTGGAGCATTTTTGCCTGCCTCTCGGAGAGGCGAGTGAGGAGCAGCCGCCTGCTGCGCCCGAGCTCGTCTCGCTGGGTTCTGTTGCTACCAGTGATTCTGATCCCGGTTTTCCTTTTGTTTGTGAGCCTCATTGCAGTGTCGCCAGCATGGAACCAGTCGGAGTCACTGGGTTGGAGGTCCCAGGTTCGGGGGTGGAGACCGTCAGCGGAGCTGCACCGACCCAGTCGGGGTCCGTCGTGGAGTCTGCTGTGGCCCAATCGGGGTCCAACGTGGGTGTGCCAGAGGCCCAAACGGGGTCCACCGCAGGTGCGGTTCTGGCCCAATCGGGGCCCGATGTGGGTGCAGCTGGGACCCAATCGGGGTCCAGCGGAGGTGCAGCGCCGATGTGGTCCGCGGACGGGGGAGGAGCTGCAGACCTTTCGCCGTTGGACGGATTATGGGCTCATCCTTGCCTTCTTTCCTCTCCACTGAGTCACCGCCCCTGCGCATCATCGCCGGGGGCTGTGGGGGCTCCTGTTCGCTCGCCCCGGCTCTCCCGAGTTTTGTCCTCGTCAGGGAGGCCGCCGCGGACTGTCTTCCTCCGGGACTGGTGGCTGAGGGACACGGGTCGGCCACCTGAGGAACTGCTTCGCCGGTTTGGCGCCCCGGGTCAGCCACCCGACGTGTTGTGTGTTTCATTGGGTGACCTGGTTCGACCACCAGAGGACCGGACGTGCTGGGCGTTGGACTGTGGTGAGCCGACTGGTCATGTTCCGCCTCCTATGACCACCCGTTGGCTGTTGGACGCGGGGAGACCACCTGAACTGTTCCTGTGACGCTTGGTCTCCGCCGGTCGCATAAACTGTCGGGGGGGGGGGGGTAGTGGTCATTTTTTCTGGTGTTGATCTGTCCCAGTGATCTGGTTTTTTTTTTCCTTGCTACCCTGTGTGCTTTGTGTTATGGTTATGTCTTGCAGTTGCCTTAGTTTGTTTTGTGTGTAGTCAGGTATCAGCCAGTAAGTGCTCTGTTTTTTTGTATTTGGTTATTTGAAAATTCACATGAGAATTCACACGCGTGGGAAGTCATTTTCTTGTGTAACATGTGGGCCAAGATTTAATTTTCTCGTGCTGTCCTGTATTTAGTTTTTTCTGACCCAGTGATTCTGTTTTTTTGTTTTGTCCATGTTATCCTGTGCATTTTTTTGTGATTGTTAGTCGAACATTTGATTTAACCGGAGTAGTTGGTATTCTTGTCACTGTCCTGTACTTAGTTGTTCTTGTCGGGTTTTGATTGTTTCTGGGTTTGGTCTCTCTCCCTCCGCACCTACCCCCAGCCACCCACCCTGGGGGGTGGGGGGGCAGGGTGGTCCTTGGGCGTTCCCAAGGGCGGGCTCAGAACGCAGAATGCAGAACTCTGAACTCAGAACGCAGAACATGCAGAACTGTTATGACCCGAGCGCTGGGTTCTGTCCGCGCTCGGGCTAAGCACAGCTCGCTGCCGGCCTTGACAGCTGTGAGTTGTATTATGGCCTCACCGGGCTCTTATTGTGAAAGCGCTCGGTGGGGCTTCCACCTGTCAAGGTTGATCAGCTGTTTGTCATTACTGCTCGTTAGTGTTCGCCTTTATAAAGCGGGCACTAGCGGTAGTTAATTTGCAGGAGTATCGTCAAACCTCGTCAAACTATCCTCGTCAAAGCGTCATCAGACCTTCATGTCAGGTTCGTGTCTCGTGTCATGTCATAGTTTAGCTCGTAGTGGCCGGGGTTAGCCCTACGAGCCCTTGTATTGCCAAGTGTGTGTTTTTGCCCTGAGCGGCTCATAGTCTTGTCTTGTCTTGTGTTTTTAAGAAATCACCATCATTGCAAAACTCACCGGTGGACTCTTGGCGTCTTATGGTGATCCGCGAGGGTCATCGCATGACAACCTCAAGTAGTTAATGCAGTTTCAGTCATTATTCTGGGATACCATGGATACAAATGGGCATGTCCTTCAACTGGTAAATCTTTTTATCACAGGATTTATTCTGTTTAATGTAACGCTAGACACCATTAGCCTTGTGGGATGTAGGTAGGCCTATTCACAGATCCTGGCATTTGAAGGGGGAAGACAAGCAAAAACGTTTTGTTACAAAACTCTAAGACAATGAAATGTTTTGTGGGGGGTTTTTGTAGAAAAAAGAGCATAAGGTACCATATTAGACAATGTAGATTTGTTTTAATAGGGGATTTATATCCACTGGAGTCTGCCTTTAAGACCTTTGCAAACTGTGTCAACATGAAAAAAAAATTGCAAAAAGTGCATTAAATGTCACCTATAAACTAGTTTATGACATGTGTATGTGGTAGGTTAGTCAATATCCTTGTATAAGTCAAAGAGGCCACACTCATAATGATGTATTTATATATGGCTCAATACAGAGTTATGTTTCTTAAAAATTATCAAACGACACATAGAGAGAATGAGGCTATTGATCAATGTCATCCATTGAAACAGCATAACAGTATGCTTAAGTCTGCTCTGATGTTGGGCATTTTAACGGGGTAGTGGGATAGGGTGTTGACTTAAGCTGGATTCATGCTGCGCCTCTGCTGTCCATGTCCGCTCAACCGTGAGGTTTGTGTGATGAAAACTATGGCATCGACTCCAGTCCGCAGATGTCCGCAGAGCCCTTCCACAGACATCCATGCATGGTCTGACTGCGTTGACTGCGCATGCGGAAAACTGTACCTCCCATTCACAAGGTGGAGCTACTGACACAGCATACAAAGTCAACGTAGATGAAGAAGATGAAGAGGAAAATGAGAATAAACATACATGAATCATTTTGCAGCAGCAGCAGCTTGAGTGGGGAAGAGCGCTGAGAAACAGTAATCCCTCCTTTTCCTCAAAGCCATGCCATTGTTGTTACTACAAAAAATGTACAGTGATCTCACATTTCTTCACTTTTATATAGCCAATGACTGGCATGGTAGCACATATGCACTACCCCTAGGACTGGGGTGAAACTACAAATAACAGTTGTGTGCATGTGTCAACTGCTTGGCCTGGTAGACGAAAAAAAGTGAAGCATATACACAACTGCGTGTGCGCCAACCTCATCCAAAGAGGACACACACTTCTGCGGACAAGAGTGGAAAAGTATATTGAATCCAGCTTTACCCTTAAGGTAGTCTCAAAAGGCCATCCCAGAAGCTGTACTGGCTTTACTCTGTTCAAGGGATGTAAAAAAAATCCAGTAGGAGGTTTTATTGCTCTTATGGTGTTTAATCAGCCTTTAAATCCTAAAATAACCAAAGATTCTTTGGAGACGGAGACGGACAAAGTGTAAAAATCTACACATGTACAGCGCAGTCCAGACCTACAAAGGTGCAATGTTCCACTGAATCATGCAGTAAAACCCCAAAGCTTTTCAGAGTTGTACACCGTGCAGCGATTTCTCACTTTTCAATGCAAATGGAGAATGGGGGGATATTCTCTGGCCACTCAAAACAGCATCCGCTCCACCTGCAGTGCATCGGACCGTGCTCCAACTGTAATTGGCCATCGCATCACTGACAGAGACAGGCCCTCCATTCATCAACCCCCACCCGCCGTCTTTCTCCTCTATTCTTCTCTCTTGGCCCCTGTTGTTGCCAACTCTCCCTCACTTTCCAATTTATACTCCCCCCCACCTCGCCCCACCTTTCCCGATCTTCTCCTCTCTCCTCCACCTCCTCCCCTCCTCTCTGCTCCTTTTCCTCATTAAAGTGGGACCCAGGCAGTAGCGGTCACTGCCTCTCATTTATTTTCATTTGAAACTGGTGCAGCTCCACTGATCCTCTGGGGGTGCAGAAGAGAAAGAGAGAGTGCGATGGTGTCATTCTGATAACAACCGTCTCACACACACAAATAACCACAAACACACAGAAGCCCACATTAAAAAAAAGTGGCATATAATGCATCTGTCTCAAACACAGGCCGGGAATACACTCTCATGCAAACATGCACTCAAAAATACAAAAGGGGTGCTTGCATGCATTTACCTGCTACGAAGTGCACTTTCACACCCATTACAATTCATTTCACACACATATTCACACATTTTGTGTACCTGCAAGTACCCATCCCCTGGTCCCACCCTCTTCTTTCACATATAAACCCCTCTGCCTTCAAACCACCCCATTGTCACCTGGGTGACTGTGGGTATTGATCTGTGGATGTGTGGTGCATGTGCAGGAAGATGACTGCACACCGCTTGCCCTCAGTTCTTGCACGTGTGTGTCCATGCATTGTATTAGAGTTGTGTCGAGAGCAGCCCCGCCTGACACTCTTTGAATGAAAAAGTGCTCGGCAGATTAAATCGTCGTAGCTGAGACGAGGTGCACTCCCTTCACTAAGGCTTCAGCGACTGGTTTAGCAAATTCAGGGCGGCTGGAGGAAGGGAGGGAGGGAGGGATGGAGGGAGGGACCAGAGAGGCATTGCCTTGACCCATCTTGGAAAATGGGACCAGGAGCCAGTGACTCAAAAAAATGATCATAAGAGTAATAGAAGAGTAATATCCTTCACACCATTAGGAATGCACAGTGTCAGGTAAGTGGGAGGGAATGCTTGGTTTAATTGCCAACACACCCCAAAGTGGGCAGATGATTGAAGTGGCTGAACAATAACAACAAAAAAGTTATTTCAGTAGATGAGCAGTAAGATGGTGACTTAAACACTTTCTGCACTGAAGTGAAGCAATGACAGGAAAGTTCTAAACTTTGAAGGAATTACCCAGAGTGTTGTACCCGTCATAAAGTTTGGAGGCTGGTTTAAAATGAACTGGCAAAATCAATGCTGCAAAGGCCCAGATACTTCCAGAGTCCCAAGGGAAGAGGCTTACTCCAGAAACTCTGCAAGTGAAGGATCCACTGTGTTTGGTGCAAAGCTGAACAGCAACTTTTCTTAATATAAAGGGTGTCAGGCTCACCAAAAAGCATCTAATCTTATCAGATGTTCAGAACTGCAAAGAATTAAAATTCCAAAGATTGATGGCATAATTCAGAAGTGTGCCACAAATTTTTGCATTTAAAAGCACGCATGTGATCAAAGTAGCCAATGTGAAATTTTATCCATGGCAGTTGTATTAATCATCAGTTTTACAGTCTTAAGAATGGCAATCGTGGTAAACACTAGGTGGCGTGTGAACACGCAGTGGCCTCGCTTCTCTCTTCATGCTTTGTGCCATTTAGTGTTGTTTTAATCATGCCTAAGTTTATATTTATGTGTTTAATGTCCATATAGGATGCTGTGCACAAGTTACAGTCGCCACAACCTTCTGGAGAAAAGGAATATGACCAAACATTACATCTTGGATCAAAGCGTTACAGAGGAACTCCATGGCCGAGGTTTTCTCCACCAGACCTCCACACCCCTGGACTTGACTGCTCCCAATTGGAGATGCCGCAGATGGCATGAGCAGTGACAAAAGAGAGGTAAACGCGGAGGTATCAGAACGCAGCTAGCCACTGCCCACACAGACTCCTCATTCCTTCCCTCATTCTGGCCAACATATGCTCACTAGACAACAAAATAGACTACATACGGCTACTGTGAACTACGCAACGTAATGCGCGGAACTGCTGTGGTTATATCTTTACGGAAACGTGGTTAAATGACAATATCCCAGACTCTGCCATTCAGTTAATAGGGCTAATATGCTATTGTGCTGATCGGGTGTTTATGGAAGGAGGAAAGGCCCGGGGGGGAGGCGTGTGTGTTCACATCAGTGGCGCAACTTTTGTGCATAAACACTGTTCTCCGTTGGTGGAGTTTATGATCATCAAGTGCCGACCCTTCTACATACTGAGAGAATTTTCATCTGTCCTGCTGGTCACCGTTTATGTCCCGCCCACCGCCATTGGCGAGAGGAGTAAAGCACTAAAGGAACTCTATCAGGCTATAAGTGAGACAGAAACAGTGCATTCAGACAGATTTCTCATCACAGCAGGAGACTTCAACCTTGCAGATTTAAAGGCCCTCCTACCAAACTACACAAACATGTGGACTTTCCAACAAGAGGAGACAATTTGCTGGACTTGGTGTACACAACTCACAAGAGTGCATACAGAGCCTCCCCCTCCCCCACCTGGGTCTCTCTGCATACAGACCCAGAGTAAAAGCCATCAGACCAACAAAAAAGCAGGTACGTGTATGGCCAGAGGGGGCCCCAGATGCTCTGAAAGACTGCTTCAGCACCACAGACTGGGACACTTTCAAGCATATAGCCACTCACAATGGACACACAAACATAGAGGGGTACACTGAGGTTATTGTAACATACATAGCTAAATGCATTGATCATGTCACTCACTGCAAAACCATCACTGTTCGTGCCAACCAAAAGCCATGGATGACAGCAGAGGTCCACAGACTCCTGAGGGCTCGGAATGCAGCCTTCAGGGCTGTTGACACTGCAGGACTAACGACAGCTAGGGCCAACCTGTCCCTTGGTATCAAGGAGGCAAAACGACAGGACAGCAAGAAAATATCTGGACACTTCAGCAACACCACAGATCCACGTTCTCTCTGGTGTGGCATACAGACCCTCACCAACTACAAACCTCCACCTCAGACCTGTGTGAGTGACATCACACTGCTTAACAACTTAAATGACTTCTTCTGCTGCTTTGAAACACAAAACAGCACATCAGCACAGAAGACCACTCCTCCACCAGACAAGCAGGCCATAAGTCTGGATCCAGCCAGTGTGAAGCGGACCCTCTCCAGGGTCGACCCACGCAAGGCAGCTGGACCAGACAACATACCAGGTCGCGTTCTGAAGGACTGTGCAGAGAAGCTCAAGAATGTCCTGGCCGAACATCTTCAACATCGCCCTGAGTCAAGCTGTTGTCCCCACATGTTTCAAAACTGCCACCATAATACCAGTCCCAAAGAAGCCCATTCCATCCAGCGACAATGATTACCCACTCGTAGCACTGACCTCCATCATAATGAAGTGCTTCAAGCAGCTGGTCATCAATCTCAGTTTGCATACAGGTCAAACAGAGCCACAGAAGATGCCATCTCTACTGCTCTCCATCCAACCCTCACCCACCTGAGCTCAAAGAACTCCTACGTGCGAATGCTGTACTTGGACTTCAGTTCAGCATTCGACACAACCATCCCCCAGCACCTAATACAAAAACTCAGACATTTGGGACTCAAAAACTCTCTCTGTAACTGAGTGCTGGACTTTCTCACAGGGAGGCCACAGAACGTGTGGGTTGATAACAGCACCTCCAAGACCATCACACTGAGCACAGGGGGCCCACAAGGGTGCGTGTTCAGCCCACTGCTCTTCACCCTGCTGACCCATGACTGTGTACCAGCCTACAACACCAACCACATCATCAAGTTTGTGAATGACACAATGATTTTGGGCCTCATCACCAACAATGAGGCCAACTACAGAAATGAGGTGAGCCAACTGGTCCAGTGGTG
Organism: Pholidichthys leucotaenia; assembly: GCA_020510985.1. Lineage (NCBI taxonomy): Eukaryota > Metazoa > Chordata > Actinopteri > Cichliformes > Pholidichthyidae > Pholidichthys > Pholidichthys leucotaenia. The sequence continues at coordinate 169,665,000 of CM035845.1, forward strand.
TAAAGACAATAATCTTTTCCTGAACATGGGAAAAATCAAGGAAATTGTGGTCAACTTCTGGAGAGGACACACACAGCATCCCCCTCTGATCATCGATGGTGCAGCTGTGGAGAGGGTGAGCAGCACCAAGTACCTGGGGGTGCACATCTCTGAGGACCTCTTCTGGTCCAACAACAGAATGTCACTGGCCAAGAAGGCGCAAACTCGCCTCTGTTTCCTCCGCAAACTGAGGAGAACATGATCCCCCCCCACCACCATCATGTACTCATTCTACCAGGGCACCACTAAGAGCATCCTCACCAGCTGCATCACAGTGTGGTATGGGAGCTGCACCACCTCCTGTTGGAAGACCTTACAACACACAGTGAAAGCAGCCAGCAAGATCGCCGGTGCCCCTCTGCCCCCCCCACCCTTTCAAACATCTACCTCATCCACCTCACTTGCAGAGCAATCAACATTGCAGGCGACACCTCCCACCCATCACACTCCCTCTTCAGCCCCCTGTCCTCGGGCAGAAGGTACCGGAGCCTCCGGGCCCTCTCCACAAGAATGCTAAACAGCTTTGTTCACCAAGCCATGAGGACCCTGAACTCCATACCCCCCCCACCCAGGGTTTCCTCTGGTAACACTTCCGTGTGGAGGGCCACCACGCCAAGAAAATATAAATTTAAGAAAAAATATGAAGGAATGATGCTCCGTAAGAGCTCACATGAAAAACATGCATGACCATCATCCGCGCAGAGTTCAGAAGCGCCCCACCCGCGTGTTCCAGTCGACAGGCAGAGTATCTCACTACTAGCGTTGCTGTCCGGGAGAAACATGAGCATATTAAAGTACTTTAAACACGGAAAAAAGCAGAAGAGGTATGTAAGCAGTGGAGGCATTTATGGTGGTTTTAACCCGCTGGTAACGGGAACAATAATGAAGTCGCTTAGCTAACAGGTGTGGTTAGGCTTCATATGCAGCCGGCTTAATATGGCAAGGGGGACTGATGAATTGCTGAGGATTTATTTCACCAGCCACTACACTAACTAAATTATGTTCACTATTATGTACCTGGCAAGTTAAGATGACCGAAATTCATGAAGTCAATGACTTTAATCCATCAACAGCCTTCAGACAAACTAAACATGCCAGCATCTGGATTTCAAAATAAGGGAGGTTTTTTTATGCTGTCTGGTTGGTGAGGAGAGCTCTAAAAAACTATAAATATATAGAAATCCAAAAATTTATAATAAAGTCTCAAATGTACAAGACAAGTCCATTTTACAAGAGGAAATTACAAATTTGAGGAAAATGGTTCAAATTTAGAGAAAAATAGAAAACTATAAAAAAAATAGTTATAAATTTGAGAAAAACCTCAAACCTTCAAGATTGAAGTCATTACTCAAGTTTTGAAGTGGGTGCCTTTTACACACGTGGACAAAATTGTTGGTACCCCTCTGTTAATGAAAGAAAAACCCACAGTGATCACAGAAATAACTTGAATCTGACAAAAGTGGTAATAAATAAAAATTCTACGAAAATTAACCAATGAAAATCAGACAATGCTTTTGAATTGTGGTTCAACAGAATTATTTTAAAAAACAAACTCATGAAACAGGCCTGGACAAAAATGATGGTACCCTTAACTTAATATTTTGTTGCACCTTTTGAGGCAATCACTGCAATCAAACGATTTCTGTAACTGTCAATGAGACTTCTGCACCTCTCAGCAGGTATTTTGGCCCACTCCTCATGAGCAAACTGCTCCAGTTGTCTCAGGTTTGAAGGGTGCCTTCTCCAGACGGCATCTTTCAGCTCCTTCCACAGATGGAAGGAGCTGAAAGATGGTGTAATCTAATCTAATCTAAGATTTAGATCAGGGCTCATAGAAGGCCACTTTAGAATAGTCCAATGTTTCGCTCTTAGCCATTCTTGGGTGTTTTTAGCTGTGTGTTTTGGGTCATTATCCTGTTGCAAGACCTATGACCTGCAACTGAGACCAAGCTGTCTGACACTGGGCAGCACATTTCTCTCTAGAATACCTTGATAGTCTTGAGATTTCATTGTACCCTGCACAGATTCAAGACACCCTGTGCCACATGCAGCAAAGCAGCCCCAGAACATAACAGAACCTCCTCCATGTTTCACAGTAGGGACAGTGTTCTTTTCTTGGTATGCTTCATTTTTGCATCTGTGAACATAGAGCTGATGTGCCTTGCCAAAAAGTTCCAGTTTTGTCTCGTCTGTCCATAGGACATTCTCTCAGAAGCTTTGTGGCTTGTCAACATGCAGTTTGGCAAATTCCAGTCTGGCTTTTTTAGGATTTGTTTTCAACAGTGGTGTCCTCCTTGGTCCACTTTGGCTCAAACAACGATGGATGGTGCGATCTGACACTGATGTACCTTGACCTTGGAGTTCACCATGAATGTGTTTAGAGGTTGTTCTGGGCTCTTTTGTTACCATTCGTATTATCCGTCTCCTCCTGTGGTCACGTCCAGGGAGGTTGGCTACAGTCCCATGGATCTTGAATTTCTGAATAATATGTGCAACTGTAGTCACAGGAACATCAAGCTGCTTGGAAATGGTCTTATAGCCTTTACCTTTAACATGCTTGTCTATAATTTTCTTTCTAATCTCCCGAGACAACTCTCTCCTTTGCTTCCTCTGGTCAATGTTTAGTGTGGTACACACCATGTCACCAAACAGCACAGTGACTACTTGTCACCCTTTAAATAGGCCGACTGACTGATTACAAGTTTGTAGACACCTGTGATGTTAATTAGAGGGCACATCTTGATTGAACATGTCCCTACGGTCATATTGTTTTCAATCTTTTCTAGGGGTACCATCATTTTTGTCCAGGCCTGCTTCATGAGTTTGTTTTTTAACGTAATTCTGTTGAACCACAATTCAAAAGCATTGTCATTGGTTAATTTTCATAGAATTTTTATTTATTACCACTTTTGTCAGATTCAAGTTATTTCTGTGACCATTGTGGGTTTTTCTTTCATTAACAGAGGGGTACCAACAATTTTGTCCACGGCTGTATATCCTTAACTATAAATTTTTGGTTGTCTACTTTTAATTATTAATTTCATAGCACTACTTTTACATGAGTAGAATTTCTGGGTACTATACTCACCTTTGATCATATAATTTAAGCATGCACGAGTAAATTGCTATTATGAATGGGGTTTTTTTTCCTTCTCTTTCCTACTCTTTCGCAATGGAAAAAAGAAACACCAGAATAAAACTACAAAAAATACACATAGTTTTGTCATTTATGTAAACCATAACAAAAAACAAACAAAAAAAATCCTGCAGGACAAAGCATGACACTTGGGATTTTCTAACCTGTTTGTATACCACTATAGACAGAGAGAGAACCTGATTTAGAAAGGACTCAGAGAGGGAAAGATGAGACAGACAAGATGAGCCAAGGAGAGGAAAGTGTTCAGGCAGAGGGTCCAGGAGAGGTGAGAGCAGAGGAAGGAGAGAAGGATGACACCAGTAAAAAGTCCAAACACAGGATGTGTGGGTGGGACCCCAACTGGCCCAATATTCAAACATTCAAACCTTGGTTGTACAATACTACAAATAATAAGTTACATATGCAAAGTTACCGTGTAAAATGTAAAAAAAGAAATAAATAGTATAAACATGTTCTGGTTACAATAGTGTCATGTGTTTTCTGCACCTCCCCCTTCCCCCCCAAAAAATATGCTGCCACCGTGCCAAGGTCTTTAAGCCAGAGTAAACACTGCCCACCCCTGGACAGTACCACACTCACCTGTACAATAACTACTTCAGCTGTTTGCACAGAAAGACTGGCACACTAACAGTAATGCATCCGCTGCTGTATGGCTCTGCACCTTACTGCAACCATTTGCACAAATGCCATACCTGCTGCTGTCTGTCTGTATTGCAAAATTGATCATGTGCAGTCCAATCTGTCACTGTCTGCACCTACACTGCCACATCGAACTTGCAACTACGAGTATGACTGCTCTACCCTTTTCTGTATATAGGATTGCTGGGTTTTATCGTTCATCTTTATTTGCTCTATGGGATGTCTGGGTTTTATCTTTTATTGTTATTTGCACTCCGGGTAGCATTACTGTACAAAGACTGCTGTTGTTTTTCCAGCCTTATTCCTTTTTCTTATATTGCACACACCACTAAAGAGAGAAACCGTATTTCAATTCTCCTGTATGTCCTGTACGTATAGTAGTATTGACAAATAAAATCTTTGAATCTTGAATCAAATAATGCCTTTCTGTGGGATGACACACCAAACAAAGGTTGAGTCACAGTGTTAGCCACAGCTCTAAGTTGAGAATTAACTATTTGATTTACCTGCCAAAGGCAAATAGTAATCCAGCCTTGCATCCTTGTACAGTTTTAAATAAATTACCGATATCATTTAGTCATGTTTTGTACAGTGGTGAAACCCAAATTTCTCTCTATCCCACCTACTTCTTTCAGCTCTTCCAACAGGATATGGAGGAATGTCCAAGCAAAAAGAGAGACATAACTTATTTACCTGTGCAAACAATTGTAACATACATTTTCCTCACAGCACATTTGGATTGGCTGACTGTGCATTTAAGAATTGAACACTATTTCACTTCTGTGCTTCTTTCTTCTTCTTCTTCTGGCTGCTCCCTTTAAGGGACACCACAGTGGATCTGCCTCCATCTCACCTTCTCCCTTCCATCGTCTTCTCTTACACCAACCCTCTCCTTGTTCTCCTACACTACATTCATGAATCTTCTCTGTGGTCTTCCTCTTTTTCTCCTGCCTGGCAGCTCCACCTTCAACATCCTTTGTCCAATATATCCACTGTCCCTCCTCTGCACATGTCCACACCATCTCAGCCTTGCCTCTCTTACTATGTCTCCAAACTAATCAACCTGAGCTGTCCGTTTGATATACTTATTTTTAATCTTGTCCCTCCTAGTCATTCATTCATTCATTCATCTTCTTCCGCTTAATCCTTTTCGGGTCGCTGGGGGGGGGGGGGGGCTGGAGCCTATCCCAGCATCTTTGGGCGAGAGGCAGGGTACACCCTGGACAGATCGCCAGTCCATCGCAGGGCCAACACAGAGAGACAGACAACCATTCACTCTCACAGTCATACCTAAGGACAATTTAGAATCCCCAGTTTGATGCCAGTTAACCTAACTTGCATGTTTTTGGCATGTGGGAGGAAACCGGAGAAATCCCGGAGTAAACCCACGCAGACACGGGGAGAACATGCAAACTCCACACAGATCACTGTTGGTCGGGGGCTGGGATCGAACCCAGGATCCCCCGGCCAAGGGTGAGTTGCTGTGCTGCCGCAGTGCTAACCACCCTCCTAGTCACTCCCAATGAAAATCTTAGCATCTTAACTCTGCCACCTCCAGCTCCACCTCCTGTCTTTTTCTCAGCGCCACCATCTCCAAACTATACATCATAGCAGGTCTCTCTACTGTCTTGTAAATCATCCCTTTCACTTGCTGCTATCTTTCTGTCACAAATCACTTTTAACACTCATCTCCACCCACTGCACCCTACTTGCACTCTCTTCTTCTCCTCTCTTGTGCACTGTCCATTGCTTTGGATGGTTAAGCCAGGTATTTAAACTCATCTACCTTCACTATCTCTATCATTACACCCGCCTCCCTCTCATTTACATGCATGTATTCTGTCTTGCTTCTACTGACTTTCATTCCTCTTCTCTCCAGCATATACCTCCACCTCTCTAGGCTCTATTCCACCTGCTCACTACTCTCACTTTCAGATCACAATGTCATCTGCAAACATCCTGGTCCACAGAGACTGCTGTCTGACCTCATGTCGTTCTGATCTCCTTTTTCTGAATGTGCATGTTATTTTTCTTAAACTGCCAATACCCTAAAAAGCTCTACAAATTCCAGAACATACCCCAGGACTGATATCAACAACCTCAACCTTAACAGTTTAATTTTTACATCTGCCAGTGTGCCAGAGGACAGCCCCAAAAGAATTATAACATGTATTCTGATGTATCGGGCACTCTTCCTCTGCAAATACACTCTTCCCCTGATGTGCACCCTAACCCCCCGATCAACACACTGTACTACCTATCAACCTTCTCATGGCCTAAACCTCTGCAAAAATTTATCCTCTACTCCCAGAGAAGACGCCTGATGTGTAAAGTGCTCAAAGTCATATTTTTCATAGGGAAATTGCAAATGAAGTGCATGCCTCAAAAGCAGTTTCATTTGTCACCCAATGAAGCATTCAACGATTCAGTCAGTAAATTACGGTGCAATAAATTGCTACCTGCAAACATCAATGAAATATGTTGACTCGTTGCAAAACAAGTCAACCCCAGCATGACTATTTTTCATGATCAGGTGCACAGCAGAAGCTTGTTTCAATCTTTTATGCAACAGGAGGAGAGACAGACAAAGTGTGACTGTCGGGATAAAAATTACCATTAATGTGAACTTTTACAATAATATTATTTTTTTGAAAGGCAGAAAGGGAGGGAGTGCAGAGAGAATAGCTGGGTGTCTCTGTGGATGTTTCTCTCCCCTACTCACTGCTGTCATTAGTCCTCATCACCCAGCTGCTCTTCCTCTTTAAAACTTCAAAATATCCAAGTAATACTGCTGATTTTAGTAAGGCAAATTAGTAAACAAGGGCAAATTCAGGCAGTTAGCTGGAATTATTAGAAAGAGTCAAATGTTGCTTGGGCTGAGTGGATGTTTCTAGAATTCCTATTAAGACCCTCTATCTGTATTACATCTGTCTCCAATAGATAACTAATGCCACAAATGGTAAATGGCGAGCCTTACCTCACTTTAAAAATTTTACAAGGTTAATTTCTCAGTTAATTGACAACAATAAGGTAATAACTATGTATTACATTGTCTCATGGTATGTAATACAACTGGTTAAACAAATGGTGAAACATGCGCCAATTTCAATACATTTTCCCAAATATGAAGGCTCATAACTGCAAGTTTAAAATTACCCCCTCATGTCAGAAAACATGAAAAAATAAGCTTTGCTGGATTTTTTTTTTTTTTATTGAACATACGTTGTATAGATGAGAAGAAGAAACTACTGAGAGTCTATTAACAAGAAAACATTTTTTAAATTCCAAGATTTAAATAATTCTAAAGGTACTGCATTGAACTTCTGGAGGTTTTGGTTTTAGTGACACCATTTGGTCATCATGTGAACGGCAGCTCCATTTACTTCATCTCTGAGGATGGCAGACCTGAGTTCATGCGATACCTCAAAGGAATGTGTCATATTTTTGTCCCATAATAATAGTACAAACTACTGTATGTCCTTGAATGCCATCCATAATTATATGCATGTGCACAGCAAAAAAAAATCTAATACAAAAATATTTTGTTGCAGACATTGGTGGAAACATTAGACTGATTACAATGAGTCACTTTTTTAACAATGTTTTGTGCTGCAAGATTTTAATTTTCAGATATAATGAGTATTGTACCTTCATTTCTTAATAACATATAGATTTCTAATGAAAAGTATAATTTACATGAAAAAGTTAAAAAAAAAAAATTCTAAAAAAGTATTTGAACTGCTGAATTATTTATGTATATTAAACAGTTTAGGGTTTTTTTTGTTATTTTTTTCAGGCAAATTTTCTTAAAAGTGCACTCCGGTGGCTCTAAAATCACCTAAAACCACCTTAAAAACCAATATGCATTGCCCAAAATAGTATATTGAGGGTTTTTACCCACAAAAAAACTTCCATTGCCTTATAATTGTTTGGAAAGAAATTTTAAATCTTGCACCTACTTAAGTATGCGTTGATCTATGTATATTTTAATTTGTAGCGTGCACGTGATTGGTCACCGTGCTCCCAACCTATAGGGCTTGCATGTGATTGATTGCCGTGCTCCTGACCTGCAGGGCTTGCACGTAATTGGTCACCGCGACTCCTGGTGGGTGGGCTGCTAGTCTGTTCAAGACGCTTCAGGAGGGTAAAGGTTTATCTTATAATCCTTAATTAGTCACACAATGGGGAAATTACAGGTCATCCACTTGGATGGATGAGGCAGCCAAAGTGCGGGGCCAATCCCTTCACCATTCACACACACACATTCACACCTAGGGCCAATTTAGAGTTTCCAATTAACCTAACCTGCATGTTTTTGGCCTGTGGGAGGAAACTGGAGTACCCGGAGTAAACTCACACAGACACAAGGAGAACATGCAAACTCCATACAGAAGGGTCACCAATGGTAAGGAGGTGGGACCGAACCCACGATGGTCAGGGGTGGAATTGATCCTGTGACGTTCTTAGTGTGCTGCCACAGTGCTAACCACTGCGCCACCAAGCTGTGGCGCAGTGGTTTCAAAATAAAAAGCAAAACATTTTTCTGAAAACAGTTGAGGCGAGAGAGAAATGCGTAGCTGCCAAACATATGTTTACTTTTTACTAACATCTAGTTCCTCATCCGCCGGCGACTGAGCAGGGGTTGGGGAACTCGATTTGAACGTGGCTGCTCTCAGCTCACAGTGCGGCGCCCTGTCTGCTGGCAAAGTGAGTCGAGAGGAGGTCTTGCACAGCCACATTCAAATCACCCCCACCTCTCTCCACTCTCTCTCGCTGCTGCTACTCCAACCCACTCTGCCTCAATCCTGCTGCTCCTCAGCCCCTCCCTCTTCCCCCGAGGTAGCCAAGAGTATCCGTCTGATTGGTTAATGTTATAACCAACCAGGCTAACCAGGAAGAGCTACATAGCTCCTAAGGGTCTGTCCAAATCTGCCTTTTTTGGGGTGGGTGGGTGGTGGGGGTGGAGCTTAAGCAGACATTCACAGCAGAAAAACACATACTTGGGAGTATGGAATGATTTTGTCTTGATATGTCTTGTAAATCACAAGAAACATGTTACAGACATGTTAACAATAGAAAAAACTTGATTTTTGCCACTGTCACTTTAAATAATATGTCTACAAGTGAAAATTAGTTTGACAAAATCTGTACAATAGCTAATAAAGCACAACTGAAAGCAAAAAAAGAAGGCAGGTATATAAATATAATATACATTTTTGTATAGAAAGATATGAAAAGGTTTAGGAGAGCTAATGGTTGCTTTACAAATTTTTGATGGATAACTTTTGTTATATTGGGAGGGATTAACACTATTAAACTGGTAGAGAACTGAGTTCTCAAAAATTTTAATAAATGTGAAACTTATTACACTCCTAACAATCAATGCTGGCACTGTGAAATTCAACAACTCTTGACACCAAGGAAGAGAGTAAGAATATAAATCATACATATTCATTTGTACGTGGGTGGAATAATACAAAAAATGTAAATGAGCTGAAAGGCAAACACTGAAACTCTATGATAAATATTGTATATAAATAAAAACACCAGGAAAGTGAATGAAGTCAAAGGTGAATGACACTGACCAGCCAGATGTTTAGAAGAAAACAGTTAGTGGCTGCTTATTCCATAATACTTCAGTTTCGACTACATGTACTGCACACATTGCAGGAGGAAAAGAAAGAGGAGGAGGACTGAAAAGAAAGGAAGACAGGCTGAATTAAAAAAAGAAACAAAAAGAGAAGTAAAAGCTCTGGTTGTTAAGCTTGACTGGGCAAACAGTTGCAGGAAAACAGTGGAAACATCCTGCCAGCTAACAACACTGAGACTGAGATGGTGTCCAGGTTGGAAGTGCTACCTTAGAGATGTTAACATTCACAAACGAAGGCCAACACCTTTGCTGTGTTTAAACCTCTCTTTTTTTTCCACACTTTCACAGCAGACTTCTTGCACAATGTAGAGTGACATACATCTGCTTTCCAAACTACGTCAGTTCACTTTTGGTCAAAGCCAAAACTGAACCGATATACGTATATATATAGATAGATAGATAGATAGATAGATAGATAGATAGATATAGATATATAGATAGATAGATAGATAGATAGATAGATAGATATTCTCACTTATGTGATGGCCCTGTGATGGACTGGCAATCTGTCAGGGTGTCCTGCCTCTCACTCAGAGATGCTGGGATTGGCTCCAGCTCCCTCATAACCCAAAAAGGATTAAGGGTTGAAGATGAAAGAATGAATTAATGAATACTCTCACTTATCATTGTACAGGTGCATCTCAATAAGTGAGAATATCATTAAAAAGTTGATTTATTTCAGTAATTCAGTTCAAAAACTGAAACTCCTATATTATATAGATTCATTACACACATAGTGATATAGTTCAAGTTTTTATTTATTTTAATTTTGTTGGCTATGGCTTACAGCTCATGAAAACCCCAAATTCAGTTTCTCAAAAAAATTGAATATTACATAAAATCAATTTTAAAAAATGGATTTTTAATAGAAATGTTGGCTGACTGAAAAGTATGTCCATGTACACCCTCAATACTTGGTCAGTGTTGCTTTTGAATGAATTATTGTATCAATGTGACGAAGCATGAAGGCTGTCAGCCTGTGGTACTGCTGAGGTGTAATGAAGGCCCAGGTTGCTTTGATAGCAGCCTTCAGCTCATCTGCATTGTTGGGTCTGGTGTCTATCATCTTCTAGTAGAAGACTGCACTGACTTTGGACTTGATAAAACAAAGTGGGCAAACAACAACAGATGGCATGGCTCCCCAAATCATCAGTGACTGTGGAAACTTCACACTGGACCTCAAGCAACTTGGGTTCTGTGCCTCTCCACGCTTCCTCCAGACTCTGGGACCTTGATTTCCAAATAAAATGCAAATTTTACTTTCTTCTGAAAAGCAGTCATCTGCTATTGTTGGTCCACTGTATATTGTCAAGTCTGAAGTCAGCACAGTCATCTACCAGGAACTTTTAGAGCACTTCATGCTTCCCTCTGCTGACAAGTTTTATGGAGATGCTGATTTCATTTTCCAGCAGGACTTGACACCTGCCCACACTGCCAAAAGTACCAAAACCTGGTTTAATGACCATGGTATCACTGTGCTTAATTGGCCAGAAAACTCTCCTGACCTAAACCCCATAGAGGATCTATGAAGTATTGTCCAGAGGAAGAAAAGACACCAGACTCAACAATGCAGATGAGCTGAAGGCCGCTATCAAAGCAATCTGGGCCTCTATAACACCTCAGCAGTACCATAGGCTAATCGCTTTCATGCTATGCCATGTTCATGCAATAATTCATGCAAAAGGAGCCCTAGCAAAGTACTGCATGCATACATGGACATACTTTTCAGTTGGCTGACATTTCAATTAAAAATCCATTAAACAAATTAATTTTATGTAATATTCAAATACTGAATTTGGGGTTTTCATGAGCAGACAGACAGACAGACAGACAGACAGACAGACAGACAGACAGATAGATAGATAGATAGATAGATAGATAGATAGATAGATAGATAGATAGATAGATAGATACCAAAGTGGGAAATTACAGTGTAACAGCAGCATGACACAGTAGAGGACCCAAACCAACAGAAATACACACAGCATAATAGAAAAGGACTTACACAGGGAAGTAAAAATGCTTTGAAAACTATATACCACATAGGCTACTACTTGGTTAAATAGATGATGATCCTTATGAATCTATGGATAGTACTGACTGTACAAAAAAGGACTATAAGGCACAGGGTGAAATGTGAGGTACCAATTAGACTGTAAGATGCAGTATGGCAGCATTATGTCCAAAATTCGGCATTAGAGTGAGTTATTGTACAGTGAAATGGCATATGGCAGGAAAAATTTCCTGTACCTGACCATCCGGCAGTGGCGCTGTAGCAGTCTGCTGAACAAAGTGCTCCACTGTCTGTCCAGTGTGTGGTGGAGGGGGTGATCAGGGTTATCCATGATGGATAACAGTTTGTTCAGTGTCCTCCTCTCCAGCACAGTCTCAAAGGTCTCCAGCTTGAGTCCAATTACAGAGTCAGCCTTCTTGATAATCTTGTCAAGTCTGTAGGTGTCGCTGGTTCTGATACTGCTACCCCAACAGAGAGCAGCAAAGAAGATGACGCTGGCAATGACAGTCTGATAGAAAAGCTCCAGCATCTCGCTGCACACACTGAAGGATCTCAGCTTCCTCAGAAAGTAGAGTCTGCTCATGCCCTTCTTGTACACAGCATCAGTGTTAGATTTCCAGTCCAGTCTGCTGCTGATCACGACACCCAGGTATTTGTAGTCCTCCACTACCCCCTATTCCTCCCCCCTAATCTGCAATGGCTGTGAAGGCGTCCTCTTCTTCCTTAAGTCAATCACCATCTCTCTGGTCTTGCTGATGTTCAGTCTCAGGTGATTCTGCTGGGCCCAGTCCACAAAATGGTCTACCAGAGTCCTGTACTCCCCCTCTTATATACCCAACAACAGCCAAGTCACCAGATCATCGTCGATCATCACCGGAGGGGGAGGCTGCTTAGATGGAGGGTACAGAGGGCTGGAGGAAAACGGCTTCACCTGAGCGACATGGAAGGTAGGACAGATGCGGAGAGCGGGGGGAAGAGACAGGCAGACAGCAACTGGTTGATTATGTGCGAGATGGAGCAAGGACCAATGAAGCGAGGAGAGAGCTTCTTGGATTCAGTTTTGAGATTGATGTTTTTAGTGGATAACCATACCTTCTGTCCCACCCGGTAAGGTGGGGCTGGGGTCCTCCGGCGGTTGGCAATCTCAGAGATGTGGCTCGCAGTGCAGCGGAGAGTATCCCTGGTAGTCATCCAAATCCGGTGACAGTGCTTGATGTGAGACTGTACCGATGGAACAGCAATCTCCATCTCCTCCTCCGGGAACGGGGGGGGGGGGGGTTGTACCCCAAAGACACCTTGAAGGGGGAGAGACCTGTAGCCACAGAAGCGGCAGAGTTGTGTGCATACTCGATCCAAGGTAGGTACATACTCCAGGATGCAGGATTGGAGGCAGCAACACACCTCAGGGCAGCCTCCAGTTCTTGATTGGCCCACTTGCACTGGCCATTACTCTGAGGGTGATATCCTGAGGACAAGCTGACCATTGCCCCAATGGCCTTACAAAAGAATCGCCACACCTGAGAGACAAACTGAGGACCCCGGTCTGAAACTATGTCCACTGGGATCCTATGCAGGCGGACCATATGCAGCACGACCAGGTCAGCCATCTCCTTGGCAGACGGGAGCTTGTTTAGGGGGATGAAATGAGCTGCCTTAGAAAACCTGTCCACGATGGTGAGGATCACAATATGTCCAGCGGAGGGGGGAAGCCCAGTCACAAAATCCAGAGCCACATGGGACCATGGTCTGCTGGGGATGGGTAGAGGGTGCAGCAGTCCCGAGGGGGGAGAGGAGGATGATTTCCCGGTGGCACACTGGGGACAAGAACAAATGAACTCGTTGACATCCCTCCTCATTGATGGCCACCAGAAGGCCCTCCGCAGCTGGGACAAGGTGCGAGACACCCCAGGATGACACATGACCTTAGAGGAGTGCAACCAATCGATGACCTTGCCACGGACTGAGGAAGGGACATAAACCCATCCCGCCGAACCCCCACCTGGGTCGGGCTCCGCGTCCTATGCTCTTTTCCCTCTCCTTGATCTCCCAGGAGAGCACGCCAACCACACATGAGGGAGACACAATAGGATGTGGCTCAGGCAAGGCTGTGTCCGGGGAGAGCTGTCTTGAGAGTGAGTCAGGCTTGATGGATAGGTGATGGTAAAATTGAACCTGCCAAATAACAGGGACCAGCAGGCTTGTCTCGAGTTCAGCCGTTTAGCCGTTCTGAGGTACTCCCAAGTTCTTATGATCAGTCCAAAGCATGAATGGCAGCGAGGCTCCCTCCAACCAGTGGTGCCACTCCTCCAAGGCCAACTTGACTGCCAGCAACTACCAATCCCCCACATCATAGTTCCTCTCGGCAGGAGACAGACGTCGAGAGAAGTTGGTGCAGGGACAGACCTTATTGTCGGAGGTCGAGCGCTGAGACAGGACCGTCACCACTCCGGAGTCCGAGGCATCCACCTCCACCAGGAACTGTAAGCATGGATCCACCTGGGCAAGGATAGAGGGACAGGAGAAGTGAAACTTTAATTCAGACAATGCTGCATCAGCCTCTTCGGACCACCGAAAAGGGACTTTGGTGGAGGTCAGGTGGGTGAGCGGCAGAGCAACCACACTGTAGTCACGGATAAATCACCAATAAAAATTGGCAAATCCCAGGAACTGTTGCAGCTGCCTGCGGGAAGAAGGGGCAGGCTGATCCACCACTGCCTTCACCTTACCTGGGTCACCTTACCCGCCTCGACGTAGAGTTGATTCTCTAGTAGCCGCTAAAGGACCCTTCTCACGTGTACCCAATGTTCCTCTATAGAACGAGAAAAGATGAGAATGTCATCCAGGTACACAAACACAAAGGAATCCAGAAAGTCCCTCAGCACATTGTTGATGAGCCACTGGAACACTGCGGGTGCGTTTGTTAACCCAAACGGCATCACCAAATATTCAAAGTGGCCACTAGGAGTGTGGAACCCTGTCTTCCACTCATCACCCTCTTTAATCTGGACCAGGTGGTAAGCGTTGCGCAGGTCCAGTTTGGTGAAGACGGTGGCCCCCTGAAGCAAGTCAAAGGCAGAGTTAATGAGTGGCAGAGTGTGCTTATCTTTCACCGTGATGTTGTTAAACTCTCTAAAATCAATGCAGGGTCGAAGGGAGCCATTCTTTTTTGCCCACAAAAAACCCTGCCCCCACCACCGATGAAGAAGGCCTGATAATGCCTGAAATTAATGGCTCCTTAATGTATTTATCCATCGCCTCCCACTCCAGGGCAGAAAGACTATAAAGCCTACTGGATGTTAATGGAGCTCCTGGAAGGAAGATAATGGCACAGTCATAAGGGCAGTGGGGGGTTAGAGAAAATGCCTCCGCTTTACTGGATACCGGAGCAAGGTCATGGTACTCAGGGGGAACCAAAGTGAGACTGGGCATGTGGGTGAGGAACTAATAGAAAAAGAGGGAGAACAGGCTACAGACTGTAAACAAGTGGCTAAACAAATGGTGCTCCATGAAATGACCCTCCCTGCCTGCCAATCAACAACAGGTTTGTGGAGTCTTAGCCAAGGATACCCTAAAATGACAGGGGAGGCAGAGATGGGTAAAACAAAAAAACTCAGGTGCTCCCGATGGTTACCTGAAACCAAAACTGAAATGGGGGCAATCTTCTTAGTAACTCTGGTAAGAAGTTCTCTGGAAACAGCAACCAAATTCAATGGAGTTTCCAGATTATGACAGGGGAGCTTCAGCCGGGTTGCCAGACTCTCCAAAATAAAGCTCTGCTCTGCACCTGAATCAATGAGAGCATTAGTAGAAAAATCAGTGTAACAGTGTTGAAATCGAATGGGTAATATCAGTCGTGTAAGGGTTTTAGGCCTCCCTATGTCTGTTAGTCCCCCTACTGTGACAAATGGACCCCCCCTTTTGGTTGATTGGGACAAGAGGTGACCTCATGATCGGCACTGGCACAATACATGCACAATCTGAGATTGCGGCGGCATTGTCGTTCCACAGGAGGCACCCTAGACCGGCCCAACAGCATAGGTTCCCCAGTGTCAGAGGGTTCAGAGGGGGTAAGGGCTGGGAGGGGGAACTGGGAGGGGGGACTGAGAGGGGAGACGCGGCTGGGAGCCCAAGCAATTAGTAAAACGGCACTCATTAGCCTGCTCCCTTAACTGGTTATCAATATTGATGGCTAGAAAGATTAACTTGTGTAATGAGCAGGGTTTTTCTAAACAAGCCAACTCATTCCGGAGGCTAGGACTAAGGCTTTGTGTGAAAATACTGCAGAGTGAAGCATCCTCCCATCCCACCTCAGCGGCAACAACCCGTAAATCAACAGAGTAGTCGGCTACGGACCTGGCCCCCCTGCCGAAGATTGAGAAGACGGGTGGTGAGGATATAATCCTGGTCTGAATGATCAAAAACTTGGGTAAATTCAGAAGCAAATCGGTCATATGTGTAACTGGGATAATCGGGACAATCCATTACAGCATAAGCCCAGGCTAAAGCCCGCCCCTCCAGCAGGTTTACCACATAGCTAATTTGACTGTGGTTTGTGGGGAAATCCTCTGGTACCCGCTGAAAAACAAGGCTACACTGGAGGAGGAACCCCCAATCCTTCCCCAGTCTGCCGATAAAACGGGTTGGTGTGGGAACTGGTGTTAACCAAGGCTGCCGAGCTGAAGAGGAGGACAAAGGCGGCAGTACAGCTGAATCCCTGGACACAGCCTGAGAGGGCAGCGCTAAGGTAAGCAGATCAAGCCGAGAGTTTATCTTAGTTAACTGGTTCAAGATCACTTGTTGTTGGTATGCAAGCTGATCTAATCGAGCCTCCATGATGCTTAATCTTTGTGCAGTAGTATCATCTGCTGGGTTTGACTGACGGAGACATACTAACATGATTTGAGGTTTAAACCCAGGAGCAGACAACAGACTTGACTAGAAATACAATGATCTTTACTGAACATGCATCTGTGTGTGTGTGTGTGTGAGTGAGTGAGTGCTGAGTGGGAGGAGCCTGACAACCCTGCAAGGAAGACAGAGAAGGAGATATGAGTAATCTTGTCACACACTGGTGAATTAGTGGAAGATAATAATCTTATGGAGCAAGGAAGGGTAGGAATTAAACTACTTGCAGCCTTGTTCATCTCCAGGTTACCATAGTTCCGTAACGGTGAGGAAGTGCCAGTGCAGATCTGTACAGTGATCCGTGCAGAGGAATCCTCAGCTGAGGAGGGAAAGGGAAAATTCAGTCTAGGTGTTGAGGCACTTACGGGATGCTGATGAGGGAGAGGAACCTCCAGCTCATGGGGTGAGTCCTGGTCTGCTGCCCTGAGTTGGGTTGGTCCGCCAGGAGGATGGTCCACCTGTGCACAGGTATAGAGGACAAGGCGAGGATGTTGCAGGTAGAAGGAAATGAGTTACAGGATGCTTATGAATTGTAGAGAGGGAGACAAAACTCCCAGCCGACGAAGAGTAGAGTAGATGTAGTAGAAAGGGAGGCGAAGCTCCCAACTGACGAGAGGAGTAGATAGCGTCGTGAAGCGCTTTCACAGAGTTGGAGCGCTGACGACTCCATGCAGGAGTGGAGGGCCCCACTCCTTATAAAGGCAATCTGATTAGGAGGCGCAGGTGTGAGTGGAACCGCAGCTGTGGAAGATAATTAGAGAGAGGGAACAAACCACACACACACAGCTCGGATCACCACAATAACCGTAAAAATTAAAAGAAATAAACACTTAAAATATATCAGTCTGTGTGTAATGAATCTATAAAATATATGAGTTTCACTTTTTGAATCGAATTACTGAAATAAATCAAATAAATCAACTTTTTGATGGCATTCTAATTTATTGAGATGCACTATTGACAGTTCATTTTTGCTTTTAACGTTTGTGTTTCACATTTTGTTCATTTATATAATCATACTGTCTGTTATTGTTTGTTAGCCCAGTTAGCTTAGCATAGCACAGCTATTGTGTCATTTATCTCTTAGCCATTACAAATACTACTGCATGGGCTGTGTTCGGCTCTGATTACCCTGTGAAACACACCTAAACAGTTGTTATCTGACTTGTTTTAATACTAGCTTGTTTGTGAAGAAGGGGTAGCTCAGTGGCACTGTGGTTAACACTGCGGCAGCCCAGCAAGAAGGTCATGGGTTTGATCCCACCCCTTGACCATCGGTGACCCTTCTGTGTGGAGTTTGCATGTTGTCCCCATGTTTGCGTGAGTTTTCTCCAGTTTCCTCCCACAGGACAAAAACATGCAGGTTAGGTTAATTAGCACCAACTGGGGATTCCAAATTGTCCTTAGGTGGGAATGATTGTCTGTCTCTCTGTTTTGGCCCTGTGATGGACTGGGGATCTGTCCAGGGTGTACCCTGCCTCTCACCCAAAGATGCTGGGATAGGCTCCAGCCCCCAGCGACCTGAAAAGGATTAAGCAATTGAAGATGAATGAATTGTGTGTGAAGCATCCCTCTGTGATTGCCGTTAGTGATTATTGTTGTTAGCTTGGTTAGTGTCCAGTTACTATGTCTTATTGATTCACTTATTAAATGATGTTTTAGAATTCTATACATTTTATTCATCATTTAACATTAAATGGATCAAAAGATATAATTATGGACATTATTTCACATCTAATTTTTTTAAGTGTTGGATGGATTACATGTCTTTTAACGGTCCCATTCACTGGGTTTGTCCCACAGTTTGACAGCTCTCACAGATCTTAATGAAATGTCTGAGACATATTTTGATCAAATTGCCTTTAAATATTTAATTGTTGCACCATTCTTGTGAATCATTTTTTGCAGCATCAGAATGACTCAATACGAAGGCGCAGAGGAAAAAAACATTCATTTACTGCCTGAGTCCAATTACAGACCATCATCTGTGCCTATGCACCAAATGATGGTTCAGAGTACCCACCCTTTTTGGAGTCTCTGACTGGGGCGCTGGAGGGTGCTCCTCTTGGAGACTCCATTGTCTTACTGGGGGACTTCAACGCACACGTGGGCAATGACAGTGAAACCTGAAGGGGTATGATTGGGAGGAACGGCCTGCCTGATCTGAACTCGAGTGTTGTTCAATTATTGGACTTTTGTGCTAACCACAGTTTGTCCATAACGAACACCATGTTCAAGCATAATGGTGTCCATATGTGCATCTGGCACCAGGACACCCTAGGTCACAGGTCGATGATCAATTTTGTTATTGTGTCATCAGACCTGCGACCGTATGTCTTGGACATGGGTAAAGAGAGGTGCAGAGCTGTCAACTGATCACCACCTGGTGGTGATTTGGATCCAATGGCAGGGGAGGATGCCATTCAGACCTGGTAGACCCAAACGTATAATGAGGGTGTGCTCTGCAACATTGCATGGAGGTCGGGGACAGTACCTTTGGCATGGCAAACCGGGGTGGTGGTTCCTCTCTTCAAGAAAGGGGACCAGAGGATGTGCTCCAACTATAGAGAGATTACACTCCTTAGCCTCCCTGGGAAGGCCAAGGTACTGGAGAGGAGAGTCCGGCCGTTGGTCGAACCTCGGATTCTGGAGGAGCAATGTGGTGTTTGTCCTGGCCATGGCACATCGGGCCAACACTTTACCCTCTCGAGAATCCTCGAGGGTTTGTGGGAGTTTGCCCAACCAGTTTACATGTGTTTTGTGGACTTGGAGATGGCATTTGACTGCGTCCCTCGTGGTTTTTTGTGGGGGGTGCTTCGGGAGTATGGGGTATCGAGCTCGTTGTTACGAGCTATCTGGTCTCCATACGACCGTTGTGAGAGTTTGGTTTGTATTGCCAACACTCAGTCAGACACATTCCCAGTGAGAGTTAGACTCCGCCAGGGCTGCCCTTTGTCACCGATCCTGTTCATAATTTTTATGGACAGGATTTCTAGGTGCAGCCAAGGATTGGAGGGCATCATCCTTGGTGACCACAGGATCTCATCTCTGTTGTTTGCAGATGATTTTGTCCTGTTGGTTTCATCCAGCAATGACCTACAGATCTTACTGGGATGGTTTGCTGCTGACTGTGAAGTGGCTGGGATGAGAATCAGCACCTCCAAGTCCGGGTCCATGGTCCTTAGCTGGAAAAAGATGGATTGTCCTCTCCGGGTTGGGGACAAGCTACTGCCCCAGGTGAAGGAGTTTAAGTATCTCAGGGTCTTAGTCACGAGTGAGGGGAGAATGGAGCAAGAGATTGACAGACGGATCGGAGCAGCATCTGCAGTGATGCGGATGTTGTACGGGTCCGTTGTGGTGAAGATGGAGCTATGCTCAAAGGCAAAGCTGTCGATTTACCGGTCAATCTATGTTCCTACTCTCACCTATGGTCACGAGCTTTGGGTAATGACTGAAAGGATGAGATCGCGGATACAAGCGGCTGAAATGAGCTTTCTTCATAGGATTGCTGGACTCACCCTCAGAGATAGGGTGAGGAGCTCAGTCATCCGGGAGAGGCTCAGAGTAGAACCGCTGCTCCTCCACATTGAAAGGAGCCAGTTGAGGTGGTTTGGGCATCTGATCAGGATGCTTCCTGGGCACCTCCCACTTGAGGTGTTTTGGGCACGTCCCACTGGGAGGAGACCCCGGGACAGACCCAGGACTCGCTGGAGGGACTACGTCTCCCAGTTGATCTGGGAATGCCTTGGTATCCTCTCTGAAGAGCTGGAGCAGGTGGCTGGGGAGAGGGAAGTCTGAGCTTCTCTGCTTGAACTGCTGCCTCCGTGACCTGGACCTCCAGAAAAGCGGTAGAAGATGGATGGATGGATGGAAAATGGCTCATTTCAGTGTATGTCAAAGAGCTATGTTTAAAACGGTCAAAACTGCTAGTTTCAGCTAGCCAGGGAACACTTTGCCAAGCTAATGCTAATGGATTGATGTAGCATCACGGCAATAATATAATAAAATGAGCCAGAATGATGCAAGATATATTGTCAACTGTGGATTAGTAAACCAGGTGGAACAGGGATGTTTACTGGGGTGACTGAAATCTAAAAAAAATAACAATATAAACCATGCTTGGTAAGCTGGGCTCCTCGCACACAGACAGACAGCAATGCTGCCCAATAACAAAGCAGCGACACGTATCAAAGCTGGGCTAACATTTTCTTGACTCAGAGGAAAAAAATTTTGAGAGTTAAAACGATTAATCAGCCAGAGAAATGAAAGGCTGTGTCTTTTTAAAGAGAAGAGATAATCACATGACCACTAGACACATTCTAGAAGGTTAAAACCTACAAAAATATTTTTTTTTTCAGTGAATGTGACCTTTAAAAATGTTTGATTATATTTTCATAAATCTGTGTCTTTTTCTGAAAATTTTGTGATTTTTGTTCTAATAAATTTGTGCCATTTACATATGAATTTAAAGAAATATATAATTTTGCAAATTTTGGGGTTTCTTCGTCATTATGCAATTTGCATATGGTAAATGTGTGAGTTTTTCATGAATTTGTGACTTCTTGTAAGTGTACTATTTTTTCCTACAAATGATATGCAAAACAGCTCATGGGAGTTTGTGGTTTAATGTGACAGTGTCACAGGTGAAATGAGTTTATTACTCCTGTCACCACCCACCAAAGTGTCTAGTAAGAATGACTGAGCTACAGGCCCCTGCTGAATTTCACTGGCATTTAGCTGTTTGGCTAGTGCTAATGTCAAGCCCTGCTCACAACTGTTGCAAAAGGAAACCAGACGATTCACATGTTTATATCACACTGTATGTATGGTATATATGTGTGTGTGTTTATGTGCCCGTACCTTAGCAGCAACTTGTTGCTTATCCTACATCCTGCTACAGGCTCTGTAACAAAGGGCAGCTCCGATGTGTGTATATGCCCAGCATCACAAAACTGAACTGATGCACCTGGTCAGAAAACAAGCTCTTTTTTCTTTAGTCCTCTTTCTCTCTTTCACGGGGTTTTCAACAAATTGTCTCTCACCTTGTTCCTCTCAGTCGTCGCTGATGTTTCCACTTCTTTCACATAAAAAAACTCCTCACCCTCCCGTTCTTCTCTCATTCCTCTTCCCTCATGTCTCTCTCTCTGGTAGAGCAGTGGAGCAGTGGAGACCCCGCTGGCTTGCCTAGCTGAAGTAATCCCCTGTGACAGCTCAGCTCATGTTGTTATGTTGTGGGCCTAATACTACAGCTCTGCAACAACCTAGCCCCAGTCCAGTTCTGGACTGCCTGCATGGCCAGTGGGCACAGCCCTGTACGGCACCGTGCCACGCCGCCAATGTCCCACGATTCACATTTAGAGCACATCATCTCTGCTCCATACTCCACATATACAGAGAGAGTGGAAAATATACTAACCCTAACTCATCTTTACCATTGTTTTATGAAGCTGTTATGTGCTACATAAATAAATTGTGCACATCACAGTAAAGTTACATTGCGCTGATGGAAGGAATCCAAGATTAACCTCAAGTCAATTGTGCAGTGAATTTTCAGTTTATTATAAATGGGATTATAAATAACATCAGTGCAGGTTAATAGTATATCACAAATATATGCAGCTTGTAGACCTCCAGCCAGTGTCAAATGGATTTGCCTTTAATATGCGGTATTTTTTATTGACCTTTTATATGCAGCTACATGAATTGCTGAACACTGACAAGCCGACTCCCCAGACTTTTCATCCAAGCTGTCCACTAATATCTAGCATATGTCAGGACCTGGTCAGCCTTTTTACTTCTTTCAGTTGCTCCCTTTAGGGGTCGCAACAGCGGATCATCTGCCTCTATCTCACTCTATCCCTCCATCTTCCTCTGGAACACCAACCCTCTCCATGTCCTCCTTCACTACATCCATGAATCTTCTCTGTGGTCTTCCTCTTTTCCTCCTGCCTGGCAGATCCATCTTCAACACTTTGCCCAATATATCCACGATCCCTCCTCTGCACATGTCCAAATCCTCTCAGTCTTGCCTCTCTTACTTCGTCTCCAAACCGCTCAACCTGAGCTGTCCCTCTGATACACTCATTTCTAATCATTTCCCTCCTAGTCACACCCAATAAGAATCTCAGCATCTTCAACTATGCCACCTCCAGCTCTGCTTCCTGTCCTTTTCTCAGCACCACCGTCTCCAAACCATATATAATAGCAGGTCTCACTACATCTTGTAAATATTCCCTTTCACTCTAGCTGCTATCTTTCTGTCACAAATCACCCCTGACACTCCACCCACTCCACCCTGCCTGCACTTTCTTCTTCACTTTCTACTTGTGCATTTTCAATTGCTTTGGATGGTTGACCCCAGGTATTTAAACTCATCTATCATCACTACCTCTACTCCTTGCATCTTCACCATTACACCTGCCTCCCTCTCATTCACATTCATGAATTCTGTCTTGCTTCTACAGACTTTCATTCCTCTTCTCTCCAGAGCATACCTCCTACCTCTCCAGGTTCTCTTCCACCTACTCTCACTACAGATCACAATGTCATCTGCAAACATCATGGTCCACGGAGACTCCTACCTGACTTCTTCTGTCAGCCTGTCTATCACCACAGCAAACCAGAAGGGGCTCAGAGCTGATCCCTGATGTAACCCCACCCACACCTTTAATCCATCTATCACTCACCTCACACCTCACCACCTTTTCACTGTCCTCATACATGTCCTGCATCACCCTCACATACTTCTCTGCCACTCCTGACTTTCTGATACACGATCACACTTCTTATCTTGGGACCCTATCATATAAAGAGTTTGTTTGTAAAAAACGATAAACGCCACGTCCAAGAAAATTTCCCTCTGTACAACAAACAACTGTTCACATTACCTACTTATAGAAGTTCAAATTGTTTTTTCTAAAAATCCACTATATCCGCTGTTATATACACAATTGTCGTGAATCCGGGTTTGGAGGCCAAACCCGGTTCTGACTCATTACTATGATTTGTCCTAGTTTTCTCTCTGACAGCTCTGGCACGCCCTCACCTCCTGTCAAGCTCCGTCAGCTGCACTGTCACCGATGCTCACACACACACACACACACACACACATACACACGCTCCATTCACTCTCATTTGCATGCGCTCTCACACACCTGTTCCCAATCAGTTCTGCCCACGCATTCACACACCAGCAATCTCTTTCCTCATTAGCTTTTGGAGTATTTGTTTGCAACTGCTGAGGAAGGAGATTGTCGGGACATTCCCCTTCATACGTGGCAGCATTTCCCTCTGCGTATGGTTATTCACTCCCTGCGTTCTACTCAGCTTGACATTTTAAGACGATCTATACCTTTGGTGTTTCGACTGGTCCGCGTCTCTGCCTCTGCCTCCAGACTGCACGGCTTGCCCCGGATTAGCTCCAGACCTGTAAGTGTGTCTTAGCCTTTTCTCCTGTGCTAGCAGGCCTGCAGCATTAGGCTGCTCACCTTTCCTGTTTCATGCGTAACGCAGCCCTGCAGCACCAGGCTTTATATTCACCAGGCTATTGAGCATTCTCCTAAACATCCCCATACCACCACAGGTATGCCATCTGGACCAACCACCTTTCCATTCTTCATCCTCTTCAAAGCTGCTCTCACTTCCACCTTGCTAATTTTTGGGACTCCCCCACCCCCTGCCCCTGGACTGTAACACATTCAAGAACACAATAACTCTACCTCAGCTGTCTGCACAGAAAAACTTGGCGCACCAACAATACCACATCTGCTGCTGTATGTCTTGCACCTTACTGCAACCATTTGCACAAATGCCATACCTTCTGTTATCTATCTGTCATTGCAATACTGATCATGCGCAGACCAATATATCACTGTCTGCACCCCCATTACTGCAATGAACTTGCAATTTACCGGTATTACAATTTACTGTACATAGGATTGCTGTGTTTTTACTGTTACTTGCACTATGGGTAGCATTACTGTACATAGACTGTTGTTGTTTTCCATCCTCCTTCCTTCTTGTCTTATATATTGCACACACCACTAATAGAGAAAAATGGCATTTCAATTCTACTGTATGTCTTGTACATATAGAAGTATTGACAAATAAAAATCGTTGAATCTTTGAATCACCATCTTTCCTTTATCCATCCTTCTCTCTCTCATTTTCTTCATTCCTCAGCTCTTCAAAGTACTCCTTCCACCTTCTCAACACACTCTCATCATTTGTTAGTACATTACCATTTCTGTCCTTAATCAACCTAACCTGCTGCACATCCTTTCCAGCTTGATCTCTCTGTCTAGCCAATTGATACTACTCCTTTTCTCCTTCCTTAGAGTCCAGTCTCTCATACAACTCAATATACTGTATGCCTTTGCCACCTCTCTCTTTGCCATGTGCCTAGATTCCTAATACTCCTATCTACTTTCTTCATCTCCCTGACTAGCCCAATTTTTCTTTGATAACCTCTTCCTTTGCATACATTCCTATACCTCCTCATTCCACCACCAAGTCTCCTTGTCTTCCTTCCTCTGTCCAGAGGATACACCACATACTTTTCTACCTGTTTCCCTCAATACTTTTGCTGTACTTTCCCAGCCATCTGGTAATTCTTCCCTATCACCCAGAGCCTGTATTAACTCCTTCCTGAACTCTGTGCAACCTTCTTCCTTCTGTAACTTCCCCCAATTAATCTTGGGCTCTGCCTTCACTCTCTTCCTCTTCTTGCTTTCCAAAACCATCCTACAGACTACCATCCAATGCTGCCTAGCTACATTCTCCCCTGCCACCACCTTGCAGTCTCATATTTCTCCTTCTGCATAAGATGCACAGTAATCCCACTGTGTGCACCTTCCTCCACTCTTGTAAGTCACCCTATGTTCCTCTCTCTTCTTGAAATACACCGGGGAAAATATGTATTGAACACATCAACATTTTTCTCATTAAACATATTTCTGATGGAGCCATTGACCTGAGATTTTCACCAGATATCAGTAACAACCCAAGCAATCCATACATACAAATCAAGGCAACTGTGTTCACAAAACAAGTTATATTTAATAAAGTGTAATGACATGGGGAATAAGTATTGAACATGCTTGGTGAAATTCATTTAATATTTAGTAGGAAAGCCTTTGTCATTAATAACAGCTTCCAGACGCCCCCTGTATGGAGAAACTAGGCACAGGCATTGCTCAGGAGTGATTTTATCCCATTCTTCCACACAAATTGTCTTCAAATCTTGAAGGTTCTGTGTGTCTTCTATGAACTCTGATCTTCAGTTTGTTCCATAGATTTTCAATTGGATTCAGGTCAGATGACTGACTGGGCCATTCTAGTAACTTTATTTTCCTTCTATGGAGCCAGTTGAGAGTTTCCTTGGCTGTGTGTTTGGGATCATTGTCTTGCTGAAATGTCCAACCTTGCTTCATCTTCAGCAGCTTGGCAGATGGCAACAGATTCTTATCAAGGATGTCCTATATCAAAGCAAATTTAAATTAAATAGAAGTGACATGATGAAACAGTTTATATATCCATCCTTCCATCTTCTACCCTGGGTCTGCCCCGGGGTCTCTTCCCAGTGGGATGTGCCCGAAACACCTCAAGTGGGAGGTGCCCAGGAGGCATCCTAATCAGATGCCCAAACCACCTCAACTGGCTCCTTTCACTGTGGAGGAGCAGTAGTTCTACTCTGAGCCCCTCCCAGATGACTGAGCTCCTCGCACTGTCTCTAAGGGTGAGTCCAGCAATCCTATGGAGAAAGCTCATTTCAGCCGCTTGTGTCCGCAATTTCATTCTTTCGGTCATTACCCAAATCTCATGACTATAGGTGAGGGCAGAAATGTAAACTGACCGGTAAATCAACAGCTTTGCCTTAGAGCTTAGCAGCTTCTTCACCATGACAGACCGGTACAACGTCCGCATCACTGCAGATGCTGCTCCGATCTGTCTGTCAATCTCTCGCTCCATTCTCCCCTCACTCATGAATAAGACCCCGAGATACTTAAACTCCTCCACCTGGGGCAGGAGCTTGTCCCCAACCCGGAGAGGACAATCCACCTTTTTCTGGCTGAGGATCATGGGCTTGGACTTGGAGGTGCTGATTCTCATCCCAGCCACTTCACAATCAGCGGCAAACTGTCCCGGCCAGACCTGTAGGTCATTGCTGGATGAAGCCAACAAGACAACATCTGCAAACAGCAGAGATGAGATCCTGTGGTCACCAAGCATGACACCCTCCTGGTTTGCCTAGAAATTCTGTCCATAAAAATTATGAACAGGATCAGTGACAAAGGGCAGCCCTGGCGGAGTCCAACTCTCACTGGGAACTAAACTCTCACAACGGTCATATAGAGACCGGATAGCTCATAACAACAAGCTTGATATGGTTTATATATTATGAAATCTTCAACTAGAATACAAAATATTAACTTACTACCATTTAGCAGTGAGACATTTATGGTCACTTATTAAATGTATACTGAATGAAAACATCACAGGTTAGGGTGCTTACTGATACTGTTTACAGCTGTGCAGTGCTGATGCTTTAACTACATTTACATCTTTCCCTCCTCAGGTGTCTCAGTCTCTCTGGGCCCAAAGCTCCTACAGGTACAGGCAGGGTGTTTCGGATGGGCCGATTTGATCTCCTGAGAAATGGCCCAGTCCAGCAGATCATGCCCAGCACATGGCAGCCTAGACAGGCATGTCTCGGTGAGTGGCCCTCCCGAAGGAGGCACTGCCACATCGGGCTCCATATACCTGGCATATCACAGCCTCTCCTCCCCATAGGAGGCTGGGGCTGAAGACACAGGCAGGGAGCTGCTGATTAAAAATTCATCTCTCTGTTTATTATGATTTATGCATGTTTCACTGAGCCAGGAACGAAAAAGAGAGGAGAGGAGAACAGCTTCATTAGCGCGTATTTTGTGTGTGTGAGTGGGTACTATGCCTATGTCTGTTTGCGCTCTCTGTGTGTGAATGCCTATGTGTGTGTGGCTAGCTGGCAGGTGGGGGATAGTTAAAATTATGGATTGTACGTGAGCTTCATTAGAATGTTTGGCATACAGGGCGAACTCGTCTGTCTTCACAAAACACCTGCATTTCACTGAAAAACAACAATTGAAATCCTAAATTATCCAGAGTGCACGGGCCATCAGCATTAAAATGCAGCCGACACTTTTGCTAACTTCTAACTTAATTACCCATTTCCGCCTCCGTTGTTTACCACTGAAATCGGATCGGCCTCTCATTGCACTTTGTCTCAGCCAAAACTGATGGCAGGCATGCATGCATCACAAATATTGACACAAGATTAAAGAGTGAAAAAAAAGCGGTGAATGAGACCACGGAGACATACCTGGCGCTTACGTATATAATGATCTGATGCATTCACTGAAAAAGAAATAAATGCTGCAACCACTCCCCACATGCTGTCTGCTATTACTTTCAGTGAAAAATCAATGTAAAGAGAATGATAATATGGAGCTTAAAAGGAGTGATGCACCCCAATTTACAGTGTAAAAATGTTGAACATAACTGATGATCTATCATTTACTTCTCTAATAGCTCAACCTTAAGCAGACATTCAGCTACCATAGCAACATTAAGCAGCTTTGATGCAATAAGTGGAAAAAAAATCACCAATTATTATCTTAAATTTAAAAACAAGCATGAAATATAGAGAAATGATCATTTTTGATTAAGCAAATAAAGACAATTCTAATCATGTATAAGCCGAGCAACCAAAACAAGTTATTTCACCAGTAACTTAATGATGATTGCATCATTTTACTGATGATTGATATGTTTCTACACTACACCAAGATGATATACATATAAGCCTAAATCGGCTGATCAGCAGACAAAGTGACTTACTGAAAATGACTAATTTTGCATTTCTCACATTAGGATTTCAAGAGATACAACCAAATGTAACATATTAAACTAACAGTAACAAAGTATGGACTCTCAGAGTGTTTAGTTTAGAATTACAATAATGTTACTGTGAAAGTGGTTGGCAACTAATTGCAAGAAGAGTTTTGTCAGTTTTGTCCATCCCAACCATTTGTGCAATAAAATTATTGCAATTCTGGGTTTTAATGCAAAACTAGTTGTAACACAGTATCACTTTTGGGACTAACAACACAGTATGTCTCCTTATTGGGTAGAAATTACAGGCATTTTATTTAGGAAAGCTGGAATGAGTCAGATTATAGGAGAACAAACATCAGGAACTACCAAACGACAAACTTCTTTAACTCTGTAAAAATATGCTTAACTCATTCAATCCATCCGCTACCATGTAATTGTTTATATATATATATATATATATATATATATATATATATATGTGTGTGTGTGTGTGTGTGTGTGTGTGTGTGTGTGTGTGTGTAACGTAAGGAAAATAAATATAGAACACATCAACATTTTTCTCATTAAACATATTTCTGATGGAGCCATTGACTTGAGATTTTCCCCAGATATGAGTAACAACCCAAGTAAATTATATTTAATAAAGTGGAATGACACAGGGAACAAGTATTGAACACGCTTGGTGAAATTCATTTAATACTGTATTTAATTGAAAAGCCTTTGCTGGTAATAGCTTCCAGACACCTCCTGTATGGAGAAACTAGGAGCAGGCATTGCTCAGGAGGGATTTTAGCCCATTCTCCTACACAAACTGTCTTCAAATCTTGAAGGTTCCGTGGGTATCTTCCATGAACTCTGATCTTTAGTTTGGTCCATAATTTTCAATTGGATTCAGGTCAGGTGACTGACTGGGCCATTCTAGCAGCTTTCTTTTCCTTCTCTGGACCAGTTGAGAGTTTTCTTGTCTGTGTGTTCGGGATCATCGTCTTGCTGAAATGTCCACCCTCGTTTCATCTTCAGCATCTTGGCAGATGGCAACAGGTTCTTATCAAGGATGTCTCTGTACAGACCCATAGCACTCACGTCTGTAGTCATGAAATGCTTTGAGTGACCGGTGTCCCAGCACATCAGGGACTGTCTTCCCCCCTCCTTCGACCCCCATCAGTTTGCCTACAGGGAGAACCCGTCCACAGAAGATGCCATCGTCACCACTCTCCACAGAGTGCTGAGCCACCGGGAGAACCCAAGGAGCTACAGTCATGTGAAAAAATTAGGACACCCTGTATAAGCCTGTGTGGTTTTTTTTTACATATTTGGACATATGGATATTTAATATCAATGTTAAAAATGCTGGGAGATTCATGTTATACAACTAAACAATTAAAAATGAATTAAAGACTTTTTCAGTTTTTTTGTAAAATGTAATTCTAAACAAATAGTGAGGAATAAATTAGGCCACCCCCCATCTTTTTTAGGACGCTCCCACATTCATTCCCACTTAAAATGGCTAAAAAAAATGTTAATAAAAAATGCAAATTAAAACAAAAACAAGGTTAAACATAGTAATGTGAACATTTCTTAATAAAGAACTGAATCTTTAAAGGGCTGAGGAGTCTGAGGAGTGTTCACTCCTCAGCCTCCCTGGGAAGGTCTATGCCAAGGTACTGGAGAGGAGAGTCCGGCCGTTGGTCGAACCTCGGATTCAGGAGGAGCAATGTGGTTTTCGTCCTGGCCGTGGCACATCGGACCAGCTCTTTACCCTCTCGAGAATTCTCGAGGGTTCGTGGGAGTTTGCCTAACCAGTTTACATGTGTTTTGTGGACTTGGAGAAGGCAATCGGCCGCGTCCCTCGTGGTTTTTTGTGGGGCATGCTTCGGGAGTATGGGGTATTGGGCTTGTTGCTACGGGCTATTCGGTCTCTGTACGACTGTTGTGAGAGTTTGGTTCGTATTGCCAAAACTCGGTCGGACTCATTCCCAGTGAGAGTTAGACTCCGCCAGGGCTGCCCTTTGTCACCGATCCTGTTCATAATTTTTATGGACAGAATTTCTAGGCGCAGCCAGGGAATGGAGGGTGTCATGCTTGGTGACCACAGGATCTCATCTCTGTTGTTTGCAAATGATGTTGTCTTGTTGGCTTCATCCAGCAATGACCTACAGTTATTGCTGGGACGGTTTGCCGCTGAGTGCGAAGCAGCTGGGATGAGAATCAGTACCTCCAAGTCCGAGTCCATGGTCCTCAGCCGGAAAAAAGGTGGATTGTCCTCTTCGGGTTGGGGACAGGTTCCTGCCCCAAGTGGAGGAGTTTAAGTATCTTGGGGTCTTATTCACAAGTGAGGGGAGAATGGAGCGAGAGATTGACAGATGGATCGGAGCAGCATCTGCAGTGATGCGGACATTGTACCGGTCTGTTGTGGTGAAGAGGGAGCTGAGTTCTAAGGCAAAGCTGTCGATTTACCAGTCAATCTACGTTCCTACTCTCACCTATGGTCACGAGCTTTGGGTAATGACCGAAAGAACGAGATTGCGGATACAAGCGGCTGAAATGAGCTTCTGCCGTAGGATTGCTGGACTCACCCTCAGAGATAGGGTGAGGAGCTCAGTCATCCGGGAGAGGCTCAGAGTAGAACCGCTGCTCCTCCACATTGAAAGGAGTCAGTTGAGGTGGTATGGGCATCTGATTAGGATGCCTCCTGGACGCCTCCCACTTGAGGTGTTTCGGGCACGTCCCACTGGGAGGAGACCCGGGGCAGACCCAGGACTCGCTGGAGAGACTATGTCTCCCAGCTGGTCTGAGAACGCCTTGGTATCCTCTCTGAATAGCTGGAGCAGGTGGCTGGGGAGAGGCAAGTCTGGGCTTCTCTGCTTGAACTGCTGCCTCTGCGACCCGGACCTCCGGAAAAGCAGTAGAAGATGGATGGATGGATATTTAAAGGGGTGTCCAAATTTTTTCAGATGACTGTACGTGACGATGCTCTTTGTGGAATACAGCTCAGCTTTTAACACCATCATCCCAGACATCCTGATCAACAAACTGCACCTCCTCCAGATACCCCCCCCCCCACACCTGCTCCTGGATAAAGAACTTTCTCACCAACCACCCACAAACAGTCAGACGTGGCCCCCACCACTCCTCCACACTGTCCCTCAGCACTGGCTGCCCCCAAGACTGTGTGCTAAGCCATCTACTGTTCTCCCTGTACACTTTTGACTGTATTCCAACCCACCCAACCACTGTCATTGTGAAATATGTGGATGACACCACCTTAGTTGGGCTCATCACTGATGACGATGCAAAGGTACACAGGGCAGAGGTAGAGAATCTGCTGCTGTGATGCCAAGCAAACAACCTGACACTGAATGTCCAAAAAACCAAAGAACTCATACTGAGCTTCAAGAAGAACAGACAGGAACCCCCCCCCCCCCCACACACACACACACCTCCTCCTAAATGGTGGCCGCGTGGAAAACGTCCCCGCCTTCAGATTCCTGAGCACCCACATCTCCTCTGACCTCTCCTGGACTGTCAACACCAAGGCCCTGGTGAAGAAAGCCCAGCAGCAGCTGCACTTTCTCCGTGTCCTGAGGAAGCACAACCTGGACCAGAAGCTGCTGCTGGCTTTCTATCGCTGCTCAGTGGAGAGCGTGCTCACCTACTGTCTGGGTGTGTGGTATGCCAGCTCCACGGCCGAGAACAGGAAGGCTGTGCAGAGGGTCATCAACACCGCCCCAAAAATTATCGGTAGCCCTCTGCCCTCCCTAGAGGACATCTCCAGATCCTCCTGTCTCAGAAGGATCAAGGCCATCACAGGAGATCTCTCACATCCCGCCCACCACCTGTTTGACCTGTTTCCGTCTGGACGATGGTTCAGATCAATCAGGTCCCACATCTCCAGACTGACAAAGTTTCTTCCCCTTGCCATGTGTTGTAGCATCCAAACAGTGCAATTATGGTCTCATCTGACCAGACTATACTCTCCCAGTATTTTATTGGCTTGCCCAAATATTGTGCAGAAAACTTTAAATGAGCTTCAACATGCTTTTTCTTCAGCAATGGAGTCTTGCAAGGTGAGCAGGCATACAGCCCATGTCGGTTGAGTGCATTACTTATTGCTTTCTTTTAAACAGCAGTACTTGCTAACTCCAGGTCTTTCTGGAGCTCTCCACAAGTGGTGTTTGGCTCTTGGATAACTCTTCTGATAATTCTTCTGACTCCTCTGTCAGAAGTCTTGTGAGGAGCTCCTGGTTGTGGCCGGTTTATGGTAAAATGATGTTCTTTCCACTTCTAAATGATGGCTCCAACAGTGCTCACTGGGACATTCAGTAGTTTAGAAATGTGCCTGTAACCAATGCCATCATTATGTTTTGCAACAATAAGGTTGGAAAGGTTTAGAGAGAGCTCTTTGCTTCTACCCATCATGAGTTCTTTGTAGTGTGACAATCTGATATTCACAGACCTTTTTAAAGGATATCAGTCAGGACTTAACTAGCTGAAATTAATTTGCACTGATGGGGGATGGGATGGCTTCCTAAATTTCGATGGATTTCAGCTGGTTTCTTGGCTTTCTCTGCCTTTTTGCACCTCTTTTTCTTCATGTGTTCAATATTTATTCCCTATGTCATTCCACTTTATTAAATATAACTTGTTTTGTGAACACAGTTGCCTTGATTTCTTTGCATGTATGGATTACTTGGGTTGTTACTGATATCTGGTGAAAATCTCAGGTCAATGGCTCCATCAGAAATATGTTTAATGAGAAAAATGTTGACGTGTTCAATACTTATTTTTCCCCACTGTATATATACACTCACCGGCCACTTTATTAGGTACACCATGCTAGTAACGGGTTGGACCCCCTTTTGCCTTCAGAACTGCCTCAATTCTTCGTGGCATAGATTCACAGAGAGTTTGGTCCATATTGACATGATGGCATCACACAGTTGGCGCAGATTTGTCGGCTGCACATCCATGATGCGAATCTCCCGTTCCACCACATCCCAAAGATGCTCTATTGGATTGAGATCTGGTGACTGTGGAGGCCATTTGAGTACAGTGAACTCATTGTCATGTTCAAGAAACCAGTCTGAGATGATTCCAGCTTTATGACATGGCGCATTATCCTGCTGAAAGTAGCCATCAGAAGTTGGGTACATTGTGGTCATAAAGGGATGGACATGGTCAGCAACAATACTCAGGTAGGCTGTAGCGTTGCAACGATGCTCAATTGGTACCAAGGGGCCCAAAGAGTGCCAAGAAAATATTCCCCACACCATTACACCACCACCACCAGCCTGAACCATTGATACAAGGCAGGATGGATCCATGCTTTCATGTTGTTGA
Organism: Pholidichthys leucotaenia; assembly: GCA_020510985.1. NCBI lineage: Eukaryota > Metazoa > Chordata > Actinopteri > Cichliformes > Pholidichthyidae > Pholidichthys > Pholidichthys leucotaenia. Next base: position 169,698,618 of record CM035845.1, read on the forward strand.
CGCCAAATTCTGACCCTACCATCCGAATGTCGCAGCAGAAATCGAGACTCATCAGACCAGGCAACGTTTTTCCAATCTTCTATTGTCCAATTTCGATGAGCTTGTGCAAATTGTAGCCTCAGTTTCCTGTTCTTAGCTGAAAGGAGTGGCACCCGGCGTGGTCTTCTGCTGCTGTAGCCCATCTGCCTCAAAGTTCGACGTACTGTGCGTTCAGAGATGCTCTTCTGCCTACCTTGGTTGTAACGGGTGGTTATTTGAGTCACTGTTGCCTTTCTATCAGCTCGAACCAGTCTGGCCATTCTCCTCTGACCTCTGGCATCAACAAGGCATTTCCGCCCACAGAACTGCCGCTCACTGGATATTTTTTCTTTTTCGGACCATTCTCTGTAAACCCTAGAGATGGTTGTGCGTGAAAATCCCAGTAGATCAGCAGTTTCTGAAATACTCAGACCAGCCCTTCTGGCACCAACAACCATGCCACGTTCAAAGTCACTCAAATCACCTTTCTTCCCCATACTGATGCTCGGTTTGAACTGCAGGAGATTGTCTTGACCATGTCTACATGCCTAAATGCACTGAGTTGCCGCCATGTGATTGGCTGATTAGAAATTAAGTGTTAACGAGCAGTTGGACAGGTGTACCTAATAAAGTGGCCGGTGAGTGTATATACTGTATATATATACGTATATATACAGTATATATATATATATATACTGTATATACAGGGTTTGACATTAACACCCGCCAATGGCAGGTAGATTTCAGCAGTGGCCAATAAGATGGTGACCACTAGCCACTTTGGCGGGTTGTAGTTTTCTCAATCGGCATCTAAAATAATAAACCTGACTTCCGGTTATGGCGGCTACGTGAGAGGACATATTTCACTCTGCTCTGCTTCTAGAGATAAAAATCGGAAAATAACTCTCTTATTTGGAACTGAACTTATCCCAGCGTTTGGGCGAGGATATGCCGGGGAAGCCTAAGGCTGGGAAATCAAGTGGAGGAAAAACAGAAACGCCGAAACAGTCCAAACTAACGGACTTTCACGTCTGTGGCGCAGCAGGAAAAGCTGCGGATATGGCGGATGAAACTAGCGGTGGTGCGGTGACTGCTGATGACGGCGGCACAGGTGCAGTGCTGGCTGCCATTAGCTCAATGAGAGCAGACTTTTCCGCTAAACTTGATGGGATTATGGCAGCGTTGGATGCAATGAGAAAGGAATTGGGTGACTGCGTGCAGCGAGTGACGCAGGTGGAGCTTCGTGTTTCCAGTGCGGAGGATGACGTCGGCGGACTTCAATTAAAGGTGCGCACTTTGGAAAAAAAAAAATAAATGTCTGGAAGATAATGTCCTGGACTTGGAGTCCCGGTCGAGACGGAACAACCTGAGGCTGGTGGGTCTACCGGAGGGAGCCGAAGGTCGTGACCCATGCTCCTTTTTGGAGGGGTGGATCCCGGAGGCGCTGAACAACGCGGAGCTACATTCATCAGTCGTCTTGGAAAGCGCCCACCGAATTGGCCCACCGAGAGATAACAAGGCAGCACCGAGGACGCTAATTATGAAGTTCCTCAGCTACAGAGACAGGATGACGATCTCCAATGCGGCACGAGCCAAAGGAGAAATTAAATACCAGGATCAACAGGTGCGGTTCTACCCAGATTTGGCCTCAGGAATCCAACAATTAAGGAAGCAGTTTGACCCCATCCGTAAAGAACTGCACAACCTTGGGATTCGTCATGGAGTGATTCACCCTGCAAGACTTCTGGTCACATATAAGGGCAGAACACACAACTTCAAGACCCCTGAGGAAGCGCAGAAGCTCATCAAGAAGATCCAGGAAGAGACTGGTGGGAGCTAAGCATGAACAGAATATAGGGTAGAATATTTAAGCATTTACATAGGCATCTAACTGATCTGAAGCATATAGCAAGTTTACAAAATATAGATTGTATTACATATTAAAATAATAAACCTATCACAATGTGAGACTATGAAACTACAACACCCTTATAAGCACTATGTCTACACACAGCGTGTGCTCCTTGGTCCATTGTCACCGTGGCCCGGTTCGGACTCCACTGCCGGCCTGGTAAAGGAAAAGCCGCAGACGGTCTCCTCCATGGGTCGGTCACCAGTCCTGGTACAGTTCACACCACAGTCTGGTGGGAAGAAATGCTGTGGTGGGTGGCTGCTTCCCCTCTACCAAGACCAGAGCGGAGACAGATTCTGTCTACAGCAAGTTCATTTTGCAGCAAGTCTGGAGAAATGGCAACAGACACAGCTGGAAGAACACACCTATCCTGCTCTTGGCAATCACATCACTGAGGCTACTGCCCTTGGCCCCCTGTTGTCCCAGTGGTGACTGGCTAAATCCTGTGCCCCCCCCCCCCGCCCCCCAACGTCAGCTCCTACCTCTGTGGCTAAACATGATTATTTTTAGAGCAAGAACCTCTGTTTATTGTCCATAGTTGTGTAAATTTATTTTTTTTTACGACAGAGAGAAAAAGTAACTTTAATTTCTTGCTGTAAAGAACAAAAGAAGCTTCTTTTGAGGTGAACTTTCATTTATCTATGATTTCTATTTTATCTTATTCATTTACACGCTGTTGTGATATGCAGCTATTTCATGGAAGTAAATCCTCTAAATATGAATTTTTAATGGGCTGGTCCAGGAGTGTCAAACTTATGGCCTGCAGGCCAAAACCAGTTCACCAGGGTTCCAATTTTTTCTCTGTGAATTTACAGTTTTCTTTCTAGTAGATTTTTTGACTTTTTCTACTGATTGAAAGTGTTCAGGACAATTTTTTTTTCCACAATATTTTTATTGAACCTTTTTTACAAACATAACACAAACAATCAAACACTAACACTAAAGTAATAAAAAAAATGTACTAAAACACACCAACAACCACTAACAGGAACAGGTCTTCAACAATGCTCCTCTGTTTAGTCTAGGCAATCCATTACATAAGTATACATATTATACATTCACCAGTTTGGAATTTATAAGGTCCACACACATCATTCACCTTCCTCTTCAAAAGTTATGTTTAAATTCTTTACATAATCAATAAAAGGTCTCCATATACTCTCAAACACAGTTTCCTTTGATTTCAGTATGTATGTTATTCCTTCTAGTGGAAGGTTTGTTAACATCTGTCTTAACCACTGAGTCACATCTGGTCTATGAGTCTTTTTCCACAATAGTGCAATACATTTTTTGGCGTTAAGCAAACTGAGGTCTATGAATGCTCTTTCACTTTTATTAAAGCTGTGCTTTTCTGGATGCAGACCCAACAAAAACAATTTAGGATTCAATATGATTTGTTTTGAAATTATTTTTTCAATTGTTACTCTCACCTCTTCCCAAAACATTCTAATTTTCCTACATTCCCATAAACAATGAAATAAGGTTCCTTTACTTTCCATACATTTTGTGCATGTATCTGGTATGTTTTTGTTATATCTATTTAATTCCACCGGTGTAACATACATCCGCATTAACCATTTAAAATGTATCAATTTAAGACGTACATTTATTGATTTGGTTTGAGCTTCTGTACAAGCCAATTCCCATTGTTCCTCTGAGATTTCAGTTTGCAGGTCTTCTTTCCAATAATTCAGTCTTTTCTGTGAGTTTTCACTTGAAGATAATGTCAATGAGTTATAAAACTCTGAAATAATACCCTTTCTCTTACTATCTTTCGTCAAGATTTTTTCCAAGGATGAATAAATAGGTCGAGTGAGAGCATTGTTTTGATTTGATCGAATAAAGTTCCTAATCTGAAGATATTTAAAAAAAATGTGTTCTATTAAGATTAAATTTGATCCTCAGCTCTTCAAAAGACATTATGCTATCTGAACATGACAAATATAAATCTTGAATTTTTTGGATCCCTTTTAAATTCCATACTTTAAATACAGCATCCGCTCTCCCTGGTTTAAAATATTGATTACCCCATATTGGACTAAATTGTGACAGTAAGTGTGGTTCTTTTAAATATTTTTTAGTTTCACACCATATTTTGATCATATGTTTTACAAATGGATTTTTAACTTGTTTCTGTAATTTTTTTGCCGAGTCTGAGTATATGAATATGGGAAGAGGTAAAGGTAAATTGTATGATTCCATTTCAGTCCAGTGAGGGAGATCATTTGATGAAAAATAATATGTCATAGACCTCAGTTGTGCTGACCAGTAATACAACATAAAGTTTGGACATTTCAGACCTCCACGATCAAATGGTAAATATAGTAAGGACAGACGTAATCTAGCCTTCCTATTGTTCCATATAAACTCCACTAACTTTTTTTTAATTCTTGAGAATAGATTTGAAGGTGGTGGTAAAGGAATGTATTGAAATAAATAAAGTATTTTGGGTAAGATATTACTTTTAAGTATATTCATTCTCCCAATCATCGACATTGGTAGTGACATCCATCTCTGAATTAACTCATTAATGTCTGTCATTAAGGCTTCGTAGTTGGCACTGGCGACTGATTCCAGCTTGGGCACAATCTGAATTCCTAAATATTTAAACTGATTTACAACATTGAATTGATTTACCTCAGAAGCTGGGTGCTTTCTCTGGGACTCATTTAGCATTAATATTGAAGATTTAGTTTTATTTATTTTATATCCTGATATTTCCCCAAAATTCTTTATTAAATTCAACAAGGTCGGAATTGATTTTTTAAGATTCGACATAAACAAAATTATGTCATCGACATACAGGGAGATTTTATGTTCTGTTGGTCCAACCTTAATTCCATATATTTGCGGATGTAAACGTACTGCCATTGCTAAAGGTTCAATTGCCATAGTAAACAGTAAAGGTGAAAGTGGACAGCCTTGTCGACATCCTCTATTGATTTTTATTGATTTTGAGATATTGCTGTTTGTTAGGATTTCTGCTGTAGCATTATTATATATTATCTGAACCCATTTTATGAAATTATTTCCAAATCCAAACCTTTGTAAGACTTCAAAAAGAAAGGGCCATTCGACCCTATCAAAGGCCTTTTCGGCGTCCAATGATAGGAGAGCTGTATCCGGTGCTTCTTTATTAGAGTAAATAATATTGAATAATCTTCTTACATTATGGAAGCCTTGTCTTCCCTTTATAAAGCCATTCTGATCTCGGTGAATAATATTTGGTAATATTTCTTGTATTCGTCTGGCTAAAATTTTACAGATTATCTTAAGGTCAGCATTTAATAGGCTTATTGGTCTCATATTTTCACATTTATTAGAGGGTTTACCTGGTTTTGGCAACAGTATAATTAAGGTATTATTCATGTATGATGGTAAATTACTATTTTGAAATGCTTCTAAAACCATTTCCAAAAAAGGTTTTATTAATTTATTCTTAAATTTTTTATAGAGGTCAACTGGAAGATCATCTGGTCCTGCACTTTTTCCTGATTTCATATTATCAATGGCTAGCCCAACTTCTTCTTGACTAATTTTAGACTCCAGTATCTCCCTGTTTTCATTTGGAATACACGGTATAGATAGTCCATCCAAAAACCCATTTAGTTTTGTTAAGTCAGTTTCATTTTTTGTATCATATAATTTTTCATAGTAATCTCTAAAGGCTCTATTAATTTCTAAAGGATCTACAACTACCTGTCCGTTACTTATAATACTGGTTATTGGTGTTTTAGATTCTAATTGTTTAATCTGCCATGCCAATAATTTTCCTGATTTTTCACCTTGTTCATAAAAAGATTGCTTCAATCTTAGAAGACTCGAGGCAGCTCTATTCGCTGATTTTTTGTCATATTCAGCTCTCAGAATTATTAATTCGTTCTCTAACTTTGGGTCACTTCCTGCATACACTTTTTCTTGAAGAATTTTTAATTTGTGTTCCAATTGGACTCTCTCCTCTCGAGTCTTCTTAGATTTTGAACCTGTATAACTAATAATATGTCCCCTAATAAATGCTTTAAAAGCCTCCCACTTTATACATGCTGATGTTTGTGAAGTATTAATATCGAAGAACTCATCTATCTGTTTTTCTATGTACTTAACATAGATATGTACTATGTACTTAACATGAGACAACAGGGTGCATGATCAGAGATCACAATGTTATCATAAAAGCAGTTTTGAATCTTGGACCTTAATTCTGTGGAGATCAAAAAATAGTCAATACGTGAGAATGACTTGTAGGAATTAGAATAACAAGAGTAGGCTTTAACTTGTGGTTTCATTTCTCTCCATATATCCAGCAATCTCAATTCTTTCATAGAATGCTTAATGATCATCCTGCGTCCATTGTGTGTACAGTCCAGTCCTGTTGATCTGTCTATACAGGGATTCAATGTACAATTAAAATCCCCTGCTATTATATGTTGCCCTGTAAGTGATGATAAGATAAGAAATAAATTAGCGAAGAACTTTTGATCATCTATGTTGGGACCTTATAAGTTCACCAGATTTATGTTTTCTAATAGCAAAGATCCTTGAATAATTAGATATCTTTCAAATTTGTCTCCAATTACATTTTTCACTTGAAATGGAACTGATTTATGAATGAGAGTCATAACTCCCCTGGCTCGGGATGAAAATGATGAGGTGAAAACACTTCCTTGCCATCTACTCCTAATTCTTTTTACATCCTCCTCTATTAGATGGGTTTCTTGTAAAAACACAATTTTTGAACCTATGTCTTTTATTTTATTCATAACTTGTTTAAGTTTTTTTTAAATTTTGTAGACCTCTGCAATTCCATGAAGTTAAATTAAAATTAACGCTTTGGTCTATGATCAATAGGGGGTTTAGGATTACCTCGCAATATAAACATGCTCATACAGAGAAGCAAAAACATGAGTGGTTGAAAATTCATCCTACAAACTACACACAAACAAATTCCCCCTTCCCACCTTCGTGGTAAACCCCCCAAAATCAAAAAAAAAAATTCCGTCTCCCGCTATAGCCATCGACCGCTCCACACCCACGAGGACCAGCCAAAGCCACTCCTTCTTCATCCTCCCAATCACCCTAACTCTACTGCTTTTAATAACGTAACATTAACTCTCTTCTGTAATTTTCCAATTTAACTCCAAAATTTTGTAGCAATTTTGTACATCTTAGTTTTTTGTTTTTTTTAATATGTAATACAATCTATATTTGTAATCTTGCTATATGCTTCAAATCAGTTAAATGCCTATGTAAATGCTCAAATATTCTACCCTATATTCTGTTCATGCTTAGCTCCCACCAGTCTCTTCCTGGATCTTCTTGATGAGCTCCTGCGCCTCCTCAGGGGTCTTGAAGATGTGTGTTCTGCCCTCATATGTGACCAGAAGTCTTGCAGGGTAAATCACTCCATGACGAATCCCAAGGTTGCACAGTTCTTTACGGATGGGGTCAAACTGCTTCTTTAATTGTTGGATTCCTGAGGCCAAATCTGGGCAGAACCGCACCTGTTGATCTTGGTATTTAATTTCTCCTTTGGCCCGCACCGCGTTGGAGATCGTCATCCTGTCTCTGTAGCTGAGGAACTTCATAATTAGCGTCCTCGGTGCTGCCTTGTTATGTCTCGGTGGGCCAATTCGGTGGGCGCTTTCCAAGACGACTGATGAATGTAGCTCCGCGTTGTTCAGCACCTCCGGGATCCACCCCTCCAAAAAGGAGCATGAATCACGACCTTCGGCTTCCTCCGGTAGACCCACCAGCCTCAGGTTGTTCCGTCTCGACCGGGACTCCAAGTCCAGGATATTATCTTCCAGACATTTATTTTTTTTTCCAAAGTGCGCACCTTTAATTGAAGTCTGCCGACTTCATCCTCCACACTGGAAACACGAAGCTCCACCTGTGTCACTCGCTCCACGCAGTCACCCAATTCCTTTCTCATTGCATCCAACGCTGCCATAATCCCATCAAGTTTAGCGGAAAAGTCTGCTCTCATTAAGCTAATGGCAGCCAGCACTGCACCTGTGCCACCATCATCAGCAGTTACCGCACCACCGCTAGTTTCATCCGCCATATCCGCAGCTTTTTCTGCTGCGCCACAGACGTGAAAGTCCGTTAATTTGGACTGCTTCGGCGGTTCAATTTTTCCCCCACCTGATTTCCCAGCCTTAGGCTTCACCGGCATATCCTCGCCCAAACGCTGGGAAAAATTCTGTTCCAAATGAGAGAGTTATTTGCCGAATTTTTATCTCTAGGAGCAGAGCAGAGTGATACGTGTCCTTCTAGGTGGCCGCCATAACCGGAAGTCCGTTCAGGACAATTTAAGCTATTTTTCTCCTTAAGGTGAGACTTTTTTCCTCATCAGTTTTTCTTTCTCTTCTTTTTTCTGGTGAAAACAGGTAGTGTCCATTTAAATTAAATCTGTCAGCAATTACTAATGACATCGTGAAGCGCAAAGGGGTAGGAGTACAAATGAGAGTTGGGACAGACCCCAAATCTACCTGTATTTCACTCTCACATTACAAATATTTTTCTCTACTGTTTTACATTATTTACTGCTTTTAATAAACAATTCAACAGTGTTTCTCTTGCTATATTTTATATAGGCCTATGTTTAAGGGTCATTTACATTAAAAGGTTGTAAATTTAGTTCAAGAAAATTTTAGCATGTCATATTCAAATTTGATCATATAAGCCATAATTTTCCAACCACAAAATTGCGGCTAGTGAAAAGGCTGAGTGGTTAGTAACTTCAGAAAATCACTAGCCAAAAGGGCTGGTGAGCAAAAAAGTTAAAGTAATTAGATAATTGACTCCCAGCCCCTGACCAACAGTGATCTGTGTGGAGTTTGCATGTTCTCCCCGTGTCTGCGTGGGTTTACTCCGGGATTTCTCCGGTTTCCTCCCACATGCCAAAAACATGCAAGTTAGGTTAATTGGCATCAACTGGGGATTCTAAATTGTCCTTAGGTATGACTGTGAGAGTGAATGGTTGTCTGTCTCTCTGTGTTGGCCCTGCGATGGACTGGCGATCTGTCCAGGGTGTACCCTGCCTCTCGCCCAAATATGCTGGGATAGGCTCCAGCCCCCCCACGACCCGAAAAGGATTAAGTGGAAGAAGATGGATGGACTTAAAAGCTATTTCATGGGCTGCATGGGCTACTCCCCCATTAATCCATCATTAATCACGCAGGTAAAAGGTCTGGAGTTGATTCCAGGTGTGGCATTTGCATCAGGAAGCTGTTGCTGTTAACCCACGACATGCGATCAAAGGAGCTCTCAATGGAAATGAAGCTTTTTTTCCCCTTTTTTTTTGTAAATTTGTGACTGGCAAACCTCATTGACTGAAAATATTTGCTCCTTAGAAAATGTTGTATTTATTGTCCCCCCACCCAACAGGGAAATGAAATATCCACCCATGACAGTGGGAGGAAATAAAAAATCCTTAATAGAAAGGAAAGCTGCATTGAGAATCATGTTAGAATCAAATCAGAGCCCCCTGAATCATAATCGAATTGATTCCCACCCTTAATATGTGTATATATATATATATATATATATATATATATATATATATATATATATATATATACGTACACATATATATTTGATGGCTTGTATCAGTCTCTCCGCGTGCATGGGCCTCTATGTTAGAACTGAAAGAAATATGTCAATGTATTTGGGAGGCACAAGCTTTGGGTTGCATGAAACCTCCTCTTCTTTGTAGTGTGCCAAATTTATCTCCAACTTTAAAGCTCTGTTTTCATATATATTTTTAACGCTGGATCCCCTTTGCCTCCCCGCTGAGTCGTGACATCATGCATTCTGAAGACAAGCATGTTGTTTTTGTCATTCAGGGGAAGCACAAACTTTGACACTGACATCACAGTACCTTGAGGCCACGGCTCAAACGGAGCAGGCTTCATGTCTTTTAAATAGTGTTTACATTTTAATGACCTATTTGTGTTTGTTGTTTCTGCTGAGCGCCCGCTCGCTCTCGCTTTCCTCTCCCCTACCTCCTCTCTCTCACTTTGTCTCTATCGCTCCCTAACATGCTCTGACAGGAAAAGGTCAGTGCCCATTGGCTACATGGGGGGCACCAAGTGATGTAAAGGGGGTTGTCATGGTAACATGCAGGGCAGGGTAACAGTGAGGATGTGTTTTGTGCGGGGAAAAAATAAAAAAAAGCCCGGGACCTGAGCTGGATCAAAAGACTCGGGAGCTCCACTTGCTGGGCAGGGGTGCACCAGACCAAGGCTGGACCTGGGCCAGGACGAACGCCATTTTGATTGTTTGCCTGGCAGCTGGGAGGGGTCGAACTTGGCCAGTCATGACAGTGAGGCTCAAAGACAGTCAGTTGTGAACAGCTCTGCCACGTCTGTGCGCCTGCATTCTGCTGAGCTTGGCTTCACATTAATAAAAGAGGGATTACCAAAGTCTGCAGGCTCTCCTTGGGCCCCTTTCCAGCTGAGAGCTGAGCAAGGGTTCGTTCCCTCACCCCCTCTGCCTCCTTCCTGCCATCCTTGGCTCTCATTTTCTCGCTCTTCTCAGTATGCTGCTCACGTTTAGCCCATTCAAGAAAAGAAAGAAAAAAAAAAACACGAGCCTTTCCCCCTGTCTGTCTCCATCCCATTTCTCTCCACTCTCACTCTTAAGTACAGGAGAGGGGAAAATGCACCAAAACACAGATAAATTATTTAGATTTTTTTTTCCCCAATGATAGAGAAAGGGAAAAATGCTTGACTCTGCAGTTTGAAAAAGAAAAGGGAGAAGAGGAAAGGAGGAGGGGTGAGAAATAAAAATTGCATTAGATACAAGATTTCACAATCAGCCTCGCGATATGAAGAATTAATCTTATCGTACACCGGCACACATGGCCAAGCAGGAGAAGGCCTCCAAAGACTAAGAGATGACAACGGGACAAATTCGACTTTCCATTACGCTGCCATTCATCTATTGTGGTGGCAGACACCCTGCGATAAGCGGATGTATTGTTGCCATTGACAATGTCATTATGGGACGGTAAACAAGTGGTGCAGCTGAGGGCCGGAATGAACCGGGTGGGGCCAGAAGGTCGCCAAGACAATCTGGAATGAAAGGATGGGGGACCCCGTGGGAGAGATAAGACTCCTCTTCGTTGTTTTCTTCTTCATCTATCTCTTTTTGCTCTCCCTCCAAAGCCAAGGACGGGCATATGCTTAGAACAAAGCACCCGTGCTCCCGCGTAATCAACCCCTCTGTACTCTAGCAACGGCAACACAATCTCCGCTGGAGGTCATCCGCGGGAAGAGGCTTAAGAGGCAAAGTGTTGGTGGGATCACTGGCTATTAAGATGGGAGGAGAGGATGACATTCACCCAGCCTCCCACCCTGTTTTACTTTTCTAAAACGTGTGAAAGCATGAGCCGAGACTAGGACTTGGACTAGGCATGGGTTTTCGGTAAGAAGGCATACCGCAACTTGAAATAGTCACATTTCAAAACCACAAAAAAAAGGGGTCATTCCCTGCCATCTACTGTCGGGGCCTATGAACCACAGATTATATTCACTGCACATATATGACTGCTGTCTGGCATTAAAAGACTGTATTTTTATTTCATGTTAAAGTATTTTATAGCAGATAGCCCAATTAATAATGTACTGGCTTTGTGTAGCTACAAGATTATGCTTCCTGAAGGGATTACATTTCTCTGTTTCATTAGAAAGAATTCAAAAATGATCTATTATTTTAATTTTTTACTGTTATTATTATCTAAGTCTTCTAAAATGTTTGTATGTTGTTTGAAAAATATGCTCAATGGAAAAAACAAAGTTTTTTTTAAATAATACTTTTTAGAATTGTAATCATAACAGCATGATAACCATGACACTGAGATATTTTTTGCTGAAGGTTATAATACCGTCAGACTCGCATACTGGCCCACACCTAGTTTGGACTAGAAAAGGAGGACATGTGTTAAACATGTATTCCTCATCTGGCAGGAACTGAGCAGGTAGCGTCTGGTATGCATGAACGCTCACCCTGGCCAAATTCAAGACAGTACCTTTGTACTCAAATTCCTACCTACTCAGACTCTCCTATAACCCTTAATATGGAACAAGTCTGAACCATGCAGCTCCATAGACTACACAGATCTACAAGATCATGGCACATGGGCGAACAATATCATGCTATTTCTTTTAGAAAAAAAAGTGCTTTTAGCAAGTCATCCTTTTCTATAACAACATCTAAAGAATGGAAGTTATTAGGAAATGGACATATTAGAAAAATTAACACCTTTCGCTCTTTCACAATTCCGCACAATTATGGCTAATTAAGAATCAAATATGTATACACTGAATTGACTGCTACCTGTATGCTGACTGTCCTTTTATTGTATTTATTTCATTTTAATTTACTTCATTTTATCTATCTATAAATTCACATAATCTCTGTCTGTGTGTTTGTGTGTGTCTGTCTGTCTGTTCCACGCATATCTCTTGAACCGTTCGTCAGACTGGCCTCAGATTTTAAACATGGTTTCCTGAGGTTACGAGGGTGTGCATCCCCGAATATGGAGTCGCTCAGTCAAAATATGTAATTTTTATCAATAAAAGTTTAGCCACCACTGTGTCTCATGCCCAGGCTTCTAGAAGTGAGGGTGGGGTTTTGGTTTTGAATTGACTCCACCACAGCACTCCATGTGCAAAACAAGGAAGCAAAACGTGACAAATTTGACTAGAAAAATATAATACTAAAGATTTAATGCTTAAAAAATTATACCATAAAATTGCTGTGATTGCATAGATCTAATGGATAATTCGGCATGGAGAACATATGGAGTCACTCAGTCAAAATATGTAATTTTTATCAATAAAAGTTTAGCCACCGTTCTGTCTCATGCCCAGGCAGTGTGGGCTGGGATTGGTTTCGGATTGACTCCATCACAGTGCTCCGTGTGCAAAACAAGGAAGCAAAGTGTTACAAATTTGACTAGAAAAAGATAATACTTAAGATTTAATGCTTAAAAAATTATACCATAAAGTTGCTGTGATTCCATAGGTCTAATGGATAATTCGGCATGGAGAACACGAGGTGCCGCTGGGGAAAAGGGGGGTGGGGGGGCAGCAGCTGAATCGCTGGCACCATGGGTAAGCTCCGTGTGCAAAATAAGGAAGTGAAACGTGACACATTTGATCAATAAAAAACAAACCGCTTACAATAGAGCCGCAACACTCACACTGTTATTTGCAAGTTATTTTCAGTAAAGTGAAAAAAAGATAACGCATGGCGTGTACTTTTTCCCTGAGGCTGATTTATCATGGAAAACAGCTGAGCTCTGTGGTTCCAGCCATCAGCTGATTGGATCCACTTTTTTTTTGCCAAAGGTAAAAAAAAAAAACAACATGGGGGGAAGGCTCTACAACCTTTGCTCCACGCTGTATCAACCATACGCTGGATAAATGTTCAGCATGGGACATATATTTTTTCCAGTTTATAAAATTTTTCACTGGGTCTGAGGTGTGTATGAAAAAAATGCATTTTGACTAATGTTTAGAGGGTCAAAAATGCGATTGTTTAGGCGGAATAGTAATAATAACAATAATAAAAAATAAAATAATCTTCTCGCATCAATATAAAAGAAATGCTTAATAAAGTAACGGCGCTCAGTCTTTGCCAGTCACGCCCTCAAGGTTCACATCATTATTTGGTCTCAGTATCACCCCAGCAGGACGATATAAGCACCGCCTCAACCACAGCATTAAAGTTTAAAAAAACCTTTTAATAACAAAATACTGCTAAAATATAAAATGATCCACTACAGTGGGTCTCAAATATTTGTAAACGTGTCCTGTTATAGCACTGCATGGGTTTATTGATGATACACAGAAGAAATTCAATATTCCACTGAACTCCATCACTGAACAGTGATACAAACTAAAATAATTATAATGACTGAACAACTCCCATTCCCCAAAGTGCAAGATACACTATTATGAATATAAGTGACAAAAGATCACACAAATAAGTGATCTGACAAACAAACAAACAAGGGATCTGTTTTTAGCCAAAGTCAAATTCCTTGTATGTGTTGTGCATACTTGGCCAATAAAGCTGATTCTGATTCTGATTCTGAAACAGCTGCTAATATTAGATGTCCCATTCAGTTTCAATGTTTAGGTATTCTGTAATTAATATTCACACCATCAAATAAATCTTAGTTCCATTTACTCCCTTTTATATTTGTCAAAGTCTAACATGTGATTGCCAACATATAGGCTACATCTGTTTGTATTCCACTTTCAAACACAGCCTACATTTGGGCCTGTAAAGCCTGATCAGGATACCTGTTTCAGACAGGAATACTTGCATTCTACAGGCATGCACTAGGTTTATATAATTTTATATTGCTGGTATTGTTGAGAACAGACCAGAGCAGACCAGACCATCAGTGACAGAGTAGCTCACTCTGGTCTGATGAAATCAACCCAAGAGTGCTCAGATCCCCTGACCTTGGACCCTGACCTTGACCTCAACCTGGATGCAGACCCACCTCAGGTTAATTGTGAGATTTTTTTGGTTTGTTTCATCATCATCTGTCGTCCGTGAACGAAGCAAGAGAAGCTGCAGCAACATGTTGGGCCCAAAGTTTCCTGTCCTTCATCAGCCTTGACACCTCCTGCTCCTCAAGCCCCACGTCCCTTTTGTGTCAGGATAACTGAGTCTTTGTTTGTCACGGCTAGTGCGACCACTCACTGGAGTCCAGAAGACCAGGTGGGAAACAGGCTGGTCCACTGCATGTCAGCAGTATCCGGCAAACCGGAGACATCTCACTTTTATTGATGTTGTTATGAGGGGTAATTTTCATACACAACTCTGTTAGGAATATGGTCCTTCCAGCTTATGTTTAATGCTCTCTGCAATAGTTGTGTACAACAGCCATCTATATGTGCCTCTAGTTCTTTATGGTGTATGTTTATTTAGCTATAAAAGGGACAGTGCATATTGATGAAGATAAGATATGTAAATATGCAGCATATAAGATTATAGCTGGAGCTAATTTCCATCTTGTGTCCCCTGGCCAGCCAATGCCAGCCACATAAAACGGATAACACAATACAACAATAATAAACAACACAATGATAAAGCAAATAGTACAATACAACAATAACAATAGCAGTAAGATTCCACACTGATAGAAAGAGAGAAACAAACAAAGTTAAGATGAATATTGTTGATCTCAGACCAGTAAAAAAATACCACAATGACCAAGGTGTTGCTCGGAATGTTTCAGTGTAAAGTGCTAAGGTGCATCGTGTAGCTTAGTAAAGTGCGTTTGTTGAATTATATGATCCATGAATTTAAAGTGCTTAGTGAATTGCACACGGCTTTACTGCACATGTTTCTGTACATACAGACGTGTGTGTGCTAATGACATTGCACCAGGTTTGCATAAATGGTGAAGCCCATGTACACAGGGTCATTGAAGTTGTGCAAATTAGCATACAAGCATACGTACACACAAACAACCACGGGCATGCAAACATGCCTAGGTCATGACGGTCACAAATTTGGTCTGTTTTCGACAAATTGTTAACACATAATTACTACACGAGTCACTGATGTTGGACATGTACACAGGTTTGAGATGATATGAGCCACTCCTTCACTCCACTCTTAGAAGGTGGCAAAGCTGGAGCTTTCCCTGACAGGAAGATAAGATGAGATAAGATAAGATAAGCCTTTATTAGTCCCACAATGGGGAAATTCCAGGATTGCAACAGCACAGGGATAGCAACACTCAGAGCAACAATCAAGAAGTCAAGAAAACAAGAGCAGTGAATATACATATGTACATATAAATATATAAATACTCTATATATACACACAGTGTGGAGCATTGTAGCTAGATGGAATAAACAGTATAACCATCTACTTAGTTATCCTACATAGTATGAATATGTACCCATACATATTGTCACCCTCCGTAGCGACCGATATTGTCCTAGTTGTATACTGGAGGGGACCATTGTGTAAATCTATTGCGTCTTTTGCATTCAATACTATTAGGTCGTCACGTTTTTTTGCTATCTCTGCGAGCAGCCCTGCTTAGGTTATACAGTCTGACAGCCGTAGGTAGGAAGGACCTGCGAAACCTCTCGGTTGTGCACCTAGGATGATGTAGTCTGCTGCTAAATGAGCTCCTCAGTGCATTCAGTATGTCCTGCATAGGGTGGAAATCGGACTCCAGTAGAGATGACAGTTTAGCCACCATCCTTCTCTCTCCTATCTCCTCCACTGGGTCAAGGCGTTGCCCCAGGACAGAGCTAGCTTTCTTGATCAGTTTGTTCAGTCTCTTCCTATCGGCTGCTGTAATGCCACTGCCCCAGCAGACCACTCCAAAAGTGATGGCTGATGCCACCACCGTGTCATAGAATGTCTTCAGCAGCGCCCCTTGTACACCAAAAGACCTGAGTCTCCTCAGAAGGAACAGCCTGTGCTGTCCCTTCTTGTAGAGTGCATTGGTATTGTGTGACCAGTCTAGTTTATTGTTCAGATGAACACCCAGGTACTTGTAGGATGTCACCATCTCAATGTCTGTTCCCTGTATGTTTACTGGTGCTGTGAGGGGTACGGAAGTGAGGAAGTGGTACGGTGTTCCATAAAGTACTACCATGAAATGAAAAAACATTTTGACCAAAAGAGGTTTTATGGAGGGGTATCACACAATCACCTCTTGAGGAAGCCCTAGTGGACTGACCATGAGTGCTGCTCCCTCTGTATTTCATGTATTCATTCAGTGGGGTGGTGTCAGACCATGCAGGATTTTATACATCAAGCAGGCAGTTTTAAATTTTTTAAAATTCTCAAAGGACAGGAGGTTGTACCTAGGTAGAATATTGCAGTGGTGTTATGTAAGAGCCTTTTTGGTGACCACTGGGGCAAATACCCAAGAGAAGTAGCGATTCCAGTGAAATGTGGATGGACAACAGATGGACAGGTGCTATGTCACTGCATAAGCTCCTTTCGGCTTTGTCAAAATGAGCTTCCTAGCTAACTCTGGCTCATTTACAGAATTGTGTTTCTGTCACTTGATGAGCAATACCCCATTTAAATAAAACAATAAATGAAATGTTTGGTGGACAACACCAAGATTACAGTTACAGCTGTGGCATAACTCTGACAGACTATACCACCATCAAAACTATAGCTATTACTGCCATTCCTGTTGTTCAAATAACAGTGTAACATGCCTTTGGTAGAATTCATTACACATCACCGGATACACATTTCATGAGCATGGCAAATATTGTAGGGCTGCAACTAATGAATATTTTGGTAGGTGACTAATCTAACAACTATTTTTTTCAATCCGTTGACTATCACAATTATTTCTGTAATGTAAACTTTCAAAAGGAGTTTTATTTAAAAACACTGGACTAAAAGCTAATTAAAAGTCAAGATGTTTCCGTGTTCATCCAAACACCATCATCAGTTGTAAGACTGCAGCAGGAAGTGTCTCTGGCCAATAAATAACCTACAAGAAGGTCACATGACACTTTTGTCATCTCTGCCAGAGACACTTCCTGCTGCAGTCTTACAACTGATGATGGTGTTTGGATGAACACTGAAACATCTTGAATTTTAATTAGCTTTTAGTCCAGTGTTTTTAAATAAAACTCCTTTTGAAAGTTTATCTGACACCTGGATGTTTGTAAATGAACTTAGACTGATTTCTGTCATGTCCGCCATCTTTGCTTCCTGTTGGCACGGCTCATGTTTGGGGCTGCAGTGCATGTTTTACCTCACCTGTTTAAGTCTGCACACCTGAGAGGATCATTTTGTCGTCAGTCTCTGCGTTAATGTAACGTAGCCTATTATAAAAAGTCCCCATAGCTAAATAAAATGATGACCCATCAAATACAGTATGAGTTTGAAACTTGAACTTGACAGCTTAATCAAAAGTGTTTGTAGCAACACAATTAAATAACAGACAATGAAGTGCAATCTTTGAAACCCAAAAAATAAAGTTCAAGAACTCAAACAGCTTCTGCTGTGGCATGGAGGGCTGTTGTAACTCTGCATGTTCATAACAAACTAGCATAACATCCAAATCCATAAAAGTAAAAAAAAACAAAAAACCTATCCATTTTATTATTATCATTGTTTATTATTTCATAATATTCAGAATAAGCTAATATTACCAAGACAAATATAGAGAAGATGAAAAAGAGTAAACTGCTCCTGTAATTCACTCATTTACTGCACTTAATACGTCAGCCAGCATACAGTAGCTAGTGATGGGATCCACAGTTCACTAAAATGCACTGAGTCACTCCTGGTTTGTTCAAAAGCTCCATTCAAAATATCCATACATGAATCACTCAGTCCTGTACTGGAGCGCCGAGTACCTACCACTTACTGAACTGAGAGTTGGCTGAACGGAGTGGGCAGGGCTCGTTCGATGCTTTGTTGGAGATTCAGCTGGTGATCCCTGGCTTCCAGTACAGTTCCAGTAAGTGATTCAGTACAGTATGTTCACCCATAAAACCAGTACATTCAAACAAATCATTCACACACATTACAGCACTGAGCATAACTGAAACAGCTCAGCTATCGGCAAACATTGTCCAAGCACAGCACATACTAACTGTAGTCAGTTTTCTAAAGCTGTCACAGTCAGTTATTAAAAGTAAGAATCGCTAACTTTACTCACTAAAACTAGCGGTGTTTAAAGAAGGCCCGGCTTCAGCCATCCACCAACGGGGACAGAGCCCAGCGGAAGCTCGTTGACAGGCGGCCAGAGCTGGGGCAACAGAGTGGAGTGAGAGGGGAGGATGGATGTACCGCTGTAGTGCTGCTGTGATATGAAAACTCTGCTTTACAGGGTCTGAATTTATCTTGTTTGATTTGTTTATTTTTGGCAAAATGCTCCCGCACTTTGGAAAGTTTGGGTCTCACTTTTTTGGCCTTTTCTTCTTGATTTTCACCCCATTTTACTATCTCCTCTTCTTCTTTGATTGAAGAGTTACTGAACACTTCTGTAACATGAATATAGACTTTAAAATTAAATGACATGTTGACAATAAAATTCTGCATTGACAAATTTTTATGATCGACATTGTCGACTACGTTGACTAATCGTTTCTGTCCTGCAGATGTACACTACTCACAAAAAGTTAGGAATATTTGGCGTTCGGGTGAAATTTCAGGATGTACCTAAAATGCACTATAACCTTTCCAGGTGAACTTAATTTGACCTTCTCTAACCTTTTGAAATTCACATGTCCAACTGTTCAGTGTATCAGCCAGTTGCAACAGAGAAACGGAGAAACTGGAAAAGTCACAGAAAGGCATAGAAGTTGATGTCCTTTGGCCAGATCCCATGCTGATGACTGCTTCATTGTGAACAGTGTCCTGTGGAAACGGATGATAGATGCCACTCAACTCCAGGCACATTTAGGGGAGGTGAGAGGCACCCAAGTGTCACGACAGACCATTCAAAACCGTTTACATCAGCATGGTTTGCGTGTTAGACGACCTGCAAGGGTACTTGACCACACCACCAGGCATAGGTGTCATCGTCTTGCATGGACCAGGGAGCATTTACGCTGGATGAGGGACCAGTGGGCCTCAGTGCTGTTCTCTGATGAAAGTTGATTCACGTTGAGCAGAAATGATGGCCGCCAATGATGCTGGAGATGTCAAGGAGAGCGCTAGGCATCAGCCACTGTTGAGTCTTTGGTGGTGGTGGTGTTATAGTCTGGACAGGTGTGTCTAGTCAATACAGAACTGCCCTACACCTTGTGAATGGTACAATGCCAAGCCAATACTACCTGAAAAACATCATTAATCCAGTCATTGTGCCCCTGCATGAACAGCACAGGCCTAATTTCATCTTCATGGACGACAATGCTCCAGCTCATCGAGGTTGCATCATTAGGGGACAACTGCTGGAGGCTGGGGTACCTCAAATGGAGTGGTCTGCACTTTCTTCAGACATGAATCCCATAGAAAACCTATGGGATCAGCTGAGTCGCCATGTAGAAGCTCGTAACCCTGCACCCCACAACCTCAATGACCTGAGGGCCGCCCTTCAAAAACAGTGGAATGCCATGCCTCAGCAGACAATAAGTTGACTTGTGAACAGCATGAGACGTCGTTGTCAAGCTGTAATTGATGCTCAAGGGCACAAGACAAGTTATTGAGACACTGACATTTTTTGTTGTGGTATACCCACCACTGTTGCTGGCTTTTGTTTCAATAAATTGTTTGAGATGAGGAAATCACCACTGCATGTTTGTATTTAAATGTCCTATTTTCATGATCTTATATCACTGTAGCATGAACTTTTTACATTTTCCATAAATTTCACCCGAAAGCCAAATATCCCTAACTTTTTGTGAGTAGTGTATGTCTCCATAACTGCCTTGGGTACATCTCAGTGACAAAAAGGCATCAGTTGAGTGGGTTGCTGAAGGCTGTAACCTTACCTGTATAATGTTTGAAAGGGGTTCTGGATTTTGTTCAAAAGCTGCTTTAATTCAACAGTTCTCCAACTGCTTTTTTCATAGTAACAATGACACCATGGAACATGTTTCAACTCTGACACAAAAAACATGGCTACTGAAAAGACAGTGTTCTTCGTTCGAGCAGAAAATAACTATTTCCATGGATAACATTCAGCACAGCTACAAAAACACAATTCAGCATTCTTTTCAAACCAAGAATTTCATTCATGGTTCCCCTTTTGCAGACGTTCCATCTTGAATTCCGCGTTGAAAATTAGAGTTTGTAGAGCACTACACATCATTATGTAAGGTAGAATGTGGTTGTCCTGCTTGATTGTTTGCATAATGTTGCTGATTGTAATGAACAGCATTTAGTGTTCTCTTTAATTAAATAACAGGCATATGGCTTAAAAATGCATCAAATAGATAAATAAAATGTTGAATGGAAGCCAGCAACAGCACAGCCTCTCATATTCCCTCACCCCCTGCAGGAGTGGTCCTGTTCCATTTGCAGGCATTAGTATGGGGTGATTAATTTGTCCCCTTCCATTAAGTGTGAAAAACGGCTGTCATGGCTGCTCAATTATCTTTATCAATTATTGTTAACAAAAAGAAAAAAAAAAATCCACAAACACACAGGAGCCATTTAAATTTAAAATAAGCCTCTCACAAGAGTGCATGCTTTATCATATGGATGCATATGTGTGCAGGTATTGTTTGTGTCTGTAAACTGGGACACAGAGTCATGTGTGACTGTTTTCAGAGTGGCTCATGACTAATTAACAGCAAACTGCAATTTCTACATCTGATATTCAGCTATTCAGCACAGGAATGTAGCAGAAGAGATGACAGAAGAGGAGAGAAGGACAGAGAGAAAGAGGGAATAAAGAGAAAAAGAGATAAAGGTTGTTGTCGCTGTGTTTAGACTGTCTTCCTGCAGCTCTCTCGTCTTTTGTGAAGATTTCGACTTCATTAGAATTATAATGAACATCAGCGAGGCTTGGTGAAATATTTTTGGCTCCTTGAAAATAAATGAATACACAAGCAAATCAATTCAAATCTGCCCATTATGCCTGTTTTCTGGGTCGTATAAAACAGGCATAATGGGCCACACTATAGGCACACGGAGCCGTATGTAGCGGGAGGCGACAATAACAAGCTAAAATCAGTGCATCATTTGTCATCGTTGACCAAAATCGTTACATACTGTAAAATCAATTTCATTTCCACTGTGACATTGATGAGCTCGTGACGGGCTGAGAGACATTAGAACATTACGGCTCTAATGTTGACATTATGGCATGTGGAAAAAGTGTATGCGTGTGTGTGTGTCTGTGTGTGTGTGTGTGTGAGAGAGAGAGCGAGCAAGTGTGGGTGTTTCGTTGTCGTGCTCCGCCGGTGTGATGATGTTGCTGTGTAGTGAGACTCGCTAATTGGCTCACCTGTCTCTCAGCCATCTGGAGCCTCTCTCAAAAAGAAAAGAAAAGAAAAAAACCGTCACACTGAGATCCCCCCCAAATCACACACACAGACACACATATGCCTTGGTGTCTAGGCACAGAAAAGGACAAATGTGGAAACAAGGAAATGCAGAGACGAAGAGCAGAACAATCCAAATCGATTTTTGTTTATGATTATTTCGCTTGAAGGACTAATTTTAGAAA
Organism: Pholidichthys leucotaenia; assembly: GCA_020510985.1. Taxonomy (NCBI): domain Eukaryota; kingdom Metazoa; phylum Chordata; class Actinopteri; order Cichliformes; family Pholidichthyidae; genus Pholidichthys; species Pholidichthys leucotaenia. The sequence goes on from CM035845.1 coordinate 169,720,694, forward strand.
GAGCGAGTGTGCTCCTTTATGCAGACTGGCGCCTTTGGTAATCAAACAAGCAAAATTAATTTGATACTCATTACTTATGGCAACGATGCTCCTGCTAGGGCAGAGGTTGGTAATAAGAGCACACTTGCAATCGGGACTCTATTGAAATGAACAAAAAATTAATGGCAAACGCTGAGTTACAGTGCATGAGTGAGTCATTGTTGTTTTAGGAAATCAATGGAAATGCAAAAAAAAAAAAAGGCACAGCCAAGACTAGCTTTCCATCTCAGCGAGAGCATCAGCAAGAAGAAGAAACGCCAACATCCCAGAACCCTGGGGTACCACTCCCTCTCTTTCTCATTGTGTGTGTGTGTGTGTGTGCACGCGCACGTGCATGCACATAGGACCGCACAGTTGTGCTTTGGGGACACAAACTGTTTACATATCACATGTGTTGAAAGACTGAACTCCCAAACACGACAACTTAATTAATTAATTAATAACAACGTACCAGTGCATGGAAAAGTGCAGTCAATAAAAAAGAAATAATCAGTATTACCAATATCAAGTTGCAATGAAAAATAAAATGTAAAATAAATTATCCTAGAGCATTAATAACATCTAAATAATAATTGAAATATACTACTACTACCAATAATAACAATAATAATTGTCTAATAACTGCATTGTGCAAATAACAACATTAACCAATAATAATAACAAATAAACAATTAAACAAATAAATATATTGTTAATATGGTAGTATGATAATATAAAGTATTGTATCAGTATTACTATAAGGGCTTCATTGTGAATGTATAAAATACAAATATGCAAAAGTAGTCAGTGTAACCAGTGCTTACAAAACACAATCAAAGAAACAGTGAAACAAGCAAAAAGAACCATGTTAATAAATATTCTCCCTGTGTGGGTCCATCGTTTTAATTTTTCCAGTAGCTCATGTGTTCCAAGCCACTGGTCTGAGTCACACAGACAGAAGTAAGCGCCTCCTGGGCCTCGGTATGCTCACCTGCCACCTTATTGTGTGTGTGAGTGTGTGTGAGTGAGTGTGTTTTGTCCACAAATTGAGCCCCTGTGTCACTCAAAGTGAGAGAGAAAAAAAAAAAACCCACTCCTGAGAGAAGACAGAGTGTGGAGAAGTGAAGAATGAGAAGTCAGCTAAAATCCTGTGCGGCTCTCAACACTCAGACTCCCTACTGCTCAGTCATTTGACTTGCAACAGACACCGACTCCGCGGGTGGAGACGGTGGTAGTTTGCTGTTTTGGATGAGGACTAAACGGAGCTCTCCGGGACTGCAGAGCAGGACTTAACCGTGGCTGCAGGTGCAAGACGTTCCAGCATACCAGCTCGTTTACTGTCACGAAGCAAACCTTATACGACTGAATTTGAGAAAACACTCACATGCGCCTTCATCGCTGCCGTAATCTTCTCAAAATGTCACACAACATGAATCAAAGTGTGTATTCATAGCTGAGTTTTTCATCCATACAGTTTGCTAAATAGTCGGTGCTGGAAATGACACTTCGTACCATCATCCAATCTAGTGATGGGCTGATTTATTAGCTTAACATCAGTATCAGCTGATATTTACCTTGCTCATTGCTACTGGCAAATGTGACATCATTCACTGATGGCAGCTGCACATATTCTTAGGTTATAATTAAGGATATTCAAATTTGTATGATTTAATTTCTGCTCATTCAATTGTGTGTAATGAGAGCTGGGATATATGAAAATGTCTGCATCGTTTAAGAGGTAAGATGACAAAAACAAAAGAGCAAAAATCTGCTTTTTGCAATTAATATTTTAGACATTTGCTTTGGTATCATCCCACAAATTTTAAAACTGCGGCAACTAGTCCAAACGTCGACGATGCCAAACTCAAAGCTTGGCATGTTATGATAGTTGCTACAGCTTTAATATACCATCCTCTTTGTGGAGTGCACTTGTTGGGAATAAAGAGTCCACCAAGCTGCCGTTAAAGGGGAACTCTCCTCATGCCAGTGTTGGGGGGTTTTTTTGTATAAAAATCTGCAGCATCATCCCCAGTGCCAAAATGCATCGAGTCCGTATTCTGTGGTGCCAAATGACCGAGCAAGCAAATGACTGGGACTGCTTTCAGTTATCTTCCAGTCTGCAGCTCCTGCCGGGACATTTTCTCACTGGGGGATAAATTAAAGTTCAGGAAGGAGCCTTTAACACTGATAACTGTCACTGTCGAGCAGAGAGAGAGGAAGAATACTCCAGCCTGTGTCTCCTGGCTCCCAGCTCCTGCCTCATAAATATTCAGATGTGGGAATATTTGGGGAGGCGGAGCGAGGCCTGGCACATCAGGCAGTCACCATAGCGGGTGGAGGAAGGGTGGGGGGGGTGGGGGGGGGGGGAACCGCTGTTGTCATGTGGCAACCGGGGAGGCAATAACGGACGCAGCGTACCGGGACGCCACATTGTGTGAATCCCTGTAATTGCAGTCTCTGCTGTCTATGTGGGTCTGACTCTGTCAACAGGAAGTGGGAGCCCACTTGTGCATGTCACACGCACCTGCACCCCTCTCGCCAAGGAGGCGCTCCGGGCCTTTGGAGGGCTGTTGTATCTGCTCCATGAGTGAGCTTATGCTATTCATACACTAATCAATGCCTGTTTACCGATTTTGAGTCTCTTAAGCTGCACATATGCACGCACAAAGGCGGGTAGGAGGTCATGTCAGAGCCAATAGCAGGCTTGCAGCTCATAATGACCGATGCTGAAAGGCAACCATGGAGCAACACTTGCTAATTATCAGCTGTGCGCCTTCAAAGAGCATTATCAGGACAAAGACCTGCAATTATACACACTCATGCACACACACCCTTCACCGCCCGTCTTTCCGACATTAGCTCTTCCTCCTCCCAAACTGTCTTTTTGCTGCTGTCATCCTTTTTTGTTGCTGTTGTTTCTCCAGACCTCCTTATACCCCTCTCCCTTTCATTTGCTCCCTGCAACTCCCCTGGCGCTCTTTTCCTCTGTCCCTACTTCATCTTTTCCAGCCTGTTTTCATTTCCCCTCGTCCCTTTATCTATCCCAGTCCTCCCGGTTCCTACTCCATCCTCTCCTTCGGCTCCCTTGTTTCCACTTTTCCCATCTCTTTACCCCCTCCTTCCTCTCTGCACCACTCCTCCTCCTCCTCCTCCTCCTCCTCCCCCCATCCAAGCTCCTCTTCTTTCTCCTCCCGGCCCAAAACAGACACTTAAATAACGAGCCGGGTGTCAGTCAAACCGCCAGAGAGAGCTTCATTAGAGGAGGAGAGCACACAGGATCAAATTATACGCCCAGTCCTCTTTTGTGTGAATGTGTGTGTGTGTGTGTGTGTGTGTGTGTGCACGCATTTGTGTGCTTGCAAGGGATTGTGGGGGGTCGGCAGCAGCGGCGATGGTGAAGGCAGAGAGGAAGTAAACACACGTTCCGGAATGACGCAGCTGTGTGGTGGATTAGCGTTGTGTGTACATTCGTTCGTGTGTGTGTGTGTGTGTGTGCGCTCATGCGACAGTCACAGCCTCGCTTATTTTCTCCAATCAGAGGGAAAAATTAAAAGCAAACTATTTTGCCTAATTATTCACAGCCACAGTCATCGTCATCTGCCTGCTTCCCTAACCCCTTCCCCCTCCAAGTGTTTTTGCCCCCTCTCTCCACCATCATCTCACTCTGTGCTGGAATTTATTTTTGATCTGATTCACCTGTCAGGGATTCACTTTCTTTTTACACTTTCCAGCATCAAAACTGGGACAGTGCCCTCCACGGTTTTTGGCACCCTTGTTAAAAAAAAAAAAAAAAAAAATCCATTAAGAAGGGGTTTAATAAACGTAACATTGAAATCTGCACAATCTTTTCAGCTTCATCTCATGACTTCCTGTTACCTTGGGTCAGAATGCGAGGTGCCACAGGAGGGCACCATCCCTAAGGAATATGAGAACACACAAACATGGTAAAAGGTCGGGTGAATTTCAAGAAAAAATGTGGTTTTGGCGACTTGGAAAACCTACGACTGCACCTTTTTTGACAATTCACCATCAGTGTTTATTGAGGGATTTCTTCCCCACTCACTCCTAGCAACCTTGTAGTGTCCATTTTCAAAATGTTTGCCCTAACTGCTGAAGTTAACACTTTTTTTTTTTAGGCCTGTGGGTGTTTTTCTTTATGATTCCCTAACCTGTCTCTTTCTTAGGTTGTACAGTACATTATCTTACATATATTACCTTTAATTTCTAACTCAGTCAGTCGCTAACAGTTTGAAAGTTCTTACACACTCTCATCAATTTGAAAAAGTGAAAGTGAAACAGGAAACCTGGCTAGGTTACATGTGTTCACAATAATTCTGAGGGAAATGAATATCTGTATCATGTGTTTTTGTTGAAAATAATTATTCTTTGATGAGGAAATTGTTTTTCTCTGAATAAATCTGCCTCAATTAAAAGGTTGTACTTTTCTCATATTTTCTGCCACAAAAATCCCCTTTTTTTCTACTAATCTTTACCAAAGGAGGCAATAATCTTGAAGAGTGCTGTATTCAGCAGGTAGATTGCTGTAAAAAGACACTAAAATTGGTGAGCCACAGTGACTAAAAGGAATACATCAGCTGCTGGATGTGAGTTAGCCCATTAAAATCACATATTCTTAACATTACTTTGGAATGCTTTTCAAATATATAACATTGCAAAATTTTTAAATGGATTCCTTACTTTCCAGGGAGCCATTAGAGTCAGTTCATTTCACTACATACACCACTCAGAGAGACTTAAACCATGCTCAAGATATGTAGGTAATCCATCATAGTGAAAATTTCATCACTTTCAGTTTAAAAAAATTATTTCCATTTTTCTGCCCACAGACCAAAGCCACAATTTCATCCCCACAAAATGTATCCTTCTTGTGTATGTGCATTATAAATTTACTTTTCCCTTTATCTTGGTTGAGAGCAATTTTTCAATGGGGAACCCTTACAGCCTAACACATTTGAATACTTTATGGAGTGTATAAATGTTTATGACACATTGTGTTATTAGGGCCACTGTCATTAACACTTGTACTTCATAAATGTAATATTTACTGCAACAGTGTGCCATATTGGTAATTGTAAACTGTAAAGCTGGTTAGGGGCCTCAGAAATCTTTATGAGAGTCTAACAAATTTCTCTCTCACCCTCTGTGTGTTGCATAAAACTGGGGGCACTGATGGTTTTTAGTCCAGTATGTTCATCCGTTTCCTGTTAAATATGACTTGGATGAGGAATAGGTGTTGCTATTTTAAGATTGGCCCTTATTTAATGGTGCTTCTCCTCCTCCTTTTCTCATTGCTTGATCTGTCGCTATGTCGCCCAAGGGTTCAGTTTAATGACCCTCTTTGTCCACAGATCTGACACATGTCACATGCTTCCTTTTTAATCCCCCACTCCAAATCTCTCTCTCTCTCTCTCTCTCTCTCTCTCTCTCTCTCTCTCTCTCTCTCTCTCTCTCTCTCTCTCTCTCTTCCCTCTGTCTCTCTTCCCTTCCCATCTTCTTTGTCTTCTCCCAACAACCCAATGTTGATGTGTTCGAAGTTTGGCCTGAAACCTGAAGATTGCATGCTTCATTGCAGAAGAGGCCGAAGAGGAAAACAGCAAGGGTAACGGAGCAAAAAGGCAGAAAGAAGAAAGATGCATCACAGTACCTTTGTATTGGTCCAGAGAGGTCACTGGCGTCCTGCCTGTAAGACAAGACAAAAATACTTTCAAAATCTTTGCAAATGATTAGAACCATAAGAAACATTGTTAAAGTCTAGAGGCAACATAAACAACAGTCAGCTCTAAATCCTGATGAGTAACAAAGGGAGGTGTATTATACAGCATTATACCATGAGCAACTTGTTTTTTCTTTGTATGGTGATGATATTCTGCCATCTATTAAACAGCAGTGATTTGAAGTGTTTGATTAAAAACCTTTTTACATAGTTTTATGAATTTCTACAAGCATACTATACATATATGCATATTAATGTAATAATGTTGTAGTCAAAACCACACCGAGACCAGACGAAGACCAGAGTGTACAAAGACCAAGACTTAAAGGGGTCAAGACCGAGTCAGGACCAAGATCTCTGTGTATGTACGACTTGGTCTCATCTTGGTCTTGAGCCTTTAAATTCTTAGTCTTGTCTGGTCTTTTCTTTGTCTTGGGAGACTCTAGGCACCGTCTAGTCTTGATGTGGTGTTGACTACAACACCAGAATATACTGAAGATACAATATTTGTGACACTAAAATGATTGGATTGCATTTTCTTTGTTGTATAGTAGTGATTCCCACAAGGCTTAAATACCGGAGTATGTAAATTTCCCCAAGTTATGATAATTGCAAAAACTAACTATTATTTTTCTATTAATGTGACAATGAAAAAAAAAACAGTGAAAAAACTGTACAGAACACCACAACAGTCAGTATCTACCGGTTTAAATGTCAAGAAAGCTCTCCAATCTGCGCTAAAAGTAACTAACAAACTGTACCAGAGTACAGTGGGTTTAATCAAAGTGTGATAGCTAAGCTGACTATGAGGACATAAAATAACACAAATTTCTCTCACCATACTGACTGCATTTCAACAATTACGACCAAGTTCTCTGGCAGCATTTCTGGTTCATTACTCTTTAAATATTGGCCTATTTCAGAACACACTCAAATATGTTGGCAAAAATAGCATTAGCTGACTTTTGACTGTGCAGTTATCATCCATGTGCCATAATCCAAACATTCTATCTATCTATAAATGCAAGAAATCTCTGTGTGTCTGTGAGTGTGTGTCTGTCTGTCTGTGTTCCTCAGATATCTCTCAAACCGCTTGTCAGACTGACCTCAGATTTTATAAGTACTTTGCTGAGGTTATGAGGGTGTGCATCCCCAAGTTTGCAGTTGCTCAGTCAAAATATGTAATTTTTAGCAATAAAAGTTTAGCCATCGCTCCGTTTCCTCATGCCCTGGCTTCTAGAAGTGTGGGTGGGGCTTCGGATTGACTCTGTACTGATTGAATAATATGCGGCATCATGACCAGCCACCAGAGTGCTCCACAAACAAAACAGGGAAGTGAAAGGCGACAAATTTGACCAGAAAAAGAAAATATTGACGATTTAATGCTTAAAAAATTATACTATAATGTTGCCGTGATTATGTAGCTCTAAGTCGGCATATCGATGGCTGAACCCTATCTACAGGATTTTCTGATTTGCGGATTTTACTTTGGATGATGAGAACAAGGAAGGCTGCTCATATCTGTCTGCAAGACAGTCCCGCCCTTTATTGTAACAGAAAATTATTCAGATGAAAAAAAAAACAGCATAGCATTCTGCAAGAAAACAAAAAGTGTTTTTTTAGTTTTCTCAAAAAAGTTAATTTCTCAGATAGGTTTTACGTTTCGGCCACCGATATGTGGAGAACATGAGATGCACAGATGCGGAGGGATGGGGGAGATGGGGGGAGAAGCCAGATCGGCTTATTGCAGGCCTTGCAGGGAGCCAAGCCCAGCCTGCCCGATTAACAGGACGGAGTCTCGGCTGATGCTTCATCCATGTGTCACCGGTGTCCTCTGCAGCACTACGGGTTCAACATGGTGCTCCTCCCGGTGCACGGCCATCTAAAAATTAAAAGTTAACCCTTTAACTGTCCACATTTCATGGATGGGCTGCGCGCCCCCAGTGGCACAGCGCAGCAACTGCACCTGTCAACTTATTGACATCCCCTGGCTGTACTAAGAATTTGTACTGATCTGTGCTGATCTGACAGTTCAGAAGGTGGCAGACACGCGCAGAAGGAATCATGGCCGACATGGAATACTGCAAAGAAGAAGAAATCCTCATTTTTATTCTTCCTTTTTCCGCTTTGAGCTCCCCAGCACCAATGTGGTCACCGCCATGTTCGGTCATGCCGACAGCGATCCTGACTGAAACTGCATCAAACAGGAAAAATAGCCACATAATACAAACGAAATTCATGTGGGATAATCATAAGAGTTTGTAGATGTGGCAGAGAGTGTAACTGACCGAGCAAATGCGAAACTACGACCACGATGGGTGAAAAACTGAGCTACCAGTACCAAGATGGCGGCGTCCATGCCGTCACAGATTCTCACATGAAAAATGCATCAAACAGGAAAAATAGCCACGTAATACAAACGAAATTCACGTGGGATAATCATAAGAGTTTGTAGATGTGGCAGAGAGTTTTATCACCGAGCAAATGCAAAACATCGACCACGACGGACGAAAACGGACTGGCCACGTGGGCGAGCAAGACCCCCCCCCCCCCCCAGCAACAGGTAAGAGAAAAATATGGGGGGTTTTTTGTACATTTTATTGATTTTCTGGTTCATATACTTTGAAGATTAGATAAAAACATACTCCTGTAGACACAATGGCGTCAAAAAAAACAAACCATTCTTTGTGTAAATGTGTCCAAAGTCCACTTTTGACTGAGTTATGTAATTTATATAGCTGCCGCGACATTATGCAAATTAGATTTGTAAATTTATTCCTATCTGAAACTTTGGATCATATTCTACATCTTTCTAATTGACAGTAAGCCATTATCTCTTGCAACTTTCAAGTTATAGCCTTGGAAATCTGAACTATTTACCACTCTTGACCACTAGGGGTTATGTTTACCCCTTAACCGTTCCTGTCGTCATATGGCACCTGGGGCAGCTAATAATAATACCATCATGATTGTGGAGCGGAATGGCCAGATCAATTGAATATCATATGCGGACACATATGCACGCTTTGACTAAAGGACGACCGTGACAAAAAACGCCCAAGTAACGAAATAAATCATTTTTTATTTACTGAGAAATGGGAAACACTGATGCAACAATTGTAACCAAACAGGTCATTCTGCTGTGTATAATAATGTTCGGTGTTTTGCATTTATAATTACTAAAATATAAAAGGATGCACTAGAATGGGTCTCAAATATTTGTAAACATGTCCTGTTATAGTACTGCATGAGTTTATTGATGATAGACTATAAACTACAAATATAAACTAAAACAATTATAATGATAACTGAACAACTCCCATTCCCCAAAGTGCAAGATACAACGCTTATGAATATAACTCATAAAAGATCACACAAATAAGTCTGACAAACAAATAAACAAGGGTTCTTAAACAGTCGCTAATACTGGATGTCCCATTCATTTTCAATAATTCTGTAAATAGTATTCACACAATCAAAAAAATCTTAGTGCTGTTCAGTCCCTTTTATATTTGTCAAAGTCTAACATGTTAAACATGTATATTAAAGGTAAAATATCCAAATCAATTGCAATACTACACAGAGTGAAATATTTGCTGAATCAACCCACACTATACAGTATATCTTGTATCATTCATTAATACTCCCATACATGACATATTGTACTGAAGTATGGGGAAATACATATAAAACAAACATATATCCAGTCTTTATGCTTCAGAGGAGAGCTATTAGAATAATAAACAAAGCTGCTTACAGGGAACCAACAAACCCACTTTTTCTTAAATTAAAAGCTCTCAAGTTGAAAGATCTGGTTGACTTTAAAACTGCAGTAATAATGTTTAAAGTGAAGAATCTATCACTGCCCGCAAATATCCAAAAGTTGTTCCAAATAAGGGAGAAACAATATCATTTCAGAGGAACATGTATATTTCAAAAACCTTCAGTGAGAACTACCACCAAGCAACACTGTGTTTCAGTGCAAGGAGTCAGATTATGGAACGATTTTGGACCTGAATTAAAATCATGTACAACGCTTGGACAATTTAAACAAAAACTAAAGGAAGAAATACTCCAAACATATATACAAGATGACATGTAAAATCACATAAGGATTGTCATATCCAGTCTGCGTTGTGTTGTAGCTTAGTTTTTTGTCACATTTTGTCTTAGCTTTGTTCTGAATTGTAATCGCTCTTGTTTTGTTTTTCTTTTGAATTCTTGGATGGATTATGGGTGGGCAATATAAGCTGCGGCTTCAGCCATCACTCATTTCGGATAACTCATGTTGAACTGTATAATCAGAGGAGTTATTGTCTAATTTGACCTTGTTGGATTTTCTTTCCCCCTTTGTTATATTATTCAGTTTCTTTTAATCTGTACTTTTAATCTATCCGAAATAAAAAAGATTCATTCATTCATTCATTCATTCATTCATGTGGTTGCCCACATATAGGCTACACCTCTGTATTCCACTTTCAAACACAGCCTACATTTGGGCCTGTAAAGCCTTATTGGGCTACCTGTTTTCAGACAAGAATGCTTGCTTTCTACGGGCATGCACTAGTTATCTAGATTTTCATTTGTTGCTTTCAACTTTTTCATTCAGATATTTTACTTTTTTCATGAATTCTTTCAGTACAGATCAAATCAAATCAAATCAAATTTTATTGTCATGTTGCTGTACATACAACTGTAGTGCAGGCAAGATGAAATTACATTTCTCTAGGCATCCATATAAGTAAAAAGAACATAATTTAAGACACACTCACACACACCCTCACCCCCCCACCCCAACACAGCCATTCACCCATCCCTGAGACATACTTGAAACTAACTAGAACTATATACATATAATATACATAATGTCCATAAGGTGCAGTAGTATGTATGAAAGATTCCGGATCAACTGTTCAGCATCCTAACAGCTTGTGGAAGGAAGCTGTTAATCAGTCTGGTGGTTCTGCCTCTGATGCTCCGGAATCCTTTACCAGATGGCAGCAGTTCAAAGTGTTTATGCAGAGGGTGAGAGTGATCCTTGACAATGTTCAGTGACCTGCTCCTACAACGGCTCTGAAAAAGTTCTTGGACAGAGGGGAGGGAAACTCCAATTACCCTCTCAGCTCCCTTAACTATCCTCTGCAGGGCTTTTTTGTCTGACATACTGCAGGTGGAGTACCATGTTGCAATGCAGTACATCAGAACACTCTCCACCACACCTCTGTAGAAAGTCCTGAGGATGCAAATAGGGAGAGAGGCCTGTTTGAGTTTCCTCAAGAAGTGCAGTCTCTGCTGGGCCCGCTTCCTGATTCCCAAGGAATTCTTGCTCCAGGTCAGGTCCTGCGAGATCTGCACTCCGAGGAACTTGATGTTCTCCACTCTCCACCAAATGGCCGCTGATGCTGAGAGGGACATGTTCAGGCTGTGACCGCCAGAAGTCGATAATCATCTCCTTTGATTTGTCCACGTTGAGCACCAGATTGTTCTCCCTGCACCAGCCCTCCAGGTCTCTAACTTCTTCCCTGTACATTGATTCCTCATCCCTCTGAATAAGTCCCACCACTGTGGTGTCGTCCACAAACTTAATAATCTGGTTCCCCTCGTGTCTGGATACACAGTCATGTGTTAGAAGTGTAAACAACAGTGGACTGAGTACACAGCCTTGAGGGGATCCAGTGCTCAGCGTGATAGAGTTGGAGATGTTGTTTCCAACACGGACAGACTGAGGTCTCTTGGTCAGGAAGTCCAGGATCCAGAGACATGTGGTGGTCTTTAGACCTAGAAGGAGTAATTTCTCCATCAGTTTCTGGAGAATAATGGTGTTGAATGCTGAACTGAAATCAATGTACAAGAGTCTGGCGTAGGTGTCTTTCTGATCCAGGTGGGTGATGACAGAGTGCAGGGTAGTGACTATAGCATCCTCCGTGGAACAATTTGAACGACACGCAAACTGGAGCGGGTCATGTGATGCAGGGAGGCAGGCTGTGATGTGTGGTTTGATAAGCCGCTCAAAACACTTCATCACAAATGGTGTCAGTGCGACAGGACGATAGTCATTCAGACAGAACACAACTGGTTTTTTTTGCCACCGGTACTGTGGTAGAGGTCTTAAAGCATCTGGGAACGATGGCCTGACTCAGGGAGATGTTATAAATGTTAGTCAGGACATCCACCAACTCGCTCACGCAAACTCAGAGCACACGTCCCGGGATGTTGTCCGGACCTGCAGCTTTATGTGGGTTGACCCTAATTAGGGTCCTCCATGCCGCTGCGTTGATGATGATAGCTGGCCCAACAGATGGTGGAAATGGGACAGCCCTCCCTCTGATTGTCGGGTTTGATGCTTCAAAACGTGCAAAGAAGTTGTTGAGCCTGTCTGGAAGCAAAGCGTCATCATCATCGACCCCCTGCCTAGACTTATAATCCATCAGCATCCGAACTCCCTGCCACATCCGTTTGGTGTTCCCTGTGTCACAGAGGTGTCTCTGGATTTTCTCCGCATAGGCGCATTTCGCTGTCTTAATTCCCTTTGAGAGCGCAGACCTGGCTGAGCGGAGGGCAATCCTGTCCTTCGCTCTGAAGGCTGCATCTCTGACTGTGAGCAGCGAGTGCACCTCTGCAGTCATCCAAGGTTTATAGTTGCCCTGTGCAGTGAAAGTCTTCACTATAATGACATCCTCTGTGCACTTCGCGATGTAGCTGGTGACCGTTTCAGCATACTCCTCCACATCTGTCCTGCCTCCCTGGGAGGCTGCTATTTTGTAAACCTCCCAGTCTGTGTGCAGAAAACAGTCCTGAATTGCGGAGGCTGCACCCTCTGGCCGAATCCTGATTTGTTTCTCTACTGGCCTGCTGTGCTTCAGTAAGGGTTTGTAGGCAGGCACCAGCATCATGGATAGGTGGTCAGAATGACTGAGGTGGGGGCGAGATGTTGCCTTATATGCATCTGGGAAGTTTGTGTACACCAAGTCCAACATATTCGCTCCTCTGGTCTTAAAGTCCACACACTGTTTGAACTTGGGGGGGGGAGGCAGTCTTTAAACTGGCGTGATTAAAATCCCCTGCAACCACCACAAAACTGTCCGGGTGTGAAGTTTGAAATTTTCTGATAGTGTCGTGCAGCTCTCTGAGTGCCTCATTAGCATTAGCTTTAGCATTAGCACTAGGAGCTATGTAAACAGCAGCTACAAACACATTGGTGAATTCCCTCGGCAGGTAGAATGGCCGGCAATTCACAATAAGCAACTCCGCCAACAGAAAGCAGTGTTTAGTTGCTAACGTGGCGTTAACACACCAGTTCTTGTTAATATAGATACATAGGCCACCCCCTCGGTTCTTACCGGAGCTAGCAGCCTCCCTGTCCGCCTGGAACGATGTCATCCCTTCCAGCTGAATGGCCGCGTGAGCGATGTTGTCGTGGAGCCATGTCTCCGTGAACGCAAACACACAGCAGTCCCTCCACTCTCTCCGGGTTTCTCTCAGCAGACGCAGCTCGTCCGGCTTGTTGTCAAGGGAGTGGACATTGGAAAGTAGGAGCGACGGTACTGCTGGTCTGGAGGGGTTAGCCTTTAGCCTAGCATGAATCCCGGCTCTCTTTCCTCTCCTTTGTTTGCGTTTGTGCCGCTTACGCTTCCTCCTCTTCCGGGTAGCTGCCAGCAAAACCTCCGATAGTATTCCATGCTGGCGTAGAATGCCAAGTCACGTCTGAGTGCCGCAATTCTTGCAGCGTGCATTACCTTGATGCTTAATAAGGTCTCACGGTTGTAAGTTTTACAGAATATACGTCTGGGATGATTAAAACACTCAAAACTCTCACACTCACTGATGCCTAGAGGGGCCGCAGCGTCCATGCACGCTGCCATCTTTCATTCATGAGATAATTGTCAATGCCAAATATACTCTGAATGTTCAGTTTTGTTTGCATAGTAAAATACGGAAGGATGCTTGTTTGTCTACTAAACATCTATTCAACATTCGACTATTTAGAATATTTGAAAAATCACCTGAAATTGTTCCTAGATATTCATAACTACCAGAACTGGTATTCAGGACATGTCTAGGTTAATCAAGGCTTCAGAAGAGTGTGGAAATGTAAGTTCAGAAGATAACGTCTCAGTTTTTTAAGGCAAAAACAGCACTGGGATGAAAAGAGGCACTATCAATAAATCACAATTTCAACTTCATATGAACACCTGGGCTGTTTGTACCACAGCATGCCACCGTATTTCCAACAATTTCCCTGCCGAGACATTTTAGAACTCCTTCCCAATAACTTCAAAATAAAGTTATTACACAACCTGGAATCCTCCAGCAGCATTTTTATTTTGCAGTTTCTCTGTTTTTTTGTTTTTTTGTTTTTTCTCAAAAATGATTATTTGTTGCTCTGACTTAACTGCTACCTGTTTTCATCTACAGGACTGCACTTACACCCCCCACACACACATATACAGTGGTGTGAAAAAGTGTTTGCCCCCTTCCTGATTTCTCATTTTTTTGTATGTTTGTCACACTTAAATGTTTCAGATCATCAAACAAATTTAAATTTGAGACAGAGATAGCACAAGTAAACACAAAATGCAATTTTTAAATGAAGGTGATAATTAGTAAGGGGAAAAAAATCCAAACCTACATGGCCCCGTGTGAAAAAGTGATTGCCCCCTAAACCTAACAACTGGCTGGGCCACCCTTAGCAGCAACAACTGATAATCAAGCGTTTGTGATAACTGGCAATGAGTCTTTTACAGCACTGTGGAGCAATTTTGGCCCACTCATTTTTGCAGAATTGTTGTAATTCAGCCACACTGGAGGGTTTTCAAGCATGAACCACCTTTTTAAGGTCATGCCACAGCATCTCAATCGGATTCAGGTCAGGACTTTGACTAGGCCACTCCAAAGTCTTCATTTTGTTTTGTTTTTTTAAGCCATTCAGAGGTGGACTTGCTGGTGTGTTTTGGATCATTGTCCTGCTACAGAACCCAAGTGTGCTTCAGCTTGAGGTCACGAACACATGGCCGGATATTCTCCTTCAGGATTTTTTGGTAGACAGCAGAATTCGTGGTTCCATTTACCATAGCAAGTCTTCCAAGTCCTGAAGCAGCAAAACAGCCCCAGACCATCACACTACCACCACCATATTTTACTGCTGGTATGATGCTCCTTTTCTGAAATGCTGTGTTACTTTTACGCCAGATGTAATGGGACACACATCCAAAAAGTTCAACTTTTGTCTCGTCAGTCCAGAGTATTTTGCCAAAAGTCTTGGAGATCATCAAGATGTTTTTTGGCAAAACTGAGACGAGCCTTTATGTTCTTTTTGCTCAGCAGTGGTTTTCATCTTGGAACTCTGCAATACAGGCCATTTTTGCCCAGTCTCTTTCTTATGGTGGAGTCAAGAACACTGACCTTAACTGAGGCAAGTGAGGCCTGCAGTTCTTTGGATGTTGTGGGGTCTTTTGTGACCTCTTGGATGAGTCGTCGCTGCGCTCTTGGGGTAATTTTAGTCGACCAGCCACTCCTGGGAAGGGTCACCACTGTTCCATGTTTTCACCATTTGTGGATAATGGCTCTCACTGTGGTTCGCTGAAGTCCCAAAGCTTTAGAAATGGCTTTATAACCTTTTCCAGACTGATAGATCGCAATTACTTTGTTTCTCATTTATTCCTGAATTTCTTTGGATCGTAGCATGATGTCTAGCTTTTGAGGATCTTTTGCTCTACTTCATTTTGTCAGGCAGGTCCTATTTAAGTGATTTGTTGATTGAGAACAGATGTGGCAGTAATCAGGCCTGGGTGTGGCTAGAGAAATTGAACTCAGCTTTCCAAAGATGTGATAAACCACAGTTAATTTATGTTTTAATAGGAAGGGGGGGAATCACTTTTTCATACAGGGCCATATAGGTTTGGATTTTTTTTTACCCTTAATAATAAACCCCTTCATTTAAAAACTGCATTGTGTGTTTACTTGTGTTATCTTTGTCTAATGTTTAAATTTGTTTGATGATCTGAAACATTTAAGTGTGACAAACATACAAAAAAAAAAGAGAAATCAGAAAGGGGGCAGACATTTTTTCACACCAATGTATGTATGTGTGTGTGTGTGTGTGTGTGTGTGTGTGTGTGTACTTTTTCAAGTGCTTTCTATAGAAATCGGTTGGTCACAGATGAAGGTAGCATTTCTGGAAACCACTTAACAAACTGGTAAACAAAACACACACACATATACATTCCCCAGTGAGCCAACTAAGTAGTAAATTGGTCTTGCCTGTCCTTGGGAACAGTAGAGAAACTTGTTCATTCTACTGGGTTTTCTCCATAATTCCCTGCTGTTTCCCCTTTCCTCTTCTTCCCTTTTTTGTTTTATCTCTTCCTCCAATCCTCTTTTCCACTTCCACTGCATGTAAATAAATTGGTCCCCAGGCCCCAACACTAGATGCTGTATGAGAGCGAGAGAGACAGAGGCAGCATTACACTCGGCACAACACAAAAGCAGTCATACGCAACCCTCTGGAGCTCAGAGACACACCAAATTAGCCCAGGTTTTATGTCACAGTGGTAAATAAAGAATAATAATGAATTAATAACAGTGCTATCATTAATAACCAGTGTGTGTAGGTGTGTGTGGTGTGTGTGAATGAGAGATGTGAGGTGAGGTGGAGGTGGTGGTGGTGGGTACTCCACTATGATGAAACACAAAGAAAAAACTCCTCAACACAGTGGCCAATCACCGCTATCACCGTTTTTTGCATTTCAAAGACCCACTCTTGTCTTTTTCATCTCCACAGAACCACACAATATCTGTCATGTTATCCTCCTGCAAAATGATAGCCACCTCTGAATCCACGTAAAAGTCAATTTACCAATACTATGAATAATGAAAAAAGGTAAACGTGCACGCATGCACAGACATATGCGCGCGCACATACACACACAAAACTAGGGCTGCATTCAGACCAGTATACTCCGGGGGTCTCGGTTCGACTGGGCAGGAAATGCCGAGATTTTCACACCTTCATTTGGTTTGGTTTGCATTCACACTGCAGCGGACCAAACTGCCTGGTCAATGTCACGCAGCTACAACAGCTTCTTGTTTGGGGCACTGTAGCCAAAACCACCACTCACCAGGAAGAAAAAATCTCAGTGAAGAAGAAAAATCAGGCTCATCGATTGACCAGGACCGAAAACAGAAATCTGTTCCCTTCAGCTGGGTTGTTTGTCTGCCACAAATGAGACATTTTTTAACTTTTCTCCTTGGCTTTCTCCGGTAAAAGGATTTCTCGGATTCGCGCGGTTGTCTTTATTGTTATTTTCTACCCAAAATGTACTACAGTAAACGCCACTTCCTCTTCTCAGACCGTGTTGCTATGGTTACACAAACGCAGAGGGGCACTTCCGCCCTTTGGTCTGCTGGATAGTCCGTTTGAATTCCCACTGCAAGCAGAGCGCACCAGACTTCATTTGCAAGAGAACCGAGACCCCTGTTTTCAGGGGGACCAGACTTCACTTGTTTGGTGCGCACCAGAGTTCCAACGCACGTTCAGACTGCACCACATGACCCAAACTATCCGCAGAAGCCACTGTTTGGTCCTTTGGTCTGAACCAAACAGTGGCTGTCTGAATGCGCCCTAAATGACTAGCATACACTGAACTCTACTACTAGCATATCCCTCACATTTTTGAATTTTCATGCATACTGTACATAATGGTTAAAAACATTTGCACTGCACAGTTCTTATTACTTTTTAATTCAGATATTACAATGGGGCATTGAAACCAGCGTTGTAACTTAGACAAAAGAGAGAAAGTCAGTCAGCTACAAAGACTCTAATTACACTTCATTACAGAAAAGTTCAATTAGAGTATGATGACACTAAAGGCAAAGTCAAGCAAGGGAAGAGCTCTTTTGCTAGCCCACATCCAGCTGAGAGGCAAAATGATCTCACCCATTTTAAAAGTAACTCACCACTCACAATATGACTCTACATTTACAAGTAACAGACTGAGGAATTCTTTGGAATTAGCAAAGGTGTTGCACTGACTACTCATACAATTTGGTCCAAACGTGGAACAAAAAAATTAACACACAAGCAGTGGAACTTTCACATGTGTGTTTAATTTATTAGTGGGGACTTAAAGCAACAACATGTTGGTAATATGAGGAGGACATGGAGAGGGTTGGTGTGAGAGAAGAGGAAGGCTAGGTCTAATGTGAGTAAGTAAAGAAACTTTGGCAACAGCTAAACTATAATCAGCAAAAAGGGACAGGTCCGTATCTGTCTCTTAAAATGTCCCAAGATAATCTGAATGCTTGGACAAAATCATATCAGACGGTGAGAGCATTTTTCCACTAACAATCTATTTTTGGCAAAAACCTGCAGGTCTTTTGATTAAAAAAAATCCTTAATATAAACACTCTGTTACTTCAGTAAAACAGACAACATTCTTGCCACCTGGCCAGGTGGTGCTGCACTTACTCTGGCCCCAACTGGTTAGTAGAGATGCATGATATCAACCCAGTTATGCTATTGGATGTGACATCCTGACTGACCATAGGTATACATAAACACTAGAGAGGACATGGTTAGCCACCAGCCTTGTCTATTCCATATATATAGCTTACTTACATGATTACAATAAATACAACAAACAATTTTATCACAATGCTGCAGGTGGTGTCAACCATTTTAATTACCTATATATGGTGACACTGTTTGAACACACACACACACACACACACACACACACACACACACACACACACACACACACACACACACAGAGTCATGTGAAAAAATTAGGACACCCTGTATAAGCCTGTGTGTTTTTTTAACATATTTGGACATATGGATATTTAATATCAATGTTACAAATACTGGGAGATTCACGTAAAACAACTAGACAATTAAAAATGAATTAAAGACTTTTTTTCAAATTTTCTGTAAAATGTAATTTTAAACAAATAGTGAGGAATAAATTGGGACACCCCCACATTCATTCCCGCTTACAATGGCTAAAATACATTTTAAAAAATTGCAAATAAAAGCAAAAATAAGGTTAGACATAGATATGTGAACATTTCTCAATAAAGAACGGAATATTTAAAGGGGTGTCCAAATTTTTTCAAAACTTCATATATATATATATATATATATATATATATATATATATATATCCATCCATCCATCCATCCATCTTCTACCGCTTAATCCTTTCGGGTCGCGGGGGGGCTGGAGGCTATCCCAGCATCTTTTGGGCGAGAGGCAGGGTACACCCTGGACAGATCGCCAGTCCATCACAGGGCCAACACAGAGAGACAGGCAACCATTCACTCTCACATCCATACCTAAGGACAATTTAGAATCCCCAGTTTTGATGCCCTAACTTGCATGTTTTTGGCATGTGGGAGGAAACTGGAGTGCCCAGAGTAAACCCACGCAGACATGGGGAGAACATGCAAACTCCACACAGAAGGGTCACCGATGGTCTGGGGGTGGGATCGAACCCACGATGGTCAAGGGTGGAATCAATCCCATGACCTTCTTGCTGTGCTGCCACTGTGCTAACCACTGCGCCACCGTGCTGCCCACATATATATATATACGTATATACATAGTATATATGTGGCTCAAAAAAATAAAGGTAACACTTTGAAAACACATCAGATTTTAATGGGAAAATATAAGCTGGATTTCGAAATTGTGGCAGGCTAGCCCATCTTACTCAGATTAAAAAGTGTTCCTTTAATCTGAGCAAGCTGGACTAGCCTGCCACAATTTCGATATCCAGATAACTTTTTCTGATGTGTTCAGAAAATCTGATGTGTTTTCAAACATTTCCCTTTATTTTTTTGAGCAGTATATATATATATATATATATATACACTACCATTCAAAAGTTTGGGGTCACCCAGACAATTATTTTGTCTTTTCCATGAAAAGTCACACTTATTTACCACCATGAGTTGTAAAATGAATAGAAAATATTGTCAAGACATTGACAAGGTTAGAAATAATGATTTGTATTTGAAATAATATTTTTTCCTTCAAACTTTGCTTTCGTCAAAGAATCCTCCATTTGCAGCAATTACAGCATTCCAGACCTAACATGATTGCACAAGGGTTTTCTAATCATCCATTAGCCTTCTGACGCAATGAGCAAACACATTGTACCATTAGAACACTGGAGTGATAGTTGCTGGAAATGGGCCTCTATACACCTATGTAGATATTGCACCAAAAACCAGACATTTGCAGCTAGAATAGTCATTTACCACATTAGCAATGTATAGAGTGTATTTCTGATTAGTTTAAAGTTATCTTCATTGAACAAAAGTGCTTTTCTTTCAAAAATAAGGAAATTTCTAAGTGACCCCAAACTTTTGAACGGTAGTGTATATATATATTTTTTTATTTGATTTTGTATACTTTATTGATCCCCAGAGGGAAAATTGAGGGCATATATAGTATCTCACAAAAGTGAGTACACCCCTCACAGTTTTGTAAATATTTTATTATATCTTTTCATGGGGCAACACTGAAGATATGACAGTTTGAAACAATGTAAAGTAGTCAGTGCACAGCTTGTATAACAGTGTAAATTTGCTGTCCCCTCAAAATAACTCAACACACAGCCATTAATGTCTAAACCGCTGGCAACAAAAGTGAGTACACCCCAGGTGAAAATGTCTAAATTGTGCCTAAAGAGTCAATATTTTGTGTGGCCACCATTATTTTCCAGCACTGCCTTAACTCTCTTGGGCATGGAGTCCACTAGAGCTTCACAGGTTACCACTGGCATCCTCTTCCACTCCTCCACGACAACATCATGGAGCTGGTGGATGTTAGAGACCTTGCGCTCCTCCACCCTCCATTTGAGGATGTCCCACAGATGCTCAATATGGGTTTAGGTCTGGAGACATGCTTGGCCAGTCCATCACCTGTACCCTCAGTTTCTTTAGCAAGGCAGTGGTCATCTTGGAGGTGTGTTTGGGGTCGTTATGATGTTGGAATACTGCCCTGCGGCCCAGTTTCCGAAGGAAGAGGATCATGCTCTGCTTCATTATGTCACAGTACATGTTGGCATTCATGGTTCCCTCAATGAACTGTACCTCCCCAGTGCTGGCAGCACTCATGCAGCCCCAAACCATGACACTCCAACCACCATGCTCGACTGTAGGCAAGACACGCTTGTCTTTGTATTCCTCACCTGCTTGCCGCCACACACACTTGACACCATCTGAATCAAATAAGTTTATCTTGGTCTCATCAGACCACAGAACATGGTTCCAGTAATCCATGTACTTAGTCTGCTTGTCTTCAGCAAACTGTTTGCAGGATTTCTTGTGCATCATCTTTAAAAGGGGCTTCGTTCTGGAACGACAGCCATGCAGACCAATTTGATGCAGTGTGTGGCATATGGCCTGAACACTGACAGGCTGACTCCACTCCTTCAACCTCTGCAGCAATGCTGGCAGCACTTATACGTCTATTTTCAAAAGACAACCTCTGGATATGACGCTGAGCATGTGCACTCAACTTCTTTGGTCAACCATGGCGAGGCCTGTTCTGAGTGGAATCTGTCCTGTTAAACTGCTGGATGGTCTTGGCCACCGTGCTGCAGCTCAGTTTCAGGGTGTTGGCAATCTTCTTATAGCCTAGGCCACCTTTATGTAGAGCAACAATTCTTTTGTTTCAGATCCTCAGAGCGTTCTTTGCCATGAGATGCCATGTTGAACTTCCAGTGACCAGTATGAGAAAGTGTGAGAGCGATAACACGAAATTTAACACACCTGCTCCCCATTTACACCCGAGACCTTGTAACACTAACGAGTCACATGACACCGGGGAGGGAAAAAGGCTCACTGGACACAATTTGGACATTTTCACTGGGGGTGTACTCACTTTTGTTGCCAGCAGTTTAGACATTAATGGCTGTGTGTTGGGTTATTTTGAGGGGACAGCAAATTTACACTGTTATACAAGCTGTACACTGACTACTTTACATTGTATCAAAGTGTCATATCTTCAGTGTTGTCCCATGAAAAGATAAAATAAAATATTTACAAAAATGTGAGAGGTGTACTCACTTTTGTGAGAAACTGTGCATCTATCTATCTATCTATCTATCTATCTATCTATCTATCTATCTAGCCAGTCTGTCCAGAGTCTAAGGTGTACCCTGCCTCTCATCCAAAGATGCTGGGATAGACTGTGGGCCTCAAGGGACTCAAAAAGGATTAAGTTTATACAAGCCTCTAATTAGTTATATAGTATGGCCACTAGGGGTGGGAATCGCGAGTGACCTCGCGATTCGATTCAGATCGTGAGGTCACGATACTTGGGTCACGATATTATCTTCTTACAATTCAACAATAATCACGATATCACAGTATGAAGTATCACAATACCATAGCTTTCAATTTTTTTCACCTTATTCAACCCCAAATCATGTCCTAAAGTAAAACTGTTGACATCTCTTTCATATAATAAAGCATTTTCGGGGCTTCATTTTCCATGGAGACATGTCTCTGCACCCAGGGAGAGTGGTGGACTGTGTTATCTGTAATACACTCGCACTCCAGCGATGTTTATATGACTCTGTGGACTCGTTTTTGTTTAAGAAGGCTTTCCGCTGAGTTTCAGTTCAACTGCTTTTAATGGCCAGTCTGATATTTTAAATTATTTTAATCTTTTGTTTTAACTTGTTTTTGTAATTTTTAAATTTTTTTTATTTCTCAAATTCCTTTTATTCTATTTTATTATACAGCACTTTGTGACTATACTGTATGTCTATGAAAAGCACTTCATAAACAGTCATTACTTACTTTTTTCTGAGAGCTGCTCGCAAGCTCCATGCCACTGTTTTTAGCTTAGCTGTTGCTAACGCTGCTCCGAGACATGTGCTGGCCTACGTGTTGTTGTTTTTTTTCGTGCAGCGCTTCTTGTGGGTTGTGTGTCATGTCCAGGTCTTTCCTTCCATCTTTGCTATAAAATTTAAAAAAAAAAAAAAGGCCTGACATTTGAGCTAACTTTGAGCTAATTGCTTTTTAACTTTCAAAGCCGGCTGCAAATCTCATGAAACAAGCTATGATTTCACATAACTGGATGCTTGCTTTGCGCCATCTAGTGGTCTGAAAACACAACTGGTTGAATGCCCAAGACAGTATGCAACGTTTACATGAATATATGTCACGGGGTGGAAGTATTTTATGTCCAGGGTCGTGGTGGCAGATGCAGTACGCCTGAACAGTGGCTCCTCCCCCTCAGCTTTTCGGGACTTTTATTGTTTGTTCTTTTAAGCCCACTTTTAATTTTTTAGTCAGTATTTTATTATTTTAACTTAATTTTAATTTTTAGGTTTTAGATAGCTTTTTCTTTAAGTGGGCATTTGTTGTACATATTTTACGTAAATAAATTCCTTTGAACAAATGTTTTAAAGTTCCCCTTTCACTCTACCTGTGACTCTTCATCTGGTTTTAAAGAACCTTGCAAGTAGTATGTTTTTAATTACCCTAGGTCTGTGTTACATATAGATAATTAATAAAAGATCGATCCATGCGTTTAGGGATTGGTGCATCATTGTGAGTGTCAAACTATGGCGATTCATCACTGAATCAATCTTTTGCCCCAGCCCTAATGGCCACTTCACTGTCCATTTTTAAAACTCATCTTAAAACCCATTTTTACTCCTTGGCCTTGAACCCAGCATGAGACTTTGATTTTACTTGTTTCATTGTTTTTATTGTATGCTTTTTGTTTTTATCTGCATTGTTTTACACTTTTTAGCTACATTTTGTTGTTTTTTAATATGTTTTTATATTTTACATTTCTTTTATATTTTACATTTTATTTATTCCTGATGTACAGCACTTTGTGTCAGCTGTAGTTATTTTTAAAGTACTTTAGAAATAAAGTTGGATTGGATTGGGGGATATTATCCCACATATCTAAAATTCCCCCAAACTAAGGATTGACCAATATAGCTTTTCCAGAGCAGATTTCAATGCTGATTGCTTGGAAGTTAACATTTGTATTTGTATTTGTAACTTTTTTTTGAAGCTATAATTTCATTCCAGGTGTAAAAGTTTGTTTAAAGTTTATCCTTCTCTATTCTATTTTCTCAGAAAAACAAGCTGTTATTCCTTGATAATGATAATTATATCCCATGATTTCAAGACAAAAAGCCATTACCTGTGTCAACTGACTAAGTTATTCTGTGATCTTGAGAAAACAGAATGAACTAGAGAAAAGACTCAGAAACCTCCACCAAGGGGTGTGTCTGTTTGTCTGTCAGAAGACTTTTGCAAAAACAACACTCTGAGGTGAGTGCAATATCCCCCGACTCTGTTTTCTTTGAAGATCTCAATATGTCACTGAAGGAGAGCAGTTATCAACGTTTCCATATAATTTTTGGCGCAGAACCAAATTATGATAAGCCCATACTTCCATGAATATACAACAACAATAGTTGTATAACCCATAGTTGTAGGTCAGGATCCCACGGTGAACCTGTGTACCAAGTTTGCTAACCCTAGTTTTCTTTGTTGTTGAGCTATAGTAAATATGGCATTTTGACGTTGACCTTTGACCATGCAATCCCAAAACCATAGTCACAGATCAGGCTCACAAGGTGAACCTGTGTACAGAGTTTGGTGACCCTTGCTTTACTTGCTCTATAGTAATAGGGCATAGGGAATGCCAACCTTGACCTTTGACCTTTTGACCCCAAACCTATCATCAGGTCAGGGTGTAAGCCGTCCAAGAGCCATCTTAGATACAAGTATGGTATTGATTTGAAAAGCCTACATAATTTCTTTCAGTAGTTATGGCGTTTAGAGAAAAACTGACCTCTGACCTTGATACTTCTGCAAAAATCAACCGATCAGAGTCAAACTGCAATATGCACATGATCAGTGTATATCAAACCCTGGCACCATGTTTCAAAACACTTGGAACAAAACTGTAGGAGGAGTTGATTTCACAAAAGTAGGACAGATGGACAGACAGATGGACTGCTCCTTAACATAACTCCTCTTAAGTCTTTGATTGGTGGTTGATAACAACTACTGGACAAATTTGATGAAATTTTCAGGTGGCCCTTGGGCTACGGATGAACCCACCAAGGTTGTATCTTGTGTATACTGACCCG
Organism: Pholidichthys leucotaenia; assembly: GCA_020510985.1. NCBI lineage: Eukaryota > Metazoa > Chordata > Actinopteri > Cichliformes > Pholidichthyidae > Pholidichthys > Pholidichthys leucotaenia. Next base: position 169,745,588 of record CM035845.1, read on the forward strand.
GATCACCTCCAAAAATCTATTGGGTTCATCTGTAGCCCAAGCGCCACCTCTAGTAAGAAAGTCATCACAATTCATTCAGTAGTTTTTGCGTAGTCCTGTGAAGAAAGAGACAAACAAACCTACATGATCACATTACCTCCTTGGCAGAGGTAAAAACGCAAGCAGCGACCATGACTGCTCTTGACTTCCATAGCTTAGTTATATTCAATACGTCTCAAATAGAACATATATAAACATTTATCTGTAAAAACATTGTTTAAATAACCTAAGTTTTGGCATAAAAAGTCATGTTGTGACATAACTTTCCCCCATTTACTGAGGAGATGGAGAACTCCATGTCTCCTGCTGCTACTATACATCAATGATTTTAACCCAGTGCTGATCTAACTTGTTTGGTTAAATATAGTCAAAGATAATGGGATGAAAACTAATCCATACTGCTTAACTCTACTTAATGTGATGATATGATTTCAGACAACATTTGTTACCACTGAGGTTGGGTTTATTTTTGACTCCTCATGCTGGAGGAGTTTCTTCATTTTGTCAAAAGAAACAAAAAAAAGAAATCTTGTAACTATTTCATCTAAAATTTCCTGTGGCTCAGGGGCTAGGATGAATTCAATTAATTAAGGGGGGCTAGAATGATTTCAAATGAACCAAAATAAAAGTGACATTTTTTAATTGTATCAGATGCAGTGGGATTTCAGTGACTCTCAAAAGTCTTTTTTAAGAGGAACTAAAGTAACTCTGTCCTAGAGCCATGTAGTCTACAGAGGGAGGAGCAGGGAGTCGATGATGGGTCAATAGAGTGTCAAACCCCTGGGTTGTTTGCTGATTTGTTAACTGATAATTAATTAAAATGCTCGTGAAAACTCAGAATTAGTAAAAAGAGTTTACTTTGGGGGAAAATATTTTTAACCAATTTCAAAATCATGTTTGAACTGGAATTATTGTATATTTTCAACATCTAGTCCCATGAAAAAGATTTTACAAAAACAAAAACAGCAACAACAACAACAGCTTTAGGTCTAATTTTCTGAGCATCAATTGCCCTTGTTTGTCTGCATAAAATGAGCCAGCAGGATTTGGGTCAGTATTGATCACTGAGATGGAAACAGATTTTTTGGGGGGGAACAGCATCCAGGTGGAAACAAGCCAGACTTATGCTTAATGACAGACAGGTCCTTGGTGGAGCATGAATCCACGCATAGACTCCTGCAGACCTCGCACAGCTGCAGGCCTGGCAAAGACGTAAAACAAAGCTGAAATCTGAGGGGCTCCTCGGGTAACGGTGGCAGTGCCGATGCAAAGACGGAGCAGGTGGAAGGACCCCGGCGTGTACCGCAGGCAAATCTGGGAGGCATTTCAGCAGAAGAACTGACACAAACAGGCACGGATAATGCTCAGCATTAGTGAGGGGAATGAGCCAGCTGTCATGCCATGACGCCACACAAGTGAGCATTCCCACGTACTGTATATATAAGTACTTGGATAATTGTATTACTTGTGTACACCACCAACACCACGATTTTAAACTAAATTTCAGAAAGTAGAAGCCTACATCCATCATCTTAGGAAGTTCTTCTATTTATCTCAGTCTGGACTGGAAGTCAAATGGATCAGAATTTTAAACTATTGTGGAACTGAGTTCAATTCAGTAACAACTGCCAATCAAACATTTTCAAAGGGAAATCTTACCACTGAATTAATAATAATAACAATAATAATAAAGCACCAGGGAAACAGGGTTGCAAATTTAAAAACATACAAGACGAAAAACAAACAAAAAATCCCCCCCCAAAATAGAACAGAATAGAATAGGCTTTATTGTTATTGTACAGTTGCACAGCACAACAAAATTGTGGGTGATCCACCAGGCTACTAAACAATTAAGTATGAGAGAATGATTAGATAAAGCACAGTTACAGAACACACAGTTAAACACAAAACCGAAATAAAAATAGCCCAGGATTATGTAAAATATACACAGGTATGGCAGTGGTTTCATGGATGGGTCAATGTACATGAAAGTGTGGAGTGCAAAGACAGGTGTGATTATTATGATAATTAAAAAGGTCCTCAGTTCTGTGCATGTGGGCGTTCGAAGGGAGGGGTGGGGCCTCTGACTGTTTGCCGTCCGGATGGCCCAGGGGAAGAAACTGTAGAAACTGAAGAAAAAATACCTGCAAATTTATGAGAAAATATTTCTTCTTCTTGCTTGCTGCCTTTCGGGGTCACCACTGCGGATCATCTGCCTCCATTTCACTCTATCCCGTGCATCTTCCTCCGTAACACCAACCCTCTCCATGCCCTCCTTCACTCCATCCATGAATCTTTTCTGTGGTCTTCGTCTTTTCCTCCTGCCTGGCAGCTCCATCTTCAACATCCTCTGTCCAATATATCCACTCTCCCTCCTCTGCACATGTCCAAACCATCTCACCCTTGCCTCTCTTACTTTGTCTCCAAACTACTCAACCTTAGCTGTCCCTCTGATATACTCATTTCTAATCCTGTCCTTCCTTGTCACTCACAATGGAAATCTTAGCATTTTCAACTCTGCCACCTCCTCTTGTCTTTTTGTCAGTGCCACCATCTCCAAACCATGCATCATTGCAGGTCTCAGTAAATGTAAACCCAAAATAACAATTAATGTCACTGGAAAATATACTGATTTAATGGTGAATGGTGTTCACTTATATAGCACTTTTTCTCATCTCAGGATGACCAAAGCACATTACAGATTATTAATGATTACTTACAAGAAAAAAAACAAAAGTTAATCTTTGGTAAAGCTGAACAGATGTTGACAGACAAAAACTTCAATAATCAGTATGTCATAGTAGAAACATGGCTTGAAATTCCGGTATACAAAATTAAATATTTATTTTAAAAACTCATAGGCCAGCAGGAGACCAATGATGAGCAGTGATTCAAGTGACGCAGTGATGGCTCTGTTTTACTGTGGATGTTGAGGATATTTTGAATACACGTCTCACACCCTGTTGTGCCAGATCAGTGTTACTATAAACTATTGTGTCTGTTGCAGTGATTCGACAGAGGCATTGTTGGCTCTGAAGAATGGTTCTCTTATACTGTACTGACTCCTGCAAGATCAAATCTGAAGTTTCAATTTCCATATATTTCTTTTCCATATTTCTCCTCTTCCTCTGTTACCTATGTTATTCATTCCTCCAACAGGCTCAATATGCAATAAATAAATAAGAGCAGGATTTTGCACACCTAATCATCATTTTCTCTATATCCAGTTTATACAAAGTAAATACTACTGTTCAGTTTTAAAGGAAATTTATGCCAATACTATTTTCAGCTGTCATTTTTTCTTCTTCTTCTTTTAGATTTGATTGGCTATTGGCAACCAGCTTACAGGTGCATTGCTGTCACTGGTTCGTCATAAAACATATCACTCTATATATAATTCAAGAAATATCTGTCTGTCTGTCTGTCTGTCTGTCACCTGCAGTTGCATGGTTGTTTTCAGTCCCTGCACACTCAAACTAGGGTCATACAAAATCAAAAATGCGTTTCTGCAAAATCATGTAGGAAGAAACATGTTCCATCAACAAGAGAACAGGAGCTAAATGCAGATTACTGCAGCTGTGATTCTTATATATGTGACAGCTGAGGAAGATCAAGGCGAGGAAGGCGCCGGGACCGGACGGCATCAGCGCAAAGCTCCTCAAGTCCTGTGCAGACCAGCTGTGTGGGATTGTGACGTATATCTTCAACATGAGCCTGAAACTGGGGAGGGTACCACAGCTGTGGAAAACATCTTGTGTGGTACCTGTACCAAAAACTTCCCACCCCAAAGACCTGAACAGCTACAGACCGGTGGCCTTGACGTCCCACTTGATGAAGACCCTGGAGAGACTGCTCCTTGCTCACCTCCGCCCCCTGGTGGAACCAGCGATGGATCCACTCCAGTTCGCCTACCAGCATGGCATTGGGGTGGAGGATGCGGTGATCTTCCTCCTTCACCGTTCTCTGTCCCACCTGGAGAAGCCCGGGAATATGGTGAGGATCATGTTCTTTGACTTCTCCAGTGCTTTCAACACCATCCAACCGATGATCCTGAAGGACAAGCTGCTGCGCGCAGGGGTGGACCAGCACCTGTCATCATGGATCCTGGACTACCTCACGAACCGGCCTCAGTTTGTGAGAACCCGGGACTGTGTGTCCGACACGATCATCAGTAGCACGGGGGCCCCCCAGGGAACGGTGCTGGCTCCCTTCCTGTTCACTCTTTATACTGCGGACTTCTCACACAACACAACACACTGCCATCTACAGAAGTTCTCTGATGACTCTGCGATCGTTGGCCTCATCTCCAATGGAGATGAAGCTGAGTACAGAGGGCTTATCCAGGACTTCGTGGACTGGTGCCATCGGAACTGCCTCCAGATCAACGCGAGGAAAACTAAGGAGCTGGTGGTGGACTGCCGCAGGCATGGGCAGCCCCTCACAGTACCAGTAAATATACAGGGAACAGACATCGAGATGGTGACATCCTATAAGTACCTGGGTATTCATCTGAACAATAAACTAGACTGGTCACACAATACTGATGCACTCTACAAGAAGGGACAGCGCAGGCTGTTCCTGCTGAGGAGACTCAGGTCTTTTGGTGTACAAGGGGCGCTGCTGAAGTCATTCTATGACACGGTGGTGGCATCAGCCATCACTTTTGGAGTGGTCTGCTGGGGCAGTGGCATTACTGCAGCCGATAGGAAGAGACTGAACAAACTGATTAAGAAAGCTAGCTCTGTCCTGGGGCAGCGCCTTGATCCGATGGAGGAGATAGGAGAGAGAAGGACGGTGGCTAAACTGTCATCTCTGCTGGAGTCCGAGTTCCACCCTATGCAGGACATACTGAATGCACTGAGGAGCTCATTTAGCAGCAGACTACATCATCCCAGGTGCACAACCGAGAGGTTTCGTAGGTCCTTCCTACCAACGGCTGTCAGACTGTACAACCTAAGCAGGGCTGCTCGCAGAGATAGCAAAAAGATGTAACAAACTAATAGTTTTTTGAATGCAAAAGATGCAATAGACTTACACAATGGTCCTCTCCGGCATACAACTAGGAACATACCGGTCGCTATGGAGGGTGAGAATATGTATGGGCACATAATCATACCATGTAGGATAACTAAGTAGACGGTTATGCTGTTTCATTCCATCTAGCAACAATGCTCTGCACTGTGTGTGTTTATATATTTGCATATTTATTCCATCTAGCTACAATGCTCCGTACTGTGGGTGTTTATATATTTATATATCTACATATTATTCCATCTAGCTACATTGCTCCGCACTGTGTGTGTTTATATACTTGCATATTTATTCCACCTAGCTGCAATGCTCCGTACTGTGGGTGTTTATATATTTACATATTTATTCCATCTAGCTACAATGCTCTGCACTGTGTGTTCATATATTCATATATTTATTCCATCCAGCTACAATGCTCTGCACTGTGTGTCTGTGTGTGTGTGTATATATATATATTTTATAGTAATACGTACATATGTTTATTAGCTGCTCTTGCTTGCTTGTTTTTTTTCTTGCCTTCTGATTGTTGCTCTGAGTGTTGCTATCCCTGTGCTGTTGCAATCCTGGAATTTCCCCGTTGTGGGACTAATAAAGGCTTATCTTATCTTATCTTATCTTATCTTTAATAAACTGGGTTAATCATAATGCTCCAGCTAAGAATAAAATATGTTTGAGATTAATTAGGGGAGATAATTACAGATTATTTCAATTATCTGTTTGATCTGTTTGCTTTTCTTCATAATGTAGAAAAAGAAGTCGGCATTCATAAAAAGACACCATGTGTAGTCAACAACCAAAAAAGGAAAAATATTGATTTTACCATGACACAAAATGACAGCCGATGGAACAAAGATGGACACAGCCATTGTGACAATACTTGCTACAGTGCATCCAGAAAGTATTCACAGCGCTTCACTTTTTCCACATTTTGTTATGTTGCAGCCTTATTCCAAAATTGATTAAATTAATTTTTTCCTCAAAATTCTACACACAATACCCCATAATGACAACGTGAAAAAAGTTTTTTTTTGAGATATTTCCAAATTTATTAAAAATAAAAACTAAGAAATCACATGTACATAAGTATTCACAGCCTTTGCCATGAAGCTCAGAATGGGGCTCAGGTGCATCCTGTTTCCACTGATCATCCTTGAGATGTTTCTGCAGCTTAATTGGAGTCCAGCTGTGGTACATTCAGTTGTTTGGACATGATTTGGAAAGGCACACACCTGTCTATATAAGGTCCCACAGTTGACAGTGCATGTCAGAGCACAAACCAAGCATGAAGTCAAAGGAATTGTCTGTAGACCTCCGAGACAAGATTGTCTCGAGGCACATATCTGGGGAAGGGTACAGAAAGATTTCTGCTGCTTTGAAGGTCCTAATGAGCACAGTGGCCTCCATCATCCATAAATGGAAGAAGTTCGGAACCACCAGGACTCTTCCTAGAGCTGGCAGGCCATCTAAACTCGGAGATTGGGGGAGAAGGGCCTTAGTCAGGGAGGTGACCAAGAACCCGATGGCCACTCTGTCAGAGCTCCAATGTTCCTCTGTGGAGAAAGGAGAACCTTCCAGAAGGACAGTCATCTCTGCAGCAATCCACCAATCAGGTCTGTATGGTAGAGTGGCCAGGCGGAAGCCACTTCTCAGTAAAAGGCAAATGGCAGCCCACCTGGAGTTTGCCAAAAGGCACCTGAAGGACTCTCAGACTATGAGAAGCAAAATTCTCTGGTCTGACGAGACAAAGATTGAACTCTTTGGCGTGAATGCCAGGCGTCATGTTTGGAGGAAACCAGGCACCGCTCATAACCACGCCAGTGGTGGTAGCAGCATCATGCTGTGGGGATGTTTTTCAGCGGCAGGAACTGGGAGATTATTCAGGATAGAGGAAAAGATGACTGCAGCAATGTACAGAGGCATCCTGGATGAAAACCTGCTCCAGAGCGCTCTTGACCTCAGACTGGGGTGACGGTTCATCTTTCAGCAGGACAACGACCCTAAGCACACAGCCAAGATATCAAAGGAGTGGCTCAGGACAACTCTGTGAATGTCCTTGAGTGGCCTAGCCAGAGCCCAGACTTGAATCCAATTGAACATCTCTGGTGAGATCTGAAAATGGCTGTGCACCACTTCCCATCCAACCTGATGAAGCTTGAGAGGTGCTGCAAAGAGGAATGGGCCAAACTGCCCAAAGATAGGTGTGCCAAGCAACTGGCATCATATTGAAAAAGACTTGAGGCTGTAATTGCTGCCAAAGGTGCATCAACAAAGTATTGAACAAAGGCCGCGGATACTTATGTACATGTAATTTCTTAGTTTTTTATTTTTAATAAATTTGCAAAAATCTCAAAAAAACTTTTTTCACATTGTCATTATGGAATATTAAGTGTAGAATTTTGAGAAAAAATTGAATTTAATCCCTTTTGGAATAAGGTTGTAACATAACAAAATGTGGAAAAAGTGAAGCGCTGTGAATACTTTCTGGATGCACTGTATTAGTTACAAATGAGCTAAGTGATTTGGTCTCAGTTTTTTGTGTTTCAAAGGTATAAACATGATGAGTGGGATTGAGCACATGTTAATTACCTCCGCCAGGAGGTTATTTCAAAGTAACGTGCTCCAAATCCCTAAATCAATACTCAATACACTCAGCTTCAGGGCTGTAACGATTAGTCAACATAGCCAAGAATGTCAATCAAAATTTAAAGAATTTCAATGTTGATGCATCATATTATTCAATTTTATGGGCTTTACATAAAACCCCTCCATGGATTCCCTTCTTATCGTGGTGGAGGGGTTTGTGTGCCCTAGAGATCCCAGGAACTTGTAGGATCTCCCAAGGCAAACTGGTCCAGGGTGAAGGGCCAGGCGAAGAGCCGTCCAGTGGGTCACCATAAAAACGTTACAACAAGCCACACTGGTCCGTCTTCCAGTGGGCTCACCACCTGCAGGAGGGACCATGGGGATCATCCATAATACGGATGAACAATAAATTTTACTCAGATGGATCTGTTTGATCTTTGGTAGTGAAACAGGACTGGATTTGTTGGATTATTATTAATTCTTGGAATTCAAAGAAGCTTGATTGTTGCTTTAAGAAACTGGTGAAGTTCTAAGTGTTGAAATGATGTATGACATGACTACCAGCTCCAAACAGGTTTACACAGCTTCAGCGTTTGCCAGCAGGTGGGTCATTGGACCGCCATGAATGAATCCACATCCTCCAAAAGTACATTCATTTTTATATAGTGTGCAACATAAAACCATACACTTGAGAAGCTAAATGGATGTATCCTACTTAGCAATTTATCCATTGTACATCTCCTTTATTCTGACTCAATGTCTCATTAATTACTACCAGACTACGCATAACCAGTGATATTTGGTCACCCAAAAAAGCCCTACAAGCATCACCAGCTCCATCGCTTGTTTTTCTCCATTGCTTCATCTTCTACTCAGCGGCCCATCTGTGTCATTCCAACACTTTCCATTTTAACGCTTCTCTCCTTCTCACCTGCCATCAAGCATTTCACATATACACAAGTAGGCTCGCATGCTGCACCCGCAGTCCCTGCCCAATCAACACACTTCTTTAAACGATGATAAATGCATTCCCAACACTTGACTTTCACACCTTCCAAGGCTTTTCACTTTATTCTTCATCTTAATCTTATCTTCATCGCAGGTGTGCAAGTGTTGATTTGTGTGTGTGTGTGTATCAGGCCTTGTCACTCTGACAAACTCTGCCAGGTCTCGAGATGATGTCAGACGCGGGCTGTTGGCCCGCTTCCAGGTCGACTGGATCTAAACTCTCCCACTGGAGGATGAGCCTGGTAGACAGTTGTGCCAAAGCGCTGAAAGGGGAGGAAGAGGATTGGACGGCATGGAGACATGAGCGACACTAACGAGCTGCCGCTTTATTAATCATACTCTGACTGGTGGTGCGTTCATGGAGCGTGGCTGGAGTCACCACGCTGACGTAGCTGTGAGTGACTCAAGGATTAATAAAAGCATGGGCTGAAATAAACTCATATGGCTCAACTCAAAGGGGACTTTTGAGTTTGATAAGATGTCTGTCATTTCCTCATTATTCTATTTTGAATCAAGTGAAAAAATAAACTGTGATGTCCAAAGAAACATTGCAAAACTACTCCGAATGTCCATCTGGGCCCTCAGAATGTTTCAAGCAAATTGCATTTTTGGCCTAATGCTATCCCACTCCCAAAAATCATTTAAACTCAGCAAGAAGAATCAGATTCAGACCATATTTTGGCAAAACTATTAGCATTTTGGGCATTTGGATGTTTCAGTGCAACACTCCAGCATGTCATATGGCTATCTGAAATAGTGCTCAAAATATTCACTCAAATGACACATTCTTTGCTAAACGAGACATACATTCAACACTCTGTGAGTGAAAAGGGACTTCTAAAGCTTGACAAATGCTACCTATTCTTTAGTTCAGCATACGCTAACAAAATCTTGACTGTTCTTTCTTCATGCACAATAAGCTACAAACAAGGCAATCAGAGACAGCCGACTTCACCTACAGCTGGAAAACACAAACAACCACATGCAGGCAGACTGATCATAATACTTTGCGATCTCTGAAAGGAACACAATCCGTTCCGTTTAAACAGAATAACTTGGGGTGATACCGAATCTGTGGCTAAAATCCCACAGCACCGCAACACATAGTAATAAAACCGTGCATGCTTGTGAAATTGAAAAGGTCTGAAACAAGTGCCCAGAGAGACTTCATTTACTCTTGAGTGTGTGTGCATGCGTGTCTGTGTTAGTGTGTGTGTGTGTGTGTGGGTGGGGTGTGTGTGCACGCCTTCATGCATGCACGTGTGGCATATTGAGGACATTTAAATGCAGTGAGAGAAACGACCTGAGTGGTAAAGGGTGAACAAAGGGAGAAGTGGCAGTAGTGCGTTAGGGCTCATTTACCTCGTGATATTCAAAAGAGCGCGCAGGCTGGTAGCACTTACACACACATAGACAAGTTGCTGTTGTCATCGTCGTTGTTGGTGTGTGTGTGTGTGTGCGTCTTTGTGTCGGTGTGCTTGTGCATTTGGGTGCTTGTGTCCCACAAATTGTACAACAACCAAAAGTCAGTGAAGGAGAGGCTTCAGAATCATCCATCATGCTCCAGTGAGATGAGAGAAGACCTCCCCTCTTTTTGTCTCTCTCTCCTCCTCCTCCTCTTTAATAATAACCCCCCCCCAAACACACACACACACACACACACATAGCCTCACCCCTCTCTGTCTCTTCCCCCATTTAATACCAGCAGAAGAGATCAGCTCCATTAGCCCAGACCTCCTCACACATGCAAATGAAGCCAGCGTTATGGAGGCATGCGTCACGCATTACTGATGCCATCTCCTCCGACCCGTCTCCGCTACCGAAAGAATAACGTCTGCATGTGAATGTGTGCGTATGTCACAGAGAGTGGGTGGAGGGGGAGGGGGGTGCATGTGTGTTGCAACAGTGGTTAAATTAAGATGCATTAAGGTTTTCACCGAGCGACAAATACAATGCTGGCGTGTGTGGAGATGAGCGCGAGGCCATTACAAGGTGGCCGCGTGATAAGATGGTGCAAAGTGAGGATGGAAGCGGGACGAGGGTTCCAGGAAATGTGAGAGAGGTGGAAATTAGATGTGAGAAGTGGGGCTATATGACGACTATTCAATACAACAGCTGATTAAATCTACTTTTTTTTTCGCTCACACTTTCTATCTTTAATTAATGTCGTGAATGTGCGGGTCCTCATTTCTATAGGTAATGCTTTTATAAGAATCCCAAGTGCTACCCACGTACTTCTGGACTTACATTGGCACAAATGAGCTCATACTGATGAGTACGGCTACAAGAACTTGGCCTAAAGTTGAATGACGATTGCTTTACACGTCTCACCCTCAATGGTTGCCGTTGCCATCTTGGCAAAGAGGCAGGAGAGTACACAGGGACTGCTCACTAGTTTTCAGTTTTCACTGGCATATGGAGCTGTAGAGCTGTGGGAGACATTTTTTTTTTAAATTGTTGCCTTTCTTTTCAGTCTGAAGTTGAAAACTATCTGAAGAAATGAGGCAGTTGCATGTTTTCAGGCAGATTTACACGTCATCATTTAGCTGATCTAACCCCATTTATAAATGATTTCAGCTCTTCAAGTTTTTACGCTACTATCTGAACTTCAAATCAGATGTAAAGTGAAGCAATCAATTAGCCATTAAGAGCCCCTTTACACTGACAGAGATCGTTGGGTGACCACTGAGAGATCAAAAATTGACCCGATCACTCAACGATCATTGGGACGTCAATGAGATTTTTCACCACTAGTTGAGAGATTGTTGAGTGATCACTTCCCTTTGGTAATTGTTGAGAGATTGTTTAGGAATGGGTCGGAACTTTGAAGACCCTGAAGGTCACTGAAGATCATTGAAAGTTCATTTGGAGATCTGGCCATTCTGTCATCACTCAGCAAACTCTCAGTGATCTCCACCCCTGTGTAAAGGGGCTATTCTGGAGGCAAAAGATCAGGCGAGATGCGACGAGCTGGAAGGTTGCAAAGTTTTATCTTCCTCCAACATAATGAGATACACTTTGTAGCTCTCTGCGCTACTGTGCTATTGAGACATTTCACACAAGCTCTTTTATACAGTGATCAGGAAGAGAGAATGCATGGCACATTAGCATATCAGTCAATACACATGATTAGCATGACCAACTGGCACCCAGATGTCCTCTCCCTAATCCTGGGATGTATAAACAACAGTCCATTATTCTGATTGTCCCCCAGGGGCTCTCTGTCTGTATGTGAATGGTCCTCTGCTTCCTCCAGACCTGCTGAGTGTGAGGATTGTCTATGTAGAGTGTGGTGGGTCACCACACTATAACCAATGCTAGCAACATCCATGAAAACAACACAGAATGCTGTAATTTGTATAGGAAACACTGTAGTGACATGCTCAGAGAAACGTTGTACCACTGTGTGTGTGAGCAATGAGAAGAAACATAAAACAGTGCTAATGAATAGTTCATTTTAGCTTACAAATAAATATGCCAACAGTCTTAACATTTTACATAAATTACCTAACAAAGCTTTTTTACTTATTTTAACAAGCAGGCGAGCGAATTCCCAAAACATTCAATATGCATTTATGTGATTAAATGCATCTAAAAGAGTTATCACAAGCCCATTTACAGACAGCATTATTAGAAATGCAAATCTGCATTAATGACATTGTTTATAGCAAGCCTCATCAGCTGACTTACAAACTTTGAGTCTCTTAAACCATAAAGAGCATTTTCCTTAATTTCCATCACCTTAAAGGAGTAGTTTTCATTCTCTAAGTCTTCCTGCTATGATAATTTTATGAGGATTAACTTCAGCAGTGACAGTTATTCAGCAGATGTATGCTACAAAACCTTCAGAGGCAACTTGAGTCTATATATAATGGATGAAGCGCATACATGGCTGCTGTGTCTTATTTTGAATATCAACAGACATGACAGTGTACCTCTCACATATGAGCTTCCATTCATCTTATACCATCTTTTATGTACAAACCGGATAAGATGGTATGAAATAATTAAACAATACTTTAAACAAATAGTTGGATGTGCTTACTTGCTTTTAGCCAGAACAAAATAAAGGATTAGAAAATATGTTGATATATAAACTGTATTAGAACAGCAACCTGAAGGCATTTAAATGATGAACTCAATGAAGAGCTATTTACAGCCTTTAAAGGTGGGGATAGTATCCATCCATCCATCCATCCATCCATCTTCTTCCGCTTAATTTCCAACTGAATCACTGGTGTACGACCCATCTTGACAATAGATACTATTATTTAGCTGGTTTACCTAGCGTGGGTTCTATAGATCTACAAGGTATGAAATTTGTGAGACACAAAAGAACACACACACACACACACACACACACACACACACACACACACACACACACACACACACACACACAGAGTGACAAGTGTTGCTAATTGCAAGCCTGGCTTCGACTTTGGTATCTGCAAAGGAACCTGCCAAGGTTGATCCCAGGTATTTAAACTCATCAACCTTCACTACCTCTACTCCTTGATTCTTCACTGTTGCATCTGTCCTCTTCCCATTAACACGCATATGTATGTTCTTTCTTGCTTCAACTGACTTTCATTTCTCCTCCCCCAGAGCATACCTTCACCTCTCCAGGTTGTCTTCCACCTGCTCCCTACTATCACTAGAGGTCACAGTGTCATCTGCGTACATCACAGTCCATTGAGACGCCTGTCTGACCTCGTCAGTCAGCATGTTCATCACCACTGCAAACAAGAGGGGGCTCAGAACTAATCCCTGATATAATCCTACCCCCTCCTTGATTCCATCTGTCACTCCTACAGTACACCTCACTACTGTCTTACTGTCCTCACACGTACTGCACCACTCACACATACTACTCTGCCATTACTAGCTTCCTCAAACAATACCTCAGTTAATCTCCTGACACCTAATCACTTGCTTTCTTTAGATTGATAAAGACAGAGCAACTCATTCTGACCTTCTCTATTCTTCTCAGCTGATAATTTTAAAGCAAACATTGCATCTGCAGTACTCTTATTGGCATGAAATCATACTGCTGCTCATTGATTGTCACCTCTTTTCTTAACCTGCTTCAACAACTCTCTCTTATATCTTCATAGTGCAGCTGATCAACTTCTTACCTCTGTAGTTGCCACAGGTTTGTGCTTAACCCTAACCCTTTTTTAATAAGCCTGCTTTTTAACCTGACAAGCTTTTTAAAATGTGTTAGATATCCTGTTGCTGGAGGTGCCTTTGTGTTTTTATTGTGTAAGTTTTTATTGGAACAGACTGCAACGTAATTTTGCTCTACACTGCTCTTTTGATGGAGTGCTGAATAACAATAAAGTAATCTTGAATCTTGAAAACCGGTACGACTACACTTCTCCACTCCTCTGGTATCCTCTCACTCTCCAAGATTGTGTCAAACAATCTGGTTCAAAAGACCATTGTCATCTCTCCTAAACATCTCCATACCTCCACAGGTATGTCATCTGGACCACCTGCCTTTCCATTCTTCATCCTTTTCATAATTGCCCTCACTTCCACCTTGCTTTGAACGTCCTCATTCACTTCATCTTTCCTTCACCCATCCTCCTCTCTTGTTTTCTTTATCCATCAGCTCCTCAACATATTAATTCCATATTCTCAACACTGTCTCTTTACTCTTTAGTACATTACCATCCCTGTTCTCAATCAATCCAACCTGCTGCACATCCTTTCCTGCTCAATCTCTCTGTCTAGCCAATTGATACAAGTCCTTTTCTCCTTCCTTAGTGTCCAGCCTCACATACAACTAACTATATGCCCTTTCGTTTGCCTTTGCTACTTCTCTCTCTTTGCCATAAGCCTAGACTCCAAGGACTCATGTCTACTTTCTTCATCTCCCCTGAATATCCAGTTTTCTCTTTGCCAACTTCATCTTTTGAATACTTTCCTGTACCTCCTCCTTCCACCACCAAGTCTCCATTCCTTTGTCCAGAAACATCTTGTGTGGTACCTGTACCAAAGATCTCCCGCCCCAAAGACTTGAACAGCTACAGACCAGTGGCCCTGACGTCCCACATGATGAAGACCCTGGAGAGACTGCTCCTTGCTCACCTTCGCCCCCTGGTGGGACCAGCGATGGATCCACTCCAGTTCGCCTACCAGCATGGCATTGGGATGGAGGATGCAGTGATCTTCCTCCTTCATCGTTCTCTGTCCCACCTGGAGAAGCCCGGGAATGCAGTGAGGATCATGTTCTTTGACTTCTCCAGTGCTTTCAACACCATCCAACCGATGATCCTGAAGGACAAGCTGCTGTGCGCAGGGGTGGACCAGCACCTGCCATCATGCATCCTGGACTACCTCACTAACCGGCCACAGGTTTGTGAGAACCAGGGACTGTGTGTCCGACACGATCATCGTAGCAAGGGGGCCCCCCAGGAAACGGTTTTGGCTCCCTTCCTGTCCACCCTTTATACTGCGGACTTCTCACACAACACAACAAACTGCCATCTACAGAAGTTCTCTGACGACTCTGCGATCGTCGGCCTCATCTCCAACGGAGATGAAGCTGAGTACAGAGGACTTATCCAGGACTTCGTGGACTGGTGCCATCGGAACTGCCTCCAGATCAACACGAGGAAAAGTAAGGAGCTGGTGGTGGACTGCCGGAGGCAAGGACAACCCCTCACAGCACCAGTAAACATACAGGGAACAGACATCGAGCTGGTGACATTCTACAAGTACCTGGGTGTTCATTTGAACAATAAACTAGACTAGTCACACAATACCGATGCACTCTACAAGAAGGGACAGCGCAGGCTGTTCCTTCTGAGGAGACTCAGGTCTTTTGGTGTACAAGGGGCGCTGCTGCAGACATTCTACGACACGGTGGTGGCATCAGCCATCACTTTTGGAGTGGTCCGCTGGGGCAGTGGCATTACAGCAGCCGATAGAAAGAGACTGAACAAACTGATCAAGAAAGCTAGCTCTGTCCTGGGGCAGCGCCCTGACCCAGTGGAGGAGATAGGAGAGAGAAGGATGGTGGCTAAACTGTCATCTCTGCTGGAGTCCGAGTCCCACCCTATGCAGGACATACTGAACGCACTGAGGAGCTCATTTAGCAGCAGACTACATCATCCTAGGTGCGCAACCAAGAGGTTTCGCAGGTCCTTCCTACCTACGGCTGTCAGACTGTATAACCTAAGCAGGGCTGCTCGCGGAGATAGCAAAAAAAACGTGACGACCTAATAGTATTGAATGCAAAAGACGCAATAGACTTACACAATGGTCCCCTCCAGTATATAGAACTAGGACATTATCGGTCGCTACGGAAGGTGACAATATCTATGGGTACATATTCATACTATGTAGGATAACTAAGTAGACGGTAATGCTGTTTATTCCATCTTGCTACAATGCTCCGCACTTTGTATATATATTTATACATTTATGTGTATGTATGTATATCCACTGCTCTTATTTATATCTTCCGTATCTTCTTAATTATTGCTCTGAGTGTTGCTATCCCTGTGCTGTTGCAATCCTGGAATTTCCCCATTGTGGGACTAATCAAGGTTTATCTTATCTTATCTTATCTTATCTTATCTTAAACTCTACCAAATACCTTCTTAGCTGTTTACCATTCCATCTGATACTGCGTAGACCATACCTTCCTAACACCTTCTCATCCCCTCTATTCTCTTCACCTACTTGTCCACTAAAGTCTGCTCCAATCTGTCTACCATGTCATCCAGCTACTCTTGCATTCCTCAACATCACCTTAACACTTTAACATCACACCTTCGACTTCAAGCTTCAAACTCAAGATCCTGTCTCACTACTTCTTCACCACCTGAACAATCTTCACACAGATTGCCCCCAGGGTTTCCTCTGGTAACATTTCTCAGTGGCGGGCCACCTCGCCAGAAAATTTACCATGCTAAGAAGGAGATATGAATTTAAGAAAAATATATGAAGCAATGACTTTCTGCAAGTGCGCACATGAACAACATGTGTGGCCATCATCCGTGCGGAGTTTAGAAACGCCCCGCCCACGTGAGCTTTCCAGTTAGTCAGCAGGCAGAGTCTCGCCAGCGGCAGCAGCATCTTCATGGAAAAGGAGTGAAAACCGGGAAGTCAAACAGCAGAAATGGACTCTATTTGAAGAGAAACTTTGTGAAGAAGTCCACCGTTTCTTCATTGGGGAAAATCCTGGTGCATCAGTGCCTTGGTGCTACCTATCAGGTGGGAGTGAAACTACAAATGATGGTTATGTGCATGCATCAACCGCTTGGCCTGGGTAGATGAAAAAAGTGAGCATGTACAGCGCCGAGTGTGTGCCAGGCTCACCCAAAGCGTACGTAGACCAAGGCAAACTAGAGGGGAAATGCAGCATAATGAGGCTTGACTGTCCGACAGAAACATGAGTTTATTAAAGTACTTTAAATGCGGTAAAAAAATCAGAAGAGGTATGTAAGCACTGGAGGCATTTATCATGGTTTTAACCCGCTGGAGATGGAAGCAATAACGGAAGAGTCGCTTAGCTAAGAGATGTTGTTAGAATTCAAATGCAGCCGGCTTCATATGAAGGGAAAGGCAAGGGGGACTGCTGAATTGCTGAGGATATACTGTATTTCACCAGCCACTACAATATTAAGTTATGTACCTGGCAAGTTAAGATGACCGAAATTAACGAAGTCAATGACTTTAATATTTTTTTCTTTGTAATGAGAGTTAAATTATTGTTCTGTTCTGACTGCAAAGTTATGGTCAAAAATATAAATTGTTATAAGGAAAAAGTAAAAAAAAAATAAATACCACAGTCTGTCTCAAATTTATTTAAAAAACAGTAATTTTATTTTGAAAAACAGACAAAAATAATCCACAAATTTATAATGAAGTTTCAAATGTACAAGAAAAGTCAATTTTACAAGAGGAAATTACAAATTTGAGGAAAATGCTTTCAAATTTAGATAAATTTACAGAGAAAAGTAGAAAACTATAAGAAAATTGTTATAAATTCTGGAGAAAAACCTCAAACCTTCAAGACTGAAGTCATTACTCAAGTTTTAAGTGGGTGCTCTTTGTACCCTTAACTAGACATTTTTGGTTGTCTCCTTTAATTTACATGGCACATGATGTTTTCTAACTTGTTCGCACACCACTATAGACAGAGAGAGAACCTGAATTAGACAGAGCTCTGAGAGGGCAAGAGAGACAAAAGAGAAGAGCCAAGGAGAGGAAAGTGTTCAGGCAGAGGGTCCAAGAGAGGTGAGAGCAGAGGGAGGAGAGAAAGATGACACTAGTAAAAAGTCCAAATACAGGACATATGGGTGGGACCCCAGATGGCCCAATATTCCAACATTCAAGCCTTGGTTGTACAATACTTCAAATTGTAAGTTCCATATGCACGGCAGTGGTTCAGGAGGTAGAGCGGGTCGTCCAATAACTGGATGGTTAGCGGTTCAAATCCCGCTCTCCCCAGATATCCTGCCATTGTGACCCTGGGCAAGACACTTTACCCACCTTGCCTCCAGTGTCCATAACACTGGGTATGAATATGTATAAATGTTCGGTGGTGGCCGGAGAGGCCGTTGGCCTGGATTGGCAGCCATGTTTCTGTCAGCCTGCCCCAGGGCAGCTGTGGCTACAGTAGTAGCTTGCCACTACCATTGTCTGTCTGGAGTGAATGAATAATGTATTTGTAAAAAGTGTCTATGATAAAGCACTATATAAATCTGATGCATTATTATATGCAAAATTAAAAAAAAAGAAATAAATAGTATAAAATTAATATAGCCATATATATGTGTCCCCCTCCCCCCCAGAAAAATATGTTGCCACCATGCCAAGGTCTTTAAGCCAGAGGAAACACTACTACTTTTCACTTCCTATCTACCAAATTATAGAACAGTCTGACTCCACTTTCAATGCTCCTAGCCTTGCTTCCATTCATCTTCTTTCTTGTATACACAGTATATCTACCTTCCTTCTCTCCATCATATCAGCCAACTCTTCCTCATTACCAGTCATAGTCCCTACATTTAAAGTCCCTACTTTTATCTCCACATCTCCTGTATTTCTGTATTTCTTGTACATCTTCTGTATTTCTTTTTTCTCACTGCCTCTAAGCACAGCTTCCCTCTCTCCCCTTCCTCAGTCTTTGATCAACATCAGCACAATTTCCACACAATTTCCAGTTAGCAGCACTGCTGGTGGTCGTTCACAACCGGGGCCTCAGCTGCTTCGGTATCAAAATTTCATTCAGATAGCAGCACCCAGATTACACTGGGTTGTGCTCCCCACATTCCTGGATTTTCATCAAATTGGAAGTACAAAAGCAAAACAAAAACATGCATCAAATAACCTCCCTAATTACAAATTTGCCTTAAAAACACTGGAATTTATGAAAATACAACAACAACCACATTATCATGACCTTTACTGTGTCTATGTTTTAATGTAACCAGGAAGAACTATTAGGAAAACTTTTACAGTTAAAATGTCTCACTGGTATTACCCTAACACGCATGTTTTTGGGAGAAAGCCAGAGCACCTGGAAATGTTTTTATTAATTTAATTTCCCTTTATTTATACAGGGGAGGTCCACTGAGAAGCAACCTCTCTTTTTCAGGAACACCTTGTTCACATTCACATACAGTAGTTACACATTCACACCTGGAAGTGGGCCAGTACAACCACAGACTGACCTGTGGCCACTGAGCAGCTCCACTGGAGCAGTTGGGGTTAAGGGCCTTGCTTTAGGGCACCACAGTGGGGTTAAGAAGTGGGGCTGAACCAGAAACCTTCCGCTCACCAGCCCACATCCCTAGCCATTAGGTCACCACTGCCCCCAAACAGACACACAGACACAGGAAGAGCATCCAAACTCCAACAGAAATGCCACCAGTTCCAGCAGGGGAACTCAAACATGGAACTTTTTTTTTTTCAAGATTCATTTTGACCATTTTCTCCTTCATTTGGACAGATACAGTGAAGACAGGAAATGGGTGTAAAGAGCGTGTGTGAGACATGCAGGAAAGATGTGCCATGACTGAGAACAGAACCCAGGCTCACTGCGCTAAAGCACCATGCTCTTGTGGTATGCACCATTAATCCATTGGGCCACTGGACACCCCAAACTTGGGACTGTCTTATTGTGAGGAGGCAGTGCTAAAGACTAAATCACTGTACTACACGTACACTTCTTGCTTCATGTACAGAAGATCATGGGTACCACTCTTGGACAGGCGCTCACTTCTCACAAAGTGGGCTGTGCTGCCATGGTAACAAATGGGAGACACACCGATGAATGTCGATTACCTCAACATTGTCTTAGCAATAAATTTCCCACAAAAGTCACTTGGTGTCACATTCAACTGATTAGGAGTGAATGTGATGTGTAGCAGTGAACAAATAAATGTCAGATTGAAAAAAAATGGATGCAAAAATGTCAGAATGGAAAAATGCTTAAGAATTAATGTGCTGGAAATACTCTCCTTTGATCGCAGGTCTGCGGTGTTGACACAGAAACTAATAGGGAACCTCAATCACGTTCTGCTACCTTGTTAGCCTTGACGGATGTGCAACATCATTGTACTGAAATGATGGTTTGTCATAATTGGAAATAATTAAGACTCTTTTGTGGCAATGCTGTTCCATCTGAAGCTTTCATTAACAGGTTCAATACCAAGACCTTGCTTTTGTCCACTTGAGAAATGGAAATCAACCATGTCCCTATGATCTTTCAAGACTCCAGATTTGATGAATAAACTTCACTTTCCTAAACAATCACTTCTGACAGCTGGTCGACTGTTACTTAGCACCAAGGCCTTGGTGACAAGGCGCCTCATAAAAGGCCACCATATCAGATCTGCTGCCATCCACATGAATGTGGGCAGATAAAAGAAGCCGGGGAATAAATCAATATCGTGAATGCCAGTTCATCAGATTGGAGGGTGGCTCAGACGGTGAAATGTCAAACACTAATCTCTTTAATAGCCTGATATTACATTTTAATCCCAGTCTGATTCCTTCACTCTTTTGCTCAAGTTTCTCTGTCGATGGCTGTCAACGAGTGAGAGGAGGGTAGTGGTAAACAGAGAAAGTGAAGTATCAAAATAGAGTGAAAATTAAGATGGATTAAAGAAAAGCAAGGAGGAGATGTTAGATGTGTCACGAGGCTGAGTGCGGTGTGTCACCGTGCTCAGGCTCTTAAATTATGCCTGAGTATTTCCTGTATTTTTCCAGTGCTGTGTGTTATTCTCCTGTGTATTGGTTTAAGATTTGTTTAGTTGTCAGTTGTTCTGTTATGTTATTCATGTCCTTATTATAATTATTCTGTCAGTTTCTGTAGCTTAGTGTTTATATTTTGTTTCTTTGTGAGTTCTCTACCTCCTCTTCCAGACACTCTCACTTGGTCATCATCTCGCATTGGCTATTTATTCTGTTTCAGTTCACTAGTCGTCTCAGCTGTGAGCTGTCTTGTAATTAGCTCAACCTGCCCGCTCATGTGACCCACACCTGCTATCATTTGTGATCATTTGTTTCTGGCTATTTAAGGACTGTTATTTCTCTCCCTCATTGCTGGAGTCTAAAAGAGTCTCTCACGTCAGAACTCCATCCCCGTTCTGGTGTGCATCGTGTCTTCACTTTTGCCGTCTCTGTTCGTAAGTTTTGCTTTGTGCACTGTTTGGATTTTTGTGTTTATGCACTGTTTGGACTTTTGTGTTGTTTTCAATAAATATCACAAACTATAGTTCAGCGTTTGCATCTCCCCTCTCTGCCCTGAGGGGCAAATCATGTCATAATCACCTTTCAAGGCAGGGAAAAAGGCACCACGTGTCAGCTGTGAGTTTGCAAATCTATTGACAGAACAAAAAATTACGACACAAAAGAGAGGAGAAAAATACAGGCAAGTGAAAATAGCCAAGCTAAGACGAGGACATCACCAGCTAAACCTGGAGACTAAGCTCGAGCAACAGGCAAGAAAAATTAGCCAAGCTAAGGTGAGGGCATCATCGGCTAAACCTGGGAATAAATAGGCATACACGTAGCACAAAAACAAAAGGACTTACGTGTAGGAGCTGACAGTTGAAAGCAGGTAATAGTAGTTGATGTTGAAAGTAGGGTGCTGCGCCAGACAAAGGAGCGCAGCCCCTTAAATAGGGATGGAATAATCAACATCAGTGATAACAGGTGTGGGTTCACATGAGCGGGAAAAGGGGAACAATAACTGGTAACTGGAATCAGCTGGCAGAGATGAGGGAGGAGCAGCAGAGTTTGACAGCTGACAGGGCAACACCCACATGGAAAGCCAAACCAGAAACGCCGCCTGACAGCTGTCAACCCCAAAAAAGACATCACAGTAAAAGGATAAACATAATCAATTGCAGACTAGATAATAATTACAAATGAAACAAAACATGGCTGATACAAACTGAAACATAAACAGAAACACAGAAGGCAGTATAACAACTCAAAAAGGCACAGAAATACAACAGATAAATATAAATGCAGAGAAAAGCCACAAGACTGAGTATGGCAGAACATCCAGAACTCAGCTCGTGACAAATCATGACAGTAGACTCCAGCCAGTAAGAGACTCAGCTGCTGTATGTAGTTTGTGGGTGTTTTTTGTTTCACTCACCTGTTTTTCGGAAGCTGTCAACATGTCATCAGGTGGTCACAGTTACCCGATGAGCCAGGGGTGGGAGTGCTGCAGAACACTCATGGAGGTGGACGGACTCATCTCCACAGCTTGCATTGCTCCTACCCCAAAAGACGCATTGTGGTACCTGGGTCTCGGGGAGGCAGCTGCTTGCTGGTGCCCTCAGCTCAAGGTGCATGCTGAGGGGGTGGAGAGGATTTCTCTGGTGGCGGCTCTGCAATGTGAGAACAATGAGATGGTGTGGAATTCCCCAAGAAGGCCTGGGCCCGCGTCGAAGTGGAGGCATTCCCGAGCCTCTGTATTATACGCTCCTCACCAGTCTCCGGCACCCATTAATGCTTCCGCTGCACCTACTCCAGGACGCCGCTGTCCAGGGAAATCCCGTCGGAAGAACACCTCCACTTCTCAGTCAGCAGTTTCTCCCACGCCGAGCCAGACAATCCCCGCAGCAGTTTCTCCTTGTTGTTTGCCTTTGCCGGCTGTCCCATCCGGCTGTCCCGTCAGCCTCCTCCTCCTCCGTTGCTGCTGCAACTCCCATTTCCTTGACGTATCCTCCCGCTGCTGAGGGTCCAGCTGTTTCCTCCCCGGCTCCGCCCGTCACCGTGTCTGCAGGGGCAGCTCCTCCATGTTCCTCTGAGGGGTCCACAACCACTGAAGCCACAGAAAGGGCTGATTTCCAACCAGCTGCAGCAGAAGACAGCTCACCCCAGGAACTCAGGCAAGTGTTTTTTCACTCTCACTCACCTAAACATGAATTACCTTTCCTGATTCCTGATGGTGAGGCTCAGACTAGGCAGTCCTCTGAGTCCTCACCGCCTGCTGAAGCCATAGACTGTTCACCTGCTCTCTGCATGTCTCCTCCTTTCCCCCTCGAGTGTCTGTCAGCCCCAGGATTGAGCCGCCGGGTGATGGAGGAGCCTGGGGTCCTGGAGGACCTGGTACCAGCCCCGCAGCCATGGTCCGGATGGACGGAGAGCGCTGCCAGCGATCTGGAGCCTGCACCGATGACTGAGCATCCCTGGGCTTCAGCTTAACAGAATCCAGCACCAGCAGAAAACTGACCCCCTGTATCCACGTAGGACGAGCCACCTGCATGGGTCGCTTCACTGAGGGATCCCAGGACTGCACCTACCACCATGCCTGCTGTAGGGGCCACCACAGTAGAGTTGAAGCTGGACCTCCAGAGGACCGGGCCCGAGACGTCGTCGCCTGGATCAATGGAGTCCTGGACGACGGTGGAGCTTGAGCTCAGGCAAGTGGTCTTCTTTGTTTTCTCTGTCTCTGTTTTGGAGAGATCGTGCCTGGCTCTTGGTGGGGGAAGTCAAGTGCAGTTGTCAGCTGCACCTGAGCTCACCTCGCCGCACTCCACTGCCGCCGGTGATCCTGACCCTGTATCTCTGTCCCTCTTGTATGAGCCTTTCCTCAGGGTCACCGAGGTTCGTCCAGCTTCGCCAGAGGTCTCCGCGGGTTCAGTCTAGCTGCCTGAGGTCTTCGTGGGTCCAGCTCCTCCTGCTGAGGTCATCGCGGGTGCTCCGTCCCAGCCCGGGACCTCTGTGGGTGCTGCTCCCCCTTTGGTTGAGGTCATCGCAGGTGCTCCGTCCCAGCCTGGGACCTCTGTGGGTGCTGCTCACCCTCCTGTTGAGGTCTTCGTTGGTGCTCCGTCCCAGCCTGGGGCCTCCAAGGGTGCTGCTTCCCCATTAGCTGAGGTCGTCGCGGGTGCTCCGTCCCAGCCTGGGACCTCCATGGGTGCAGCTCCTCCTCAGTCCGGGTCTCCGTGTGTGTGGTGTCCTAGTTGGGGACCTTTGTGGGTGCTGCACCCCAGCCTGAAACCAAGGTGGGTGCTGCGCTCCAGTGTGGGTCTGCCATGGGCGTTACACTCCAGCCTGGGGACCACTGTGGGTGCAGCTCTGGCCCAATCCGGGTCCATCGTGGGTGCAACTCTGGCCCAGTCTGGGTCCACCGTGGGTGCAGCCTCACTCCAGCCTGGAACCACCACAGGTGCAGTCTCACTCCAGCCTGGAGCCACCACGGTTGTTGCTGTGCTCCAGCCCGGAGCCACCATGGGTGCTGCGATGTCCCCGTCCGGGACCACTGACGGTACTGCAGGGCAGTCCAAAGGCGTTGGGGTTCCCTCTCCTCTGCCTGATGCTGTCGTGATCCCCCCTCCTCTGCCCGAGGCTGTCATGGTCCCCTCTCCTCTGCCCGAGGCCGTCGTGGTCCCCTCTCCTCTGCCTGAGGCCATTGTGGTTCCCTCTTCTCCGCCTGAGGTCCTCATGGTTTCCCCTACTCCTCTGTCCTCTTCAATGCTGGTCTTCCCCGTGGGGCAGCCGCCTTCTGGGCCACCCCTTCTGTTTAGATGGCTAAAGAACTCCAGCAGACCACCTGACAGACTGTGTCACTGGGTTGGGTGGCCCACATTCTCCAGTAGGCCACCCGATTCGTTCCACCACGCCATCTGCCAGGTCTGGGACTTTAGCCGGCCACCTGAACTGTCCAGTTCTCCGGTCCAGGGGGCCTAAGTCCCTGGGTTTTGCTTGGGTGTGGGTCCTGAGCGGGGTTTTGGTTTTTTTGGTCCCTCCTAGCCTGGTTCCCCCACCGCCCACCCGGGTTGGGTCATTGTGTTTCTCCTGTTGGGGAAGGGATTCTTTCTTTTTCTTTGGTGTTACCTTGGGGTGTCTGGAATTCACCCCTTGGGAAGGCGGGGGGGGCTCTGTCACGAGGCTGAGCGTGGTGTGACCATGCTCAGGCTCTTAAATTATGTCTGAGTATTTTCTGTATTTTTCCAGTGCTGTGTGTTATTCTCCTGTGTGTTGGTTTAAGATTTGTTTAGTTGTCAGTTGCTCTGTTATGTTATTCATGTCATTATTATTATTATTATTATTATTATACATGACTGGCTGCCCCGGCCTTGGATGCACTCTGCAGAGCGTGCCCAAATGCCAAGTCCCGTTTCGTTACCTTGTATTCATACATGTGTAATGACAATAAAGTTGAATCTCATCTCATCTCTCATTATTATTATTATGTCAGTTTCTGTAGTTTAATGTTTCAATTCAATTCAATTCAACTTTATTTATATAGCGCCATTTCACAACAACAGTCATCTCATAGCACTATCAACTGTAGGGAGGACCCCCACAGTTGCAGAAAGACCCCAGCAATCAGGCGATCCCCTGTGAGCAAGCACTTGGCGACGGTGGAGAGGAAAAACTCCCTTTTAACAGGAAGAAACCTCCAGCAGAACCAGGCTCAGGGAGGGGCAGTCATCTGCTGCGACTGGCTGGGGGGTGAGGGGATAGAGAAGAAGAAAAGAACAGACATGTAGAGAGCAAACAGCACGATGGGGACTCAATCTATGGGAGAGAACAAACAAATGTTAATGACCAGCAAAAAAAAAAATATTTCATAGAGAGTGAGGAAAGGAGTGAGGCCCAGTGCATTACTGGAGGTCCCCCGGCTGACTAAACCTATTAGCAGCATAACTAAGGGAGGGTTCAGAAAACACATGATCCCTCCCTAATTGTAGGCTATATCAAAAAGGTAGGTTTTAGCCCTATTCTTAAAAACAGAGATCGAGTCTGACTCCCGAATCCAGATTGGCAGCTGATTCCACAGGAGAGGAGCTTGATAACTGAAGGCTCTGCCTCCCATTGTACTTTTGGAGATTCTAGGTATTACAAGTAAACCTGCATTTTGGGAGCGTAGTGCTCTGTTAGGATGATACGGTAGTATCAGATCTTTTAAATAAAAAGGAGCCTGATTGTTTAGAGCTTTGTAAGTAAGAAGAAGGATTTTAAACTTAATTCTAAACTCTATGGGAAGCCAATGAAGGGAGGCCAGAACCGGAGAGATATGATCTCTCTTTCTAGTACCTGTTAAAACTCTTGCTGCAGCATTTTGGATCAGCTGAAGACTTTTTAAAGATGTTTTAGGACAACCTGATAATAAAGAATTACAATAATCTAATCTCGAGCTAACAAAAGCGTGGATCAGCTTCTCAGCATCACTCTGAGACAAGATGCTCCTAATCTTGGCAATATTACGCAAATGATAGAAGGCAGTCTTAGAAACAAATTTAATATGTGAATTGAAGGACAAATCCTGATCAAAAATAACTCCAAGGTTCCTCACAGAGCTATTAAGAGAAAGAGTAACTGCATCCAAACTGAAAGTTTGATTTGGAAAGGAATTTCTAAGGTTTTTTGGACCAACAAGAATGACTTCAGTCTTATCTGAATTTAATAGCAGGAAATTACAAGTCATCCAAACTTTGATTTCCTTAAGACAGGCTTCTAACTTGGCTAATTGATTAGTATCATCTGGCTTCATTGACAGGTATAATTGTGTGTCATCTGCATAACAGTGAAAATGTATACAGTGCTTTCTAATAATGTTGCCTAACGGAAGCATATATAAACTAAAAAGAGTAGGGCCAAGCACAGATCCCTGTGGAACTCCATGACTAAGCTTTGAGCTGAGAGAAAACTCATCATTTACATGAACAAACTGGAACCTATCAGATAAATAAGATCTAAACCACTGCAACGAAGTTCCATTAAGTCCAACATAGTGTTCTAATCTATCAAGTAGAATATTATGATCAATAGTATCAAAAGCTGCACTAAGATCTAAAAGGACAAGTACAGAAACTAGTCCATTATCAGATGCAATGAGGAGGTCGTTAGTGACCTTCGCTAAGGCTGTTTCAGTGCTATGATGGATTCTAAACCCAGATTGAAACTCCTCAAATAAACCATTTCCCTGCAGGTGGTCAAATAATTGCATAGCAACAACTCTTTCTAAGATTTTTGAAATGAAAGGGAGATTAGAGATTGGTCTATAGTTAGCTAAAGCTCCTGGATCTAGCGTTGGCTTTTTGAGTAAGGGTTTAATTACAGCCGTTTTAAAAGCCTGCGGTACATGGCCTAAAGTTAATGAAGAATTGATTATATGAAGAATAAAGCTACCAATAAGTGGGAAGACTTCTTTAAATAACCTGGTAGGAATAGGGTCTAAAAGACAAGTTGAAGGTTTGGATGAGGAAACTATTTTGTCTAACTCACAAAGGTCGATTGGAGTAAACTCATCAAGACAGACATCAATAGAAGGAGTTGTAGTAGTTACAGTATTTAAGTTAACTGTGGGAAGAATCTGATTGATTTTATCTCTGATGGATGAAATTTTATTATTGAAAAAGTTCATAAAGTCCTGACTAGTAAGCTCTAAGGGGATGCTAGGATTGACAGAGTCCTGACTCTTTGTCAACCTGGCTACAGTACTGAAAAGAAACCTGGGATTATTCTTGTTCTCTTCTATTAATGCAGAGTAATAACTCGTTCTAGCTTTTCTAAGAGATTTTTTATAAATTAAAAGATGATTTCTCCAAGCTAAATAGATTTCATCTAAATTAGTAGAGCGCCATTTTCTTTCTAATTGACGAGTCTTCTGTTTTAAGCTACGAGTTTCTGTGTTGAACCAAGGAGTTAAAAATCTCTGATTAGACTTTTTCTTTTTTAAGGGGGCCACCAAGTCTAGAGCCTGATGTAGAGAAGCTGAAACACTATCCACCATGTTATCAATTACAGAAGGAGCAAGCTGTCTATAGCTTATTTCCGTTGTGTTGACACATGGCATAGAGGAAACAATCTGCATAAATTTGGAAACAGCATCATCTGAGAGGCATCTACTGTGATAATATTTTTCTTTAGGAGCCAAATAGTCAGAAATAGTAAAATCAAAGGTTAACAGACAATGGTCTGACAGTACAGGGTTATGAGGAGACACTACCAGATTTTCTATTTCTATGCCATATGTCAGAACAAGGTCCAATGTATGGTGGAGGTAATGAGTAGAATTTCCTACTTTCTGAGAAAACCCAATCGAGTCTAATATTGAATTAAAAGCCACATTAAGGCAGTCACTATCTACATCCACATGTATATTAAAGTCCCCTACTATAATTATTCTATCAGATTTCAGCACTAAATCAGCTAAGAAATCAGGAAATTCGGATAAAAATTCTGAATAGGTTGATGGGGTACGATAAACTATGGCAAATAAAATTGGGTTTAACCTGGAATTGCTAAAGTGCCCAATACTGAGGACCAGGCCCTCAAAGGAATTATAACATGTTTTTTGCTTTACATTAACTAGTAATTTGGAATGGTAAATTGCTGCTACTCCTCCTCCACGACCAGAACTTCTGGGATTTTGACAGTTTAAATAACCAGAGGGAGTTGATTCATTTAAACCAACATAATCCTCTTGCCCTAACCAAGTCTCTGTAAGGGAAATTAAATCAATCTGATGATCAATTAACAGATCATGGACTAACAGAGACTTGGGAGTTAGAGACCTAATATT
Organism: Pholidichthys leucotaenia; assembly: GCA_020510985.1. Taxonomy (NCBI): domain Eukaryota; kingdom Metazoa; phylum Chordata; class Actinopteri; order Cichliformes; family Pholidichthyidae; genus Pholidichthys; species Pholidichthys leucotaenia. The sequence continues at coordinate 169,774,266 of CM035845.1, forward strand.
TAATAAACCACATTTAATTTTTAAATTAAATAAATGTAAATGTAATGTAAATTAAATTAAATGTAATGTAAATTAAATTAAATGTTTATATTTTGTTTCTTTGTGACACGAGTTCTCTACCTCCTCTTCCAGACAAACCCACTTGGTCATCATCTCGCATTGGCTGTTTATTCTGTTTCAGTTCACTAGTCGTCTCAGCTGTGAGCTGTCGTAATTAGGTCAACCTGCCCGCTTATGTGACCCATACCCGCTATCATTTGTGATCATTTATTTCTGGCTATTTAAGGACTGTTATTTCTCTCCTTCTTTGCTGGAGTCTAAAAGAGTCTCTCACGTCAGAACTCCATCTCCGTTCTGGTGTGCATCCTGTCTTCTTTTTTGCCGTCTCTGTTCGTAAGTTTTGCTTTGTGCACTGTTTGGATTTTTGTGTTTGTGCACTGTTTGGACTTTTGTGTTGTTTTCAATAAATATCACAAACAACAGCTCAGCGTTTGGGTCTCCCCTCTCTGCCCCGAGGGGCAAATCATGACAAGATGAAAAAAATGAAGAAAGACTGGAGAAGAGGAAAGGAGTGGAAGACAGTAGAGGAAGAGAAATGGCTGGTTTAAAGAGCGCTGTGGCATACTGCCATTTCAGGTCGGAATTTACAGTGCAGGGCGATGGACTGTGAGAGACCGAGAGGCAATAAAGCATCGTTGATGAGAATGGAGGACAAATTGATATGATCATAACATGTCACATTAAAGGCAGGGCTGTCATCCATCAACATGATAAAAGGCCTCCTTCAGTCTAACACTAACACCACTGCCATTGATCTCAATGCTTCACTTAGCCAACCACTAACCATTCATGATAACTATCATTATGCAGTTATGAGAATGTTTGACGATCTATCAGTCCTGAAACGAAAAAGATAACCCTGTCTAATTTGTTGCGCTGCACAGCTTGGATCGTGGAGGGGAAATTAGGTAGAAAAGAGAATCGTTTCCCCTCTGATTTTTCTCAATTAAGTCATAAAATAATGTGATGGTGATTAAATGACCAAGTGGGTGGAGATCGTTGTAAACAGTAGCATTTTCTTTACTGTGAGTTCATCAAGAGGATAGAACTGTGATGCCTTCAGGGAAGCATGAGAAAAAGAAACACTGATGATAACACCAACAATGCTTTTAAATCACCACTGAGTAAATCACTAAATCAATATCAATTAGGCTCTGAAAGAGCCCAAATAGACAACTAGCTTTGTTTTAACTAATGAAGTCTGTGGAGAATCCAATCAGTCTCGGTTCCCCCCCAACTTAGCTGCCACCCTCATGTCTCATTACCATCATGACAGCGTAAAGAAAATACTGAGAGTCTGATCTATTACCTTCTTTATATCTAAAACTAAAACATGTTCATATTATTGCTTGGTTAAAAATGTTACATTTGCCAGTAACTAATATTGATCTTTTATTTGACTAGATATTGATCTGCAAAAACCAGGCTTCCACACAAGAAGGAATCCATTTTCATTTATTTGGCTAGTATTCTGCACTGTTACACTTATCAGTGGAAAAAGGTCTCATGACTGAAAATAGTAATTATATATTTACATAACACAATATTTATAGATGATTAGACATTTCTATAAGTCAGGAGTGTCCAATCATGTGCCATGGAGGGCCAAGACCCTGCAGGCTTTACCTCCAACCAGTGTCTTCAAGAGCAGATTCCACTGAACTTCTTGCCATTGATTGCTGATAAGTGAAAACACCTGCTGAAAAGACTGGGTAGAAGAGAAAACCTGCAGGGTCTTGGCCCTCCATGGCACATGATTGGACACCCCTGCTATAAGTCATTCATCTTTAATTAACTTTAGAAAGAGCCAGACTAGCATCCCACCATCCCACTCTGTAAATAGTTAATTTTAAAATAAAACCTGTGGACAGAAGCCAGAAAATGATAATCGTCAACTGTCCTGTCACAGTTTTAGCATAAACTGAAATAGCCACAACTGTCCAATACATAGTGTATATAGCCCCGTGGATTGCCACCTTATCGTGGTGGAGGGGTTTGAGTGCCCGAATGATTGTATCAATGCTATTTACAATGTTCTCAATAAAGTTTGTCAAAAATAGAAGTGGTAATGATGTTGTGCTCAACATTTAAACCAGTGGTTGCTGACGTCAAATAACAATGGATTAATTAACTGCAGCTACTATTTCTCACCTCAAATGTTGTTAGAAACACTTTTTGCTGGTTTATTTTCAAGATATCACACAAAGTTTACTCTCGAGCCGCCATGTTGTCCAGCAGCTGGAAGGCCGCCCACTGTAGGTTCCATCAACCAATCAACTTTGTGCTCTCAGCAGCAGGACCGATGAGAGTCTTTCCCCCCAGGACAGAGCTCTTTGGTTTTCTGCAATGTCAATTATTTTCTGTCACTCCATCGGGTTATGCCCATAGACTGTGTAGACTGACTCTTGGGAATAATTTAATACATCCTTGTGGAACAAAAATAATATTGTAGGGTGTAAATGTATGTCAGTGATTCTGATAGTGTTTAGGCCAGCAGAGAAGGCCTTGCTGGCCCTGACGACCCACCACTGGCTATGGAAAAAAACAAAAACAACACAAACCTCAGAACTCGACACAAAAAGAAAAGCAGACCCAGATAATAAATCATAGTTGCCACTTCTGCTTCTTTCTCACTTTTTTTTCTTGTGAAGCTGCTCATCTTAGGCTTTCTTTCATGGAGAATCTGGTAACGCTATCTTCAGGCAAAAAGTGGAAGTGAAACTTAATGGCGTGCAGTAATGGCAAAGCGGTAGAGACCTGTTCTCCAAATAGAGCTAAAGTCCCGCTTGGAAACATGACAGGCCTTCATCAGCAGACAGAGCAAAAGCAAAGACCCAGGAATCATGAAATAAAGACACAAGCAATCCACAGCAGCAATCTACTCCCTGAGAGAAGAGAAAAATGCACCTGAATGAATATGGCTTGGATCTCTCTGTCAAAGCTGACCAGGTTACATCACTCAAATATGATGCCAAGTCACTCAGTTGCTGACAGAATAATTACAAGGGATGTAGTATGTATGAAAGGGCAACAGATAAGAGGGCATAAGAATAAATTCTCTGTCAGCTCATCAGTAACTGTACTTTTTTGTACCGTCAACTGATATACTGTTGACTTTGGTGAAACTGGTTATAGCCACTTTAATGTGGAAATAAATGAATGGAAGTTTTAAGAGCATGTGTCATTGCTAGAGCTAGATATGGTTTTCACTGAGTGACACACGTAAACTACCAAATTCCCAAACACACACACACACACACCGTCTCTGGCAGGCAGCATGCATGGAGGCTGCTCAGGGTTTCCATATCATTTTAAATATCCATCAGCTCAGCAGAGATATCATATTAGCTCCTCATCTGCATATGGTGCAGACAGAATGACAAATGAGAAAGAGAGAGAGAGAGAGAGAGAGAGAGAGAGAGAGAGAGAGAGAGAGAGAGAGAGAGCACTCTCTCCACCTTTCTTTCATTGCTTCTCTTACATGGCTTTCTTCCGCCCTCTCTGCTCCCTTCTTTGCTCCCTCCATCTCCTTATCCCTCCCCTCCTAACCCCCTAAATTGGATCACCACCACAGGCAGAGCGTGTGTAAAAGTGTGCACGCGCATTGTTGCGGTGTAATCACATCTTTTAAATGGAAAAGGGATGAATCTCAGGAGAAACGATGACCAATGGACCCATATCTGACTCCTGAGTTCCCCCCCCACCATTGGCAGTCTTTGTATCTCTGTATACTCCATCACACTTGCTCTCGCGGAGCAATCTAATAGCCCTGCAAGCTTTTATACCTCGTACCAAACACATTTTCTTCTTTTTTTTTATCTCTAAACTTTCTTTCCACAACTCCTCAAACTTTTTAAACATTTGCTTTTTCTGTAGTTTTATACTTTCACACAGATTAATAAATCACTAAAGTACAGCATGTAGCAAGTGAAGTTGTGGTTCTCACATACGTAATTTCACAACTTAACCTCCATTTATAACAGACCCTCACTGGAAGTTATATAAACTAAAGAAAATATATACCTGTGATAACTTTCTAAGTGTACAATTTAAGTTTTAGCTTTAACAGAGGATTTGAAGACTGTACCCTTTTTGGAAACGCTGATTCTTTAGTGGTCTAATGGTGTTATCCTAGATTATTTGGAGTAAACTTAATTTCAAACCAATAAAACCATCACAAATTCAGTAATCACAGCCTTCACTTACTCTATCCATGTATCCCCCCTCCACAACACTTTATTAGTTTACGCTTTAGCATCATTCCTCACCCTGCTGCAGCCCTTTCACAAATCCATTTTTCACCTAAATTACATTGCACAGAGGAAATAAATGACCCATTTCCGGTTGTCTTTAAAGGCTATTTTTACTCACAGTTTTGTTGGACTGCTTGTAAATCATCTGTCTGGCTTATTCAAAAAGAATGGCAACAAGAAATACATAACAAATTCAAAAGCATCATTGAAAACTTTCCTTCAATGGCCCAAATTGCTGCTTGTAGTGGGCTGTTTTCCCCCAAATACAGCATTTTGCCAAAAATAAATTCATTTAAAAAATCATTCTTGTTTACAGCATAAACATTTGTTAAACACCCCTGGAAATTATAGTGAACAGATGCCAGTAAAGAATGGTTCCCATTACATTTGTAAAATTTCAAATCATGTGGTGCTGTAATCCATGAATTCCTGATTAGCTGGTACAAATATTAAATAATGCAGACTGCACCATCCCTCAGCCTGGGAAAGTTAAGAGAATATGCAAACCTAGTGAGGATAAGGGTGGCAGGAACGGTGAGGAGCCCTGTACTCGTGTCAGGTTAGGTTTGTAACATCTTAACATCATCAGCTCAGAAATCTTCTCTGACCATCATGCCCTGAACTTACCATCTTACTCTTCAAATCCCATAAGCTGCTCACTTGCTATTCCCCACATATTAGGTTAAGAATAAAGACGCATGAGAGCATGTGTCACTCTTCACCCCGTACTCCCCACTTGAGAGTGGAAAGGCAATATCACAGAAATCTAGAACAATGCTCAGGAACACACTGGTACACAGTACCATGACGATGGCTTGAAATGTTGGGGTGGGGGTGGGGGGTAAAGAGCGAGTGAGAGAGAGAGAGAGAGAGAGAGAGAGGGATGAATCCAGTGGTATCCTCAGATCTGAAGGTAAATCCCCCTTGGTGTTAGCTCTGCTCGAGCGGCTGGCACTGACACATGAATATTTCATACTGTTGATGTTTAAATCCCATCATTTGTGATGTGGCGCACAAGTGTGCGTGGAGATCCACTGAAATAAGGACTAAGAGGAGTGTGTGAGTGTGTGTATGAGTGTGTGTGTGAGAGAGAGAGAAAGAGAGAGAGCAATGAGGCGCGAGAGAGAGAGCGAGAGAGATAGAGAGAGCGAGAGAGAGAGAACAAGCTGATCTACAGTATATTGCATAGTTTAAGTAAGTTCACTTGTGATATGGTCTATTGCCTCGGTACTTCGGTATTATGAAAGAAGTGGATACGCTTGTGTGTTTTTGTGTCCCTTTAAGCACAGATTATGTTGTGTTACCTCATCAGTATGCAGCCAAGGTCGTGGCACAAAACAGTGCAGCTGTGATATATGTGGTTGTGCAGCATATGTCCGTCACTGATATGAATAAGGGTTTTAACAGTGTAGCTCATGTAGCCTGACACTATAAATCCAGTTGGTTTAACAAAGACATGGCAATAAGCAGACCGTGAAACAAGAAGACATCACCTGTGGTTTATCTCACTTCTTCAGCACAAGTTGGTCATTTGGCTGAGTCAGATTGAAGGAATGTTTTGTTTCAGAACTGTTTTTTTTTTTTGAACTCACTTAATTTTGAAGGTGTGAGGGGACTCAACAAAATGACTTGCTTATATTAGCAATATACAGCCATCTAAGTGTTTATTGGCCATCTATTTTTCTCAAGTTCTATGATTTGTACAGGTTGATGCTTAGTTACATAATTTCCAACTTGGCAACACTTAAAAGTTGGGTAACCAAATTTGCCAGCCAGGTTGTCCTTGGAACGGAAACATTGTGCTATAGCTTTGGGATTAAAAGGCCAAAGGTCAAGGTTACAGAATGCAAAAAAGAAGAAGCAATTTTATCACTGGAGCTAGTTGCAGCATACTTGAACTAGTGCTATCAAGTAAAGTGGTAAATAAATTCATGATTAATTGCATTTTTCCAATAGACCAGGGGTCACCAACTGGTTGGCTCCGGTGCGGATCTGGACCCCGAGAGTCCTCCACCCAAACCCCGAAGCCTTTTTGATACAATTTGGGAAAAAGGGAGACTGTTTTATTTTGGTGGGGGAAAAAAAGTGGAAAAAAGTGGAACTGAACTGCTGCATCAGCGACCGCCCGGACAGATTATGGCACGGGCCCTTGGGCGTTCTCCTGCTGCAGACTCCCCTCTTCGCTGTCCCACGAATGTTACTCTATGCAGAGACTCTGCAGCTCCAACCACTCCAGAGAGTATGCAGGGGGTTGCAAACTCAGGTTTGCTGCCCCCCCCCCACACACACACACAAGGCTGACAGCAACGACATCCACCCCGGACAGACCCACTTAGTTTCAGGTCTGTTTCAGGTGTGTACCCACATTATATTTTGTGTCCGTTTTTTGGTCTTAGTTTGAAATAGTTTTTCTCTGCACTGAAAATATTGTATAGAGGTGGACTTTTTGTAAAATTTAGTTTTTTTTTAGAAATTAGTCTTTTTTTAAAATGCTATACAATTTAGTTTGTGTTCTCCTGTAAAACATTTTTAGGATTTTAGTTGTAGATTTTAGCATTGTAGACCTATTTATTTGGAGTCAACAAACACATTTAGTGTTCTCCTGTATTATAAAATTTTATATTATGTTTTGTTTGAAATTGAAAAAAGAATTCATTTAAATTTTTTTGTTTAAAAATTAATATAGAGCTAAAAGCAGCTAAAACATGAGCTTAATAAAATAATGTGTGAAAGCAAGTTAAATGATAGTGGCCCATCTGGAGACAGCTTCTGAAAGAATGTCCATGAAAGGATGACGGTTCTTAAAAGCACATTTTGAGATAAATTTGTCCATGTGTCTGATTTCTCTTCCATTTGTTTTAATAAAAGATGTTGGAAGTAAATTCATGGGTCACTGCAAATACTTTGCTTTAAAAGGACCAAGTAGTCACACAGTGGGAGGGAAAAATCTCGAATAGAAAAAAAATGTGTCAAGATGCATTGGGAATGGTTTTAGAATCAGAGTTCTGCATCTTAATTGAATCATGAGGTGCCTAAAGATTCCCACACCTAGTTCGGTCCTCGGCTGGGGAGGAGGACCGACTTATCGGACCTTTTACAGTTTTACTTGGTGACCCCTGCAATAGACCCTACAGAGAACAAAAGGAAGAAGAAGAAGAAGAAGAAGAAGAAGAAGAAGAAGAAGAAGAAGAAGAAGAAGAAGAAGAAGAAGAAGAAGACAAATAATTATATGCCAATCTCTTAACTCCCTTTCATATCAAAAATTCTGGAAAAGGTAGTGGCTGAGCAGCTTATGTCATTTTTGGCAAATTGTAATATCATGGATAAATTTCAGTTGGGCTTTCGGAAAAATCATTCTACCGAAACAGCTTTAGTCAAGAGTCTCCAGTGGCATTATGATGGCAGCTGACACTGGTAAATACACAGTTCTGGTTTTATTGGATCTTTCTTCTGCCTTTGATACTGTTGATCACTGTATAATGATCAACAGACTCAAAGAGCTAGGGCTGTCCGGTTCTGTTCTAAAATGGTTCTCATCATACCTCACCGGAAGAACCTTTAACGTGTCCGTGAATCAGATCTTTTCTGAGATAGCACAGTATCCATGTGGGATACCACAAGGCTCAGTTCCAGGACCTATTTTATTTCTAATTTACATTCTGCCACTGGGACGGATAATTAGCCAGTTCAAAGATATTTCTTATCATCTTTACACTGATGATATTCAGTTGTATTGCTCTTTTAAAGAATCTGAGTTCCACATGCTGTTATCTTTAACTAACTGCTTGTCTAACATCAAACAGTGGTTAAGTGCAAACTTCTTACAGCTTAACTCAGACAAGACAGAGACATTAATTATTGCTCCTGAAAACAAGATTCCACTTATTTTTTGATTTTGATTTTGTATACTTTATTGATCCCCAGAGGGGAAATTGAGGGCATCCACCTGGATGGATGAAGCAGCCACGGTATGGTGCTATCCCTTTACCATTAAGCACCACATGGGTACCCTAGGTTCCTCTGTCCAGGCAAGTCTTTGGAATCTTGGTGTTACTTTTGACTCGGCTGTCTCTTGAGCACCACATTAATCAATTAATTAGAAACTGTTTCTTCCATCTGAAGAATATTTCTAAGTTGAGAACCCTGGAGTTGAAGGCGGAACTTGAGATGATTATACATGCTTTTATTTCTTCTCGCTTAGACTATTGTAATAGTCTTTTTACCTGTCTGAGCAAAAACCATCTTCAACGCCTCCAGGTTGTTCAAAATTTGCCTGCTAGACTTTTAACTCACACTAAGAAAAGGGCTTACATTACACCGGTTTTAGCAGCACTTCACTGGCTCCCAGTTAGTTTTAGAATTCAGTTTAAAATTTTAGCTCTTGTTTTTAGAGCTATTCATGATCAGGTCCCTAAATATATCACTTGAGCTGCTTAAAGTGTATAACTCCTCACGGCCTTTGAGGTCCTCAGATCAGCTTTTACTGGCCGTCCCTCGAACCCATTTTAAAACTCGAGGTGATAGAGCCTTTCAGGCAGTGGCACCAAAATTGTGGAATGCTTTACCATTGCCTTTGCGCTCAGTAGACTCTGTTGATGCTTTTAAAAAGCAGCTGAAGACACTCCTGTTTAAACAAGCTTTTTAGTTTGATTATGGATTATGGTTTTTATGTTTTTAATGTCTTTATACTTGTTTTTCAATGCCTTTATTGTTGTATTTGTGATTGTGTGTTTTATTTTATTGAGAAGCACTTTGTGATTATTTCTGTGAGAAGTGCTATATAAATAAATCTTACTTACTTACTCAAGGAGGAGAAGAAGAAGAAGAAGAAGAAGAAGAAGAAGAAGAAGAAGAAGAAATTCATGTTTATTGGAAATTACAGGCTTTTTTATTAGTTATAAATATAAATATATTTATCAGTTTATATATAAATTTGATATTGACATTGTGATCTGCAGTGGCAAAAGGGAGTAGATGTCAGAGAACTTGGAGAGACGGAGGTATGCTCTGGAGAGAAAAGAAATGAAAGTCACTAGAAGCAAGACAGAATACATGAGTGTGAATGAGAGGGAGGCAGGTGCAACGGTGAAGATGGAAGGAGTAGTGGTAGTGAAAACAGATAAATTTTAAAAACCTGGGGTCAACCATCCAAAGCAATGGAAAATGCACAATAGAGGTGAAGAAGACAGTGCAGGCAGGGTGGAGTGGGTGGAGACGAGTGTGAGAGGTGATTTGTGACAGAAAGGTAGCAGCAAGATTGAAAGGGAAGCTTTACAAGACAGTAGTGAGACCTGCTATGGTGCATGGTTTGGAGACTGTGGTGCTGACAAAAAGACAAGAGGTGAAGCTGGAGGTGGCAGAGTTGAAGGTGCTAAGATTTTCATTGGGAGTGACTAGGAGGGACAAGATTAGAAATGAGTATATCAGAGGGACAGCCACGTTGAGCGGTTTGGAGACAAAGTAAGAGAGGCAAGGCTGAGATGGTTTGGACATGTGCAGAGGAGAGATAGTGGATATATTGGACAAAGGATGTTGAAGATGGAGCTGCCAGGCAGGAGGAAAAGAGGAAGACCACAGAGAAGACCCATGGATGAAGTGAAGAAGGACATGCAGAGGGTTGGTGTTACAGAGGAAGATGCAAGGGATAGGGTGAGAAGGAGACAGATGATCCACTATGGCGCCCCCTAAAGGAAGCAGCCAAAAGAAGAAGAAGAAGAAGAAGAAGAAGATATATAAATTTGATACAAAAATAATATCAGTTCTAAATACACCTTAAAGATAGGGCTGGATGATGAACTGAAAAATAACCAAAACTAACAATCAGTCCCTAAGCCAACTTAATTTTGCCCATGTAGGTTTCAGGTTTTCCCTTTCTCTTAATACTTTCCCCACTGTGTGTGCTCATGTGCTGCCCTCGTATATATATGGATTTAAACTGTCTGTGATACAATGTAGGAACTATGAATCAATATTCAGTATGAATTTATCATCAATCGTCCACATAGTTGGTTCTGTTGACTTAGAACGCTAAATAAGTGGAAAAATATTTCTAAGTGAATTCAAATTTAGCGCCGTGTTGCAGTAATGCGATATCCGGAGACTCGTCTCGTTTCCGGATATGATGTCATGAGAGGACTTTAATCTCGGCTGATCCGTGTGCTGTCAATGTAAACAAGCTGTTTAGCTTCTATATCAGCAACGAAATGCCGAAATGTTGCGTGGCAGCTGGGTGTTCTAATTGCTCCAGTGAATGTATAAGCCTGTTCTCATTCCTAAAAGATCCAGATCTTCTTAAAAAATGGGAGAAACAAGTACAGAGAACAAGGGACAAATGGCAACCAACACCATCTTCTGTACTCTGTCGCGATCATTTCACTGCAGACAGTTTTGTGGAGGCGCCTGCTATACAGGAATCTGTAGGCTTGAAAGTTCATTACAAACGGGTTCTAAAACCAACTGCCATACCTACGGTTTTCATACGGATGATCGCCCATATCAAAACAGCGCAAAGATACAGACGATTGGCCATATCAAAACAGTGCAGAGAAGCAACAGTATCAAAACTCGCCTGGAAAAGTGTTTGTGCTCAGATGTAAACTGAAAAAGAAGATGTAAAAGATGTAAACAAGCCATGCTTGTTTACATCTTTGGTTCCCCTCATTATGTCACAAAATGGCGGTGGTGTTTGACCCATTTTCAACAAACGAACATCGCAATCATCTGCATCACAATGTAGTTTATGGTAGCATATGGAAACAAAATTTTATTGAATTTTTTTGTCCACACAATAAAAACACAGTAGTTCTTCTTTCTAATGATGTCTTGGTTGAATTATATCACAGACTCTTTAAATAAATGCTTTATTCAATTTGGTGTGAAATAATAGAGCTTTGTGCAGTGAATAACAGAGTAGTGATCTGGTACAACTAGGGCTGGCCGATAAAACAATAATGATAATTATCGCAAAATATCTTTTCCTCAATAGAGACATAAAATATGGTCAACAGAACGTCGATAGAACTCATTCGTTCCGTGTTTTGACAGACAACATAAAAAGCCAATGAAAATGAGACTACAGAGCACCATACCAATCATGCTGCTGAAAGTTACATTTGACTGATGCACACAAAAGCATGCGTAGGCGCGTAGGATCAGCAGCTGGGGCTTTGCACACCTGCTAATGTTTGGGCTAGTACAGCCGTGTAGGAGTTGGAGTGTGGTTAAAAAGAAAATGACAACAGAAAACACTAATGAAAAGTCCAGTGACAGCGAAGACACTGAAACGGATGCCGCCCAATACTTAATAGATGAGGAGATTGTTGAAAAGAAGGGTCTGAGGAATTCAGTCGTGTGGAGATATTTTAACTATTTAAGCACAGTCGAAAATGTCGGATTTAAGTGGCTGATTTAAGTAATTGACCCTCATTATCAACTCCCTGGCCATAAATATTTCTCCCAGACGGCACTTCTCCAGGTGTGCACGGAATGTCGAGAAACGGTTGAAAAGGAGCTGCAAAGTCTGCCATACTTCGCTACTACGTCAGATTTGTGGTCATCGCACATCTCAGTCCCTCCAGGATTTCACAGGATGTTTTTATGATTGTTGCAACCCAAAAAGACCTGACTTTGCAGGAGCTCTTTTAAAAAGTAGCGATAAAAGTTGTGATGTTTTTAGAATGTTTTTTGCACTAAAAGTTGTGGAAAGAATTACAAATTTTAAAGCAGATGGGTTTTTCAAGCTTACTACAGTGATATTCTATATAACAATACAAGAAAAGCACAGACTTGCCAAAAATTTCCTTTTACAGTGATTTGTAAATTAAGCATAAACTTCTGCTATACAGAAAAACTTCTGTGCAACAGCAAATACAGACTTTAACACAATATCCATTACAACAGCTAAATTGCACTGAATGCATGTTAAAGAGTATAGATTTGGAAATTATTAGCAACACCCTCATTTGAAAACTCTCTACGGTCCCCAACCACTCGGTACCGAGTGGCGAGGAAAACATAAATCATTTATTCTGTTAGTCTGTATTGTCTATTGGAGTGTTTTTTGGAAAAAAAATTACAGACAATATTCTCTCTCTTTCCGTGCCTAACTCCTACCTGTCTATCTGCTGCACGTTGGTCTTGACACACATCTTTCATTTATGGCAGGACAGCGGGGGAGGGGGGGTTGTCTGTCCAGACTGGAGATTGACAGCTTTAAAGCTCATTCACTAGATGTAGCAATGATTATACCTCTAAAATTGTATAAAATGTTCAAACACTGGCTGTAGTGTTAGATTTGTTTGTTTTGTTTGTGGTTTTATAGTGTTTGTCCTCACGCGTGCTCTCGCGAAACCCAGCACTTCGTACATGCAGTCTGGACGGAGACGTGGTGAGACGCCCAGTGGCAGGCTGGGAGAGATGGATGAAGGGATGGTGTTGGAAACCTTGCAGGTGAGTGTTTTTTTTAAAATCACACACTCTGTTTTTGCTGATGCGTTCAGTTAATACTCACTCTAAGCATGGAAGTGAACGCGGTGCAGCGATGCATTTGGTTAGTTAGACTGAGCGTTTGAGCGCCAGTCAGACAAATTTGATTAGTGAAATTGGTGGAAATTGACGAGGATTGGCCAAAATTGCGGGAAAGTTGCGGTGATTGGACAAAATTACAAGGTTGTGCAATAGTTGCAATGATTGGTTGATTTCACTTGAATTGATGCAATCGCAACATCACAAAATCCTGGAGGGACTGACATCTGAACCATATACAAGCCTCACTGCCCACTTCATTGATCAAGATTGGAATTTGAAAAGTAAATGTCTTCAAACTTTCCTGAAGACCAAACAGGTGAAGTCATTGCTTTAGGACTGATTGAAGCACTTACATCCTGGAGACTGAGTGGAGACAAGTTTGCATCACGACAGACAGTGGGACAAATATAGTGAAGGCCACATCATTAAACAAGTGGACACAGTTGCAGTGCTTTGGGCATGTACTTCACTCAGCTATTGGAAAGTTAGTAAGCAGAATATTATAAAATTTATATTTCATAATGTTCTATAACTATTTGAAATACAGTTGTATAATGTTCTACACTACATTTGTCAGGTTCAACTTCTGACAGAAAATAAATATTTAACTCTTTAGCTGTCCCAGTCATCGTATGGCGACTGGAACGGTTAAAGGGTGGTCAAGGCCCCTAGTGGTCAAGAGCGGTAAAAAATTGTTGTCAATAAAATAGTTCAGATTTCCAAGGCTATAACTTGAAAGTTGCAAGAGGTAATGGCTTACTGTCAATTAGAAAGATGTAGAATATGATCCAAAGTTTCAGATAGGAATAAATTTACGAATCTAATTTGCATAATGTCGCGGCAGCTATATAAATTAGATAACTCAGCCAAAAGTGGACTTTGGACACATTTACACAAAGAATGGTTTGTTTTTTTGACACTGTTTTGTCTACAGGGGTATGTTTTATCTAATCTTTAAATTAGATGAACCAGAAAATCAATAAAATGTAAAAAAAACCCCATATATTCGTCTCTTACCTGTTGCGGGGGCGGGGGCTCGCTCACGCATGTGACCGGTCCGTTTCCGTCCATCATGGTCGTTGTTTTGCCTTTGTTTGGTCAATTACACTCTCTAACACGTCTACAAACTCTTATGATTATCCCACGTGAATTTTATTTGTATTATGCGGCTATTTTTCCTGTTTGATGCATTTTTCCTGTGAGACTCCATGACGACGTGGGCACCACCATCTTGGTGTTGTGAGCTCAGTTTTTCGCCCATCGTGGTCGTTGTTTCGCGTTTGGTCGGTGATTTACACCCTCTACCACATCTATAAACTCTTATGATTATCCCACGTAAATTTCATTTGTATTACACGGCTATTTTTCCTGTATGATGCAGTTTCAGTCAGAATCGCCGCCGCCATGGCCAATCATGGCGGCAGCCACAATGGTTTTATGAGCTCAAAGTGGAAAAAGGAATAATAATAATGAGGATTTCTGCTTCTTTGCTGAAACCCCACCCACACTTCTAGAAGTGTGGGTGGGGTTTCAGGTGGGGGTATCCATTTCCTGGGGTGAGTGGGGGTGGGGGTATCCATTTCCTTACTCAATGGATAATACACAGCATCACAACCAGTCACCACAGTGTTCTGTGAACAAAACAAGGAAGTGAACAGCAGGACATTGGACCAAAAAAAACATTGAAGAATTAATGCTTAAAAAATTACAATATAATGTTGATGTGTGTTGGTCTAAACAATATTTCAGCATATGTGTAGAATATGAGGCATGTGAGCACCAGCGGGAATTCAGGGTGTGGCAAAGAACACCGGTGTAGCCAACACAGAACACACTGGAAGAAGCAGCCGCCAGAACGGCGGATCACAGTCCTTTGCAGGGAGGCAAACCCACACAACCCGGTCAGCTGTAGACAGGAGTCCCAGCTGCTGCTTTGCCCGTGTGCACACTGGCACTCCTACCAGTGTGCACATGCAGCTATCTAAAAATTAAAAAGTTAATAATAATACCACCATGTTTGTGGAGTGGAATGGTTAGATCAATTGCACATCATACTGTAATTTCCCAGTTGGGGATCAATAAAGTACATCTATCTATCTATCTATCTATCTATCTATCTGTGGTCACATACACGTGGTTTGATTAAACAACAAATGGGACCAAACTAGACACAAAAACACTCAATTAATGAATTAAATCATTTTTATTTAAATATTTACTGACAAATGGGTAACACTAGTTTATGGGCAACTCTTATTTATGCAGACGCCATGTCATTGCATTAGCTTTGCTGTAATGAGCTAAAAAAAATGTAAAACTTTACAAATTACACAACCAGAATGAATTTTGGAAAAATTTCAACAATATTTATCCAATTAAATCCAATGCAACAAGCACGAATGAGCAAACAAAAAAACAATAAGTGCCCTCTTTTCACGGTAATCAGCGGACTTTTGCACCAGACTTCCTGCTGTACGCCAGTGTTTTTGTTGGTTTCTCTCAGCGCACTGTCTGTTTTTTACACTTTGTATCACGCCATGTAATTACCAGTAGACAGTGCGCCCGCTTTATGCTGGGAGGTGAAGAGTCATTTCTAAGAGGTGTGGTGGCGAACAGTCTCATGCGCATCGCTATTATGGTGCATTTCATGACAATCCGCTTTTGATCAGGAAAAAGAAGGTCTGTTGTCAGAAGTGCATTGTTTAATGCTATTTTTTGGTATGCTTTAATAATCCCAGAGGGAAATTCAGGCCATCCACCTGGATGGATGAGGCAGCCGAGATGCAGTGCCAATCCCTGCACCATTCACACACACATTCACACCTAGGGCAACTTTAGAGTCTCCAATTAACCTAACTTGCATGTTTTTGGCCTGTGGGAGAAAACCGGAGTACCCAGAGTAAACGCATGCTGAAAACTCCACACAGAAGGGTTACCGATGGTCAGCGGGTGGGATTGAACCCACAATGATCAGGAGTGGAATCAATCCTATGATCTTCTTACTGTGCTGCCACAGTGCTAACCACTGTGCCACCGAGCTGCCCTTTCAGTGGTGTGTTCTGAGATTGCGCAGCTCCGTAGCTTATGAGGCAACAGCATGTGCTGGTATTTTTTTGTTGTTTTAATGGAGAGAGTTGTAACAGTCAAAATATAATTGCCCATCATTTTAATTATAATATGATCATACAATAAATAGTATTTTATTGCATCCACACTGTCATTTTAATTGCGAGCTTACCATTAGAGTCTGTAAATTAGGCATTGATGTATGATTTTTTTTAGGGGAATGATGAATGAACAGGGGGCATGTGTGTGTTCTGGTGTGGACGTGGCACACGAGGGGAGGCGCATCAGTCTGAATATTTTTATTCCATCCACATTTTGTTTTCATCATGATTTTATTAGGCATTAATGCATTTATTTTTAGGGAAATAAATGAATAAGTGAATGAATGAACAAGGAGTGTGCAGCATTTTACTTTTCACTGGAACTTCCTGGAGAGACAGGAGATACGTCCACATCTGTTTCCGCCCGCACTGTGCATACTGTTGGGGTTCTCGAGCAGTGGGCGCCCCAGACAGGTAGCACCCAGCAAGCGCCCCAACTGCCACCTGTTAGCCCCCGGTAGGGGCTGCCGAGAGAGGGCTCACTTTGTGGCGGACAGGATGCCGCGCCAGATCCCCTCTGGTGGCAGGGACTTCAAACCTCGGCAGACCCCCACATGAGACGGGGGAGCAACAGCAGAGGGGGCACTCCATCTCCCCACGGGCTGGGAGAGAACATCTGTGCATTAATTGTGCTTCAAAACTACTCGTTATTAATGCACTAATGCTGACAGCACTAATTTGAACACATGCTAGATCTATAAGGATGGGACACATTTAGAGCACCAAATTTCCCAAACATAAGAGTTTGCCTTGAGGACTAGCAGGGTCTGAGTTTATGGTATACCTTTGTTTTATAAAAGCCTTGGGCTGAATGGAACAATAGCATCAGCAACCATAGAGATTTCCTTTTTAGTAAACTGCTTTAAACCTGCCAAAAGTTGCAGCACACCTGAAAGCTGCATTGCAACCCATATCTATGCCAGCTCCTCGAGGTAAAGTGTTTTATCAGAGACCTATGCAGTGGTGTATGTCAGGCTCAATTTGAATGTAGAGATAAAGGTAAATGCTAAAAAAGCATTTATGTAGCTTGCCTATATTGCTCCTAATATTTCCATTGTAGCCTGTAAGGATTTGTAGATCTAGTTACCCAGTATGTGACTCATTGTTTACTTTACATGAGTCAGTATGGCCCTAAAAAAGTTGCCCATCTCTGATGTAGAATGTGAATTCTAGGGAAACTTATTTTAGAACGCATTGTCAGAAAACAAGGCCAATGTATACTTGTTATATATTAGAGCTAGGCTGTCAAACATGACGTTATTTAACCTTTGTTTAGGTCAAAATGATGTCATTAATTTTTAAAGAGGAACAGCAGCTTAATAAACAAGATATAAAACTAACACTTGAGACTGTGGAGTAATTGAGAAAATGTCAAATACAAATCATTAGCCCACACTCTCATCTAATTTTGCAACCATATAAGCTTGTCGCTGCTGACCATTAAGCACAAATGTAAAGCACACCAGGATTGGTTTTACTTTCCAGGGCATTGTCCATCTTTTGCAACACAGTATGCAAGTGAAACTATAATAATACAGCTGGAAAAACACTAACTGTGACATACTAACCAAACTGTAACACATAAAGTCACAAAATGTGTGATAATACACGGAATCTAAAAGCTGCTATAAAATAAAATACCAAAGAAGTTGCACTCTGATTACAATTTAATATCCATCCATCCATCTTCTACCGCTTTTCCGGAGGTCCGGGTCGCGGAGGCAGCAGTTCAAGCAGAGAAGCCCAGACTTCCCTCTCCCCAGCCACCTGCTCCAGCTCTGATGCCCATACCACCTCAACTGGTTCCTTTCAATGTGGATGAACAGCGGTTGTACTCTGAGCCTCTCCCGGATGACTGAGCTCCTCACCCTATCTCTGAGGGTGAGTCCAGTGATCCTACGAAGAAAGCTCATTTCAGCCGCTTGTATCCGCGATCTCATTCTTTCGGTCATTACCCAAAGCTCGTGACCATAGGTGAGGGTAGGAACGCAGATTGACTGGTAAATCGACAGCATTGCCTTTGAGCTCAGCTCCCTCTTCACCACAACAGACCAGTACAACGTCCGCATCACTGCAGATGCTGCTCCGATCCGTCTGTCAATCTCTCGCTCCATTCTCCCCTCACTCGTGAATAACACCCCGAGATACTTGAACTCCTCCACTTGGGGCAGGAGCTTGTCCCCAACCCGGAGAGAACAATCCACTTTTTTCCGGCTGAAGACCATTGACTCTGACTTGGAGGTACTGATTCTCATCCCAGCCACTTCACACTCAGCGGCAAACTGTCCCAGTATGAACTGTAGGTCACTGCTGGATGAAGCCAGCAGGACAACATCATCTGCAAACAACAAAGATGAGATCCTGTGGTCACCAAGCATGACACCCTCCGTTCTCTGGCTGCACCTAGAAATCCTGTCCATAAAAATTATGAACAGGATCGTGACAAAGGGCAGCCCTGGCGGAGCCAAACTCTCACTGGGAATGAGTCCAACTGAGTGTTGGCAATACAAACCAAACTCTCACAATAGTCGTACAGAGACCGAAGAGCTCGTAACAACAAGCCCAATGCCCCATACTCCCGAAGCCCCCCCCCCCCCCCCACACACACACAAAAAACCATGAGGGATGCGGTTGAATGCCTTCTCCAAGTCCACAAAGCACGTAAACTGGTTGGGAAAACTCCCACGAACCCTCGAGGATTCTCAAGAGTGTCCGATGTGCCACAGCCAGGACGAATACAACATTGCTCCTCCTGAATCCGAGGTTCCACCAACGGCCGGACTCTCCTCTCCAGTACCTTTCATAGACCATCCCAGGGAGGCTGAGGAGTGTGATCCCTCTAAAGTTGGAGCACATCCTCCAGTCCCCTTTTTTGAAGAGAGGAACCACCACCCCGGTTTGCCATGCCAAAGGCATTGCCCTCGACCTCCACGCAATGTTGCAGAGGCGTGTCAACCATGACAGCCTTACAACATCCAGGCCCTTGAGGTACTCAGGGCGAATCTCGCCCACCTCCAGGGCCCAGCCACCAAAAAGTTTTTTAACCACCTTGGCGACCTCAGCCCCTGCTTCCCCCTCGTCCACAAGCCCTGCTTCCTCTGTGGAAGGAGTATCAGGGGGATTGAAGAGATCCTCAAAGTATTCCTTCCACCACCCGACGATACCCCCAGTTGAAGTCAGCAGTGCCCCATCCGCACCATACACAGTGTGGACAGGGAGCTGCTTCCCCCTCCTGAGCCGCCGGACAGTTTGCCAGAATCTCTTCGAGGCCGATTGAAAGTCTTGTTCCATGGCCTCATCAAACTCCTCCCATACCCGAGTTTTTGCTTCAGCAACCACCTGAGCAGCACTCTCTTTGGCCTGCCGGTACATCTCAGCTGCTTCGGGAGTCCCACAAGCCAACCAAGCTTGATAGGACTCCTTCTTCAGCTTAATGCCACCCTTCACCACTGGTGTGCACCACTTGGTTCGGGGGTTGCCACCACGAGATGCACCGATGATCTTGCAGCCGCAGCTCTGGGCAGCCGCTTCAACAATGGAGGTGGCGAACATGGCCCATTCAGACTCCATGTCTCCAGACTCCCTTGGAATGTGGTCGAAGTTCTTCCGGAGGTGGGAGTTGAAGACCTCCCGGACAGGGGCCATGGCCAGACGTTCCCAGCATACCCTCACTATACGTTTGGATCTACCAGGTCTGAATGGCATCCTCCCCTGCCATCGGATCCAACTCACCACCAGGTGGTGATCAGTTGACAGCTCTGTACCCCTCTTTACCCGAGTGTCCAAGGCATATGGTTGCAGGTCTGATGACACAATAACAAAACCAATCATCAACCTGCGACCTAGGGTGCTCTGGTGCCAAGTGCACATATGGACACCCTTACGCTTGAACATGGTGTTTGTTATGGACAAACTGTGGTTAGCACAGAAGACCAATAACTGAACACCACTCGGGTTCAGATTGGGCAGGCCGTTCCTCCCAATCATCCCTTTCCAGGTTTCACTGTCATTGCCCATGTGCGCATTGAAGTCCCCCAGTAGGACAATGGAGTCTCCAAGAGGAACACCCTCCAGCACCCCAGTCAGAGACTCCAAAAAGGGTGGGTATTCTGAACCATCATTTGGTGCATAGGCACAAATGATGATCAGGACCTGTTTCCCAACCTGAAGGCGCAGGGAAACAACCCTTTCATCCACCAGGGAAAACTCCAATATACAGGCAGCAAGGTGGGGGGATACAAGAACATCCACCCCTGCTTGTCGCCTCTCGCCCAGGGCAACTTCAGAGTAGGCCAAGCTCCAGCCCCTCTCCAGGAGACTGGTTCCGGAACTGGAGCTGTGTGTTGAGGTGAGGCCGACTATATCTAGCAGGTATCTTTCAACCTCATGCACCAGCTCAGGCTCCTTCCCCACCAGAGTGGTGACATTCCACGTCCCAAAAGCCATTTTAGGAAGCTTGGGATCAGACCGCTAAGGTCTCCGCCTTTGACCGCCACCTGATCCACATAGCACCGGACCCCATGGTCCCTCCTGCAGGTGGTGAGCCCACTGGAGGGCGGACCCATGTAACTCCTTCGGGCTGAGCCCGGCCGGGTCCCATGGGCGGAAACCCGGCCACCAGACGCTAGCTATCGAGCCCCTCCCCCAGGCCTGGCTCCAGGGTGGGGCCCCAGTAACCCCATACTGGGTAGGATACACTGAATTCTTGTTCTAGTATTTATCATGAGAGTCTGTTGGATCGTTCTTAGTCTGGCCCTTCACCCAGGAGGTTTTTGTTATTTTATTTTTCTTGTTTAAGTTCAATCCCTTTCAAAGAATTCAACAATTAGTGAATCAATCAGATTTCATAAGAATATTATGGTTCTATTAATGGATTCATGTATCTACCCACTGTGTCTTTATGCTTCCACTGGCTTTAAAGCCACTCAAAGTGGACCAGTCTATTTCTCTTCCAACTAGTCCGTCACACTCATTAGTCCATCTCTCTCCACCAGGTCACTCTCTCTCTCTGTCCAGTTTGCTCCCTACCTTTTTACTATTTCCTCGCAGGCAACACGATTAAACCCAAACTCTCCATTCTGGCTTTCCATATGCACAATTTCCACGCTAATAGAGTGTACTCAGAAATAACTAATCGAATCGGAGCTACCTGGAAAATTCATTTACCATTATGTTCTTCCAAAATTGTAACAGGGAGGGCCAGCAACCTCATGTTATACTGCCGCGAGGGAAAGTAAACAATTAGAGACTCAGTGACTAATGAATTCTGTGATTAACGAGTGTGTCGGAGGTAAATCTCAACAAGACTGACAAACAGTTGCACACACCGAGTGAGGCGGCCTTATCTATGCACAGCATTCATAGTTGAAGTGAAATATTCCACACCTTCCCCAAATTGTCTTTTTCCTCCAACATCCTTACCCCACATGGTTAAGTGAAATAGCTGGCATATCCACTCACAGATGAAGACTGATAGCACAAGTGTGTATATGTATGAGTGTGTGTGTCTGTGTGTGTGTGTGTGTTTACATGTAGAAGCAAGCAAGTGAGTGGGAATTGAGCTATGCTGGAGTGTGTGTGGCGAGAGAAAGGAGATAAGGCCAATCTGGTTTGTATTACAGTCTCAGATAAAGAAAGAGAGTGGTGCGGGATAAGATAGCTGAGCACTATGGAGGGATGGAAACACACGCATGCATACACACTTGTGTGTGCTGCTATCCCATGTGTCAAACCTCAGGATTTTTTTCAGTGACCAAATGGTTAGTATCTAATAGCTTGTGCATTTGAAGGATAATCAGCAGCAGGGGGTGATCCCTTGGAAATGCACACCTTTTTGGTATTCCTGATGTACAATTCAAAAGGCCAGAAAGCATGCAAATGTGAAGAATTAGCTGACAGTTGGGATAGTAACAGCTACAGCAACAGTACCTTAGTCAGGATGCACACATACACAAAGCATCCTTTGGTTGCAGATGCTGCTGTTAATGTGATCCAAATTCTCAGGGTTGCTGTCTTGCTGCAAACTTAACCAGTCTTCAATAGCAAAGCCGAGGTCACACATGGGCACCATAATACCCCAGTGCCATATCAAGCCCGTAGACCAAGGAAGTACAATCATGTACCATGGAGGGCCAAGACCCTGCAGGTTTTCTCTTCTACCCAGTCTCTTCAGCAGGTGTTTTCACAGATCAGCAATCAGTGGGAAGAAGTTCAGTGAAGTCTGCTGTTGAAAACACTGGTTGGAGGTAAAGCCTGCAGGGTGTTGGTCCTCCATGGCACATGATTGGACACCCCTGGTCTAGACCATCTCACTAACTCAGTCCAACTGCCCCCCCCCCACACACAAAATAGTCTTCTAGTAGATTACCCCAACTTCATAAAAGGATGTGTGTCCTACAGCTCTCTTAGAGAAAGCACTACTTAAGCTACTTTAACCTTACCATATGGCAAGATGTAAGCCAATTTAAATGTTTTAAATACACCATTTTTTACAATTACGTTGTATAGATTGTTGCTTTATCTCAGTCAGTGTGGTCCCAGAGAATAAGAAGTTTCCCACCCCAGTTCTAGGTCCACATAATTTGATAGTAAGGGCATGTCTTAAACTGAGATTTACTGTGTTCAAATTTAGAGTGGCCCAGCTCCAAAAATGAAGTTGCTGTGGCTAGATATTGATTTTGACTTTTTCTTAACCATGTGACTTTTTTAAAAAACATTTTGACCTCATAAATATAATAGGAGGTATTTAAAGATCAGTTTAATCACCAAGTTTGTTGACACTATTTTAAAGTTCTAGTGCATAAACAAAAACAAAAGAGCAATCATTTTTGTTTTTTTTTTCATTTATGTTTGACTTCATCTGCATTTTTTGAAATGTCTTGGGGCACTTGTCCCAATATCAGTGTGTAAAATGTGGGTTAAAAGTCTACTGTTCAGCAAATGTTACCTTGCTGTGTGTTAATACCAAAGGTGGCAAGTTGAGAGGAAAAATGACCAATAATTGGATGTGAACTATAATAGCTCCTAGTGACTGTGGAACATTCATGCAAAAAAAAAAAAAAAAAGGCTTTTTCCAGTCATTTCAGGAACTGAAAATTCCCTAAATGCGTTCTTGTTTAGAATCCAGTTCTGTCAAATTCTATTATTTGAAAACCCTGATGGACTGAGCCCCATCTGGGGAGCCCATAATGACAAACACATAAGGAATATTAGGATTAGAGCCGCATTTGCATGTGTGTGTGTGTGCGCTCATACTACATGTGTTTGTGTGTTGTCACATGAACGTGCATCAAATGCCCAAAATGAAAGCCACAGGCTTAACTGAAGGATGTAGTGGCACTGTGGTAGATGAGAAGAGACAGAGAAGACAAGTTGTGTGTTGCTCTGTGCATGTCTATGAGAGAGTCCCACAATGGTGTAATGACTCCCCATGGGAGCTCCAGGACGCAGGGCCGAGACTCTCTTCTGTCTCCCGTCCTTCCATCAGCTGAGAGGAGGAATAAAGAACCAGGGGAGAGAGGGCGGCGAAAGAGAAGGTGATGGTGGCGACAGCTGCTGGCTCCTCGGGACAGTAATTGGTTGGCTGAGAGAATGAGAAAAAGCACACATGTATGCACCCAGAGCAGAGCGTACGCTAAAGCGTCTAC
The DNA here is from genome assembly GCA_020510985.1 of Pholidichthys leucotaenia. Taxonomy (NCBI): domain Eukaryota; kingdom Metazoa; phylum Chordata; class Actinopteri; order Cichliformes; family Pholidichthyidae; genus Pholidichthys; species Pholidichthys leucotaenia. The sequence goes on from CM035845.1 coordinate 169,797,918, forward strand.
CCAAAACTGGCAGTGGTGCATCCCACCTGCGTGACTCACACCAACCACTAGGGTTGGTGTGAGGGTGGGGGCTCCTTTTCCCAGTAGCACAGAGTGGGGTTTTCAAGCTAAGCAGGGGAGGGTGTAAGAGCAGGGTGAGGGGGGCTTATTCAGCGTGACACCTCCAGTCACATCTCAGTAAACAAGCCATCGGACCCCCTGTATGTGAAACCCAGAGAGTGAGTGACAGCTCCAAATCACACTTGACAGCTTGACTGACAGGCCGGTATGGGCAAAAGGAGGGATGGAAATATGAAAAATAATAAGCTGAAATGTTATCCAGACAGGAGGGAAGGGGAGAGGAAGGAGGAGAGAGCGGAGAGAAGAAGGTGATTTGAGGAGATGAGAGTGGCAGGAGTGGCGGCCAAAAAAACCAAACAAAAATGCAACTATCAAATATGTAGAAATATGAAACAAATGGCTGCATACATAGTATGATTGCAAATGAACAGAAGCCAGTGTCTTTTTAACACAATGACATAAGAAGTCCCCAGGGCCAAAACTATCTGAGGACGAGGGGTGAGAACTGCCACTGTCCCATGATGTGATATTATTTATAGGTGAGTAACGATGCAATATATCATCGTCTTGTGGTATGCTTAGCATTTCAGTAACATCTTGCAATTTCCAATTCCCCATCTATGTCTTGTTCCAATTCCCGGCCAGATCTCACTGTTCACATTTTTGCTGTGCTGACCTCACCAGTGAGTAGTGTTACATCATCCAGTGTAACGAAAACCCAAATGTTTTTTGATACCCCAAAAGTAGAGCTTGTATCTGCAACACTTATAAATAATTTTAAATAAAATATCATGATGCTGATGTCTCACATTGTTACAATATCATTATGCATAATATTGTAATACTGCACCATATCAATCCACACCCAGGAGCATCTCCAACAGGCCCAAAGCTTTCTGAAAGGATGTGTCAAGGGATAATGGGTCCGCTGTTTTATCTATTTAGTCCCAGCTTTGAAGCTGACCTCCAACCAACTGCCGCCAACCCCCAAATGTGTCTGAGTTACCTGTGGACTGGTGCAAATCAGGAAAATTAGCTGAATATGGGACAATTAAATGTCCAAAGTAACATTTAGTTGTGTTTTTTTTAACTATATTTATCATTTGTGACACATCCATTCTAACCTGCAGCCATGTCTCCAGTTATACTATGGGCAACCAAAGACTGCAAAAAGATGGACAACGTGAGCACTCATGTTGTCACCTCAATCACCCCCTGGTGAGTGGCTGCAGTAAGACATTGAACCTGCCTCCCCATTGTCTGCTTCGTCCAACTAAACTGAAAACTAAAGACAACAACAAAACAACAAAAAAATCTTTGTAATAAATTTTTCCAAAGATGGCTTCTGATCTCATCGGTAGTCCTTATCATGCTGATGTAGGTTCAAGCGTTTGTTTTTTCAATTCAGTCTGTTTTTAATTAGTTATGTGATGCAGTTAACAAGTGCCAGTAGTTGAGATTGAGCTTAGTGTCGATTGGTCAGTGCTTCACAGTCACTTCTGTGCAAACTGGCTCCAAAAGCCCAAGATGGTAGTGCCTAAAATCCAGGAAGGACAGTTTCATTTTTGGATAACAGATGTGCTATAAATGGTGCTGCATTGCGCATCTTTATTTTCATCGTACGTGTGCAACCCTTTTGTTATTTTATGCAGTGTAAGTGAATATTACCCCACCACCCTATCAACCTCATCATCTGTCTCATGGGCTGGGCGATTTGACTGCCTCCTGGTTTTGGTGAAGTGACATCACTATGGGACAGGTGTTGTCAGAGGAAAGGATCAAGAAAAAAAGAAAAAGAAGTGGAAACAGAGGGGTTAAAGACTTGAGAAGAAGAGAGGAGAACTGAGGGGGAAAAAATTCAATATATTTTTAATCTAGCGGATGTAATCAGATTATACGTCTGCCAGGAGCGACGTATTTCATATGGAATAACCAGTTTCGGGGCAGGAAGGGGAAGCAGAGTACCGAGGAGGAGCGGCAGAGACGGGCACTTTGGCTGGACGATCTACATCGACACTGACAGATTCTAATAAATGCGCTGGGAGGTGCCGGGAGAAACACAATGCCGTGTAATCATTTTATCATGACAAACCGGAATTCCAATGCTGTCCCATGTGAGCCCAGCTGAGGGAAAATTGAATTAACTGTGAATTGCTCAAGCTTGGGGAATGAGGAAGAGAGAGGAACAAAAAGGGGAACAGAGGGGGAAGAAGATAGACTGAGAGTAAGTAGAAGGAGGGAAAAGAAAAGAGGTTTGGCTTGCTTCACTTTTGGCAGGCTTTCTGGTCTCTGGGCTCAGATGGTTTCATAGCAGGGCCCTAGTTTCAGCAGCTGCTAGCTAACGATGCTAACTCAGACAGCCGATAATGATGTATTCGAGCCCCGCGTGACTTAGCTGCACAGAAAACACATTGCACACTTGTTCAATGAGACACAGACGCCCACAAGTATCTGAGGGAAAGGGCCATTTAAAACAGTCACACACATGTGCTAACACATGTTCTCCCACAACTTCCAACAACTACTCTTGCTCCCTGAATGATGAGTGTAAACAGGTTTTGGGGAGACTGGCACTTTTGTAACCACATACGCCAAAAGCCACACTTGTGGCTATGTCAAATTACAGCCTTTGGTTGCCTGTGAAACTACTTTTTTGCTTGTAAGGGTAATGTAACATGTCACTTTTCAGAATGCAACTCTGGTTCTGACACTTTTTAAAAAAATACTCTCCGTCAGTGTGGTCATATGAAAGAGAAAATGTCAGGTAACCAGGATTTCCCAGTAAGTCAAGCAGAGGTGGGAAAAACAGAGCACTGGAGCAGGTGTTATGGGAAGTCAAGGTATTCTTGCATCTCTGCACCAAAGGGCTCAGTTCTTCTGGTAGACTGGACCCCTCCAATGGGAAAGATGCCACACTGTCAGGATACGTCGGAAATGCTGAAACCATTCCTAGTGTCTAATGTCTCCTACCCAGGGGACCAACTGAAGTGAAATGCTGTTGCCAGAATTAATCAAATAATTAAATCTACAGCAGCTGCGACTGGGGCCGTCTCTGTCTCCACCAACAGTAGATCTACTTTGGACACCAGGGGTGATGGTAAACTTTCCCCCCAGAACGGCATCCCCGTTGGACCCGTACGATGCTAGTTATGGAGATCCTCTGTGTACCTCTCCACTATCATTTACAAACACTGTTCTGCTTTGGTGTCACTGAACCTGAAACGTGGCATACATCTCCAGCCTCCCCTCTTCCTGGGGCAAGAGTGTTTCCCTAACGGAGTCAGCTGAGGATAAAAAAAATAGGAACACTGTTGAAAGTGTCCAAGGAATTCTGTACTCTGGTATGACCTTTTTTTTTTTCTTTTTTTTTTAGGTTTAAAGGCTATAAGACTATTTTCAAGCAGCTTCATGTTCCTGTGACCATAATTGCCAATATTAAGTTTAAGGTTCAAGGCTCCCGGAATGTGGACGCAAGAGGAAATGCAACCCCAGGTTGATCAGAAGAATAGTGTGTATTGTAGAAAAAGAACCTAGGAAACCATCCAAAATCGTTCAAACTGAACTCCAAGGTCAAGGTACGTCTCTTTCTGACTGCACCATGGGTTGCCTTTTGAACAATGATGGGCTGCACGGAAGCAGACTAGGAGGGCTCCACTGCTAACAGAAGTACATTTTAAAAAGTCAGCCAAATGCATGCTGACAAGCTCCTAAGTTTCTGTGAGAATGTCCTTTGGAATGATGAGACAAAACTAGAGCTTTTAGGCCCATCACATCAACTCTATACTTACAGAAGGAAAAATTAAGCTTTAAAAGAAAAGAACATCCTGCCTACTGTGAAACATGGAGGGGGCTTTGTTTTGGGGCTGCTTTGCTGCATCTTGCTTTGCGAACCTTGAATCTGTGCAGGGCACAATGGCGTATCAAGACTACCAGCCTAGAGTGAAACATCCTACAGCTCAGCCTTAGGATAATGACCCCAAATATACAGTTAAAGGCACTCAAGAAAATGAGAAAACACACTGGACTATTCTTAGATGGCCCTTCATGAGCCCAGATCTTAATCTGGTTGAATATCTATGAAAAGATCTGAAAATTGCAGTGTGGGGATGCCACCCTTCAAACCTGAGACAGCTCGAGCAGTTTGTGAGGGAAGAGTGGGCCAGACCTTCTGTTGGCAAACGCAAACATCTCATTGTGAAGTACAGTGCAGTGGGCAGTGAATGCTGCAAAAGAAAAAAAAATAGTGCCACAAAATATTACCATGAATCTGGTTGGAAACGGTCTTGTAGCCTTTATCTTTAACATGGTTATCTATAATCTTTCTGAGCTCTCTCCTTTGCTTTCTCAGGCCCATGTTCAGTGTGGTGCACACAGTGATAGCAAACTTCACAGGAGTGTGTTTGTGAATGGCTAATTTTGCCTCATTTTGGAGTACAGAAATCCCTTGTTGGCAATGATTGCTGCAAAAAAAAAAATGGTGGTGCAAAATCTTAAATGCCATTTTAATTTGTTTAATTATATATTCAACTGAGTCCCTAATCAAAAGCAAAGTCTGATTTGTGTTAACTATGACATAAACAATAAGGAAGGCCATTAAACTTTCATCAGTTTCAAGTTATTTCAGAGACAGTCAGATTTTCTTGGTTTTTGTGGAAGGGTACAAATAAATTTGTTGATGTGTATAAACTGTATATTGTCGATCAGTTTGGAAAACCCTACCAAGTTGTGTTTTCTGGCCATATCACTATGCTCTATGTTTGATTAAAGAACAGAGCTCTGTGGAAACAATGAAAAATGCTGATATTCTGGCATGTTGTCTTTTATTTCTTAACAAATTTTAATGTTTTTAAATAGCTCAGGTCTAGTTGTGAAGTAAAGGCTCCATTAATGACTTATTTGGTTACTTTTTTGAAATATTTTTTTGTGCTGTTTGTGTTTTATACTGTCTGACTGACAAGTCCGTATGGTGACCTTGAGCGTCCTGAAAGGTACCTATAAATGAAATTCCATCCATCCATCCATCTTCTACCACTTAATCTTTTTCGGGTCATGGGAGGGCTGGAGCCAATCCCAGCATCTTTGGGTGAGAGGCAGGATACACCCTGGACAGATCGCCAGTCCATCGCAGGGCCAACACAGAGAGACAGACAACCATTCACTCTTACAGTCATACCTAAGGACAATTTAGAATCCCCAGTTGATCCCAGTTAACCTAACCTGCATGTCTTTGGCCTGTGGGAGGAAACCAGAGTACCCGAAGTAAACCCACACAGAGATGGGGAGAACATGCAAACTCCACACAGAAGGGTCACTGATGGTCAGGGGGTGGGACTGAACCTATGATGGTCAGGGGTGGAATCGATCCCGTGACCTTCTTGCTGTGCTGCCACAGTATTAACCACTGTAGCACCGTGCTGCCCTAAAAGAAATTTATTATTATTATTATTATTATTATTATTATTATTATTATTACTACTACTACTTGAATCTGAACAATAATTACAAGGTTCAAAGTAGAGATATGCCTTAAAACTATTATTATTTATTTACAACAATTCATATTTGCAGGTTATTATTGCTTCAACAAATACAGTACGATTAGAGTTTAGCATTCAAACTCCAAGCTCTTCATTCATCCATAAATATGAAGTTAGGGAGTAATACATATAGTCTTTCCTGTGAGTCATATACTGCTATTTTAGCAAAGATATGCCCAATACTGTATGTACCTTAGCATCACGTGAACAGTTATGTATGGATGCTTTTACATGTTTGGGCATCCTTATGCTAAACTTCCAAGGAACAGGATTAATGTGATGAAATGAGCAGTTTTTAAACCAAACCACATACCAGGAGCAATCTGTTTGGCTGTGCATAAAGGACCAATTAGTGGGAGTTAAAATGTAACCAACCAGTGATAGCTACACCTAAAAAAAATAATCCCTTCACCACTTATATTTTAAATGAGACCGTAATTGGTGTGGGTGGCGTGATAAAGGAGTAGTCTGAGCGTCAGCTCTGTCATACCTCTGTGACAATATGCAACTTCTCAGTAATTTGAAGCCATTGGATGAGAGAATTAAAGCTTTTAATTGTGTAAGTCTTCTGATAGCTAATAAGTACATTCTCCACTAGTTCTTTTCCTACTTTTTTTCCACCCAAAGCAATTAAAATTCTAAACTTTACTTTTGAATCTAATTTATATCTGTTTGTTCAGTAAATGTCTCCTCTTAGATGGAATTTGCTCATCTTTCTTTTCTTTATCTCTGTGGAGGTATTTGTTCCTCTCAAGCACTGAAGTTAAAGATCACACATCGAGAGAGAACAGAATCTGGCCTGCTGCGGCCTGTGACTTCAGATTAGGACTTGTCAGGGTATTGGGGTCGCTACGGATACAACCCAGATGCTGCAGCTATGCAGCGGCGTGTCGTTGTGGAAACGGGAAGTGTTGAGTGCGGAGAGATAAAGGGCTCCATTCTTCTCCCCGCTGAACAGATCCCTTAAGGGAAGGAACATGGCTGGACCAAAGAGGAGAAAAGAAAAAAATGTTCATATGTTGTATAAGCCACCAATGTGCATAAGTGAGCAGGAAAATAAGCTTTCTAAAAATCTCTTGCATGCCCACTCACTCCTTTTTTTATTCTATCACTGTCACTCCATCGCTTCTTAATCATTAATATCAGAGCTTTGACCCTAACCAATAAGGATGGGCGAGGGATTTGCATAATTAGCCCCACTTGGTAGACAAGTCCCACTCCAGAATTATGAGAGTGTCTCTAGTGGGCTTGCGCAATTTCACTTGTAGGACAATGCATACCATTAGATAACCACAGCTGAGACAAGACAAAGTGCCAAACAAATGCATAAAATGGAGAAAGCCAGAGCATGATGTTGGCTTTGTGATATAGGAGCATTTTATAAAGATTAAAAATGAAACTACCCTTTATCATTTACTATCATTATTTTATAAAAGGTGTCACTTAAATGATATAATTAAGCAATATTACATGAGAGGAAATGTGGTTGCCCCTCTGCCGCAACTCCTCGGATGAAAGGCAATGTCTATAAAGCATTTGTTCTCGGGGTCCTGCTATACAGGGAGGAATCTTGGCCGACGTGCATGTGCCAGGAGCACATGCTGAATTCCTTCCACATGCAATGCCTTCGTAGCATCACGGGATAGTCGCTACTCGACAAGGTCAGTAATGCGTCCATCCCAGAGTTCCTTGGGTGTTACTCAATGTACTCCATAATGAAAACCAAGCCTACGGTGAACTGGCTTCTGGCACAAGGAGCATTAGGCAAATGCAGCTGTGATACAAAAGCGTGATATATGGCAGCTAGGGATCCCATACGATGACTCTGAGGTGACAGCCACAGCTCATGAGAACTGGTGAGCTCTACAGCGCCACCTCAACCACCTGAGTGATAACTTCACAGAGGTCATCATCATCATCATCACCATCATCACACGAGAAGGAGTGTAGTATTAATGAATATATCACTGTGGTGATTGGGCCTATAACCGAGGGCAGGACCTTGAGTGTAAATATTGCTTTTATCCAACAGTTCCACAAGCACAGTTTATTACATGACAGCAATCCAGAACAAAATATTATCATTTTTGTTTATTTAACCAGTTAATTTGCTCTACTGAGAAAAATAATCCCTACTGAATGGACCTAGCTAATTGTTACTAAGGACCTAAATGAGCATAATATAGAATAGAATAGGTACAGTATATTGTCATTTCACACACATGTAACCAAATTAAATACTGTCCAGTGCAGAAGCCGGTGCATACTGGCCACCTGCTGAGTTGGCTTTGTGGGTCACATGACTTGCGCCAGCAGCTAGTTAGAGATTTAGCGTCGGCGCATTCTTAGTTTCTGCACATGTTGCTCACTTTTTCTTGGCATTTTCAGATGAAATAAAGAGTCCATCACCACAATGGTATTATTTGCGAGTTGAGATAATAAATCCAACTCCAGTTTATCTATTTTGTTGTAAAGAAGATCAGCCAGATGTTTACAAGGATGGGACTTCTGGGTCATGAAGGTCTGACTTTTCAGGATGGTCTCTTTTCAACCAGCGCCTCACTGTGGAAAGTAAGTTATCCAACACAGTTACAATTCTCACATATTATAAGAAGCCCCTGATATTAACTAGAATGTAAACATTAATAGAACATCACAGAAGTGGAATGATACATATTCAGTGAAATGTCTGAGTGCGATTATCAGGGAATATAGTAACTCCTGGAACCCCTATTGTCCACTCAGATTTCTCAATCGAAATTAACTGTTGCATAGTCGTTCTTAATAAATAAATCATAATAGAGAGATATTCAACTGTTTTTATCCCCCATATCCAGATGAAGTTTTATTCTGCTTTGCAGCCTTGGTGAGCTCTTAGTGAGTGACAAACTGTAAACTGTACCTTACAGCTTGCTGTGAAACTCCAAAGCAGATCCACAAGGAAAAAGAAAACTTTTGGTCAGCCAACGTTTTATTGGGGCATCAACCAAAAAATCTTTGCTGTTTAAGTGGGCTGATGCTGGCTCTTTAGCCAGGATAGGTGGATAGGCAACTCCTCATGAGCAACCTCTTACCTCCAGGGTTCTCTGGACATATGACACAATCCTCACACACCTCTCAGAGATTTTTTTTTTTTAAATTTGCAATATTATTTGTCCTTGTTACAATTACATAAGACCTGACATACTTAAAAGCAGAGCCGACAAAGAATGGGACAAGCGTAGGTATAAAAGGCTGGATGGAAGTGACAAAGGGTAAATGTGCAGCGAAAGAGCATTAAAGAAGGCAGCACTGCAAGAGCACATCAATGCAGAGTGGTCTGTACCCAGGGAATGACAGCAACAGAAACACACACTCCAACTGAAGCACTGCACTTCCGCTTGACAATTCCCCACACTCTTAGCTCTTCTAAAAGACTTTTTATTGGCATATGTCATGCTTTGACTTTTCCTGGAAAAAAGCAATCCCTGGTTCTGAAGTAATAGCTTTAATCAGAAGCTGGCCCCATGCCTGAACCTGGCCTCTTGGCGTATTCATTGCTGTTTGCTTTTCTCCATGGATACTTTGAAAAGCCCCATAACACTCCCACTTTATGACAACCTGCCCCAAAACTAGGAAAAAGAATGAAAAAAATGAGATGTTTTGTTTTGTTTTTGTGGTGGTGGTGTGTTAATCATTACTTAAGTTAAAAACAGAGTAGAGTCTGTTGATACACAAGAATAAACATTTGACCAATCACATCTTGTATAACTTAATCTTTTCTTGGATGGTGTGTGACAAAGGAGACAGAGAGGCTGAGAGAGAGATTGAAGGGAGGGGGGATTTAAAATGAAAACTGAGAGTAACAGAGCAAAGCAAAAAACAACAAAAAAAAAAAAGACCACTGAGTCTGGGTTATTTCTACTGTCAAGAAGTATTTCCAAGAAAGTAATTTGTTAAGAGGGTGCATCTCCCATAAAGTCCTGGTAAATTATCCAAAACCCAAAGCGGAAAGCCTTTTGGAAACTTCAGAAAGGCAAGGTACTCTGTGGTGAGGCATAAGACGAATTTACACAGGCACTTAAATCCAGCTGTGCTGTCTGTCTCTTTGTGTCTGTTAGAGATTTTAACAGCAGGAAGTCCAATGTATAAGGCCCACACACCTTTATCAGTATGAATGCATTAAACTGAAACTGCCAAGGTAACAACCGACATGAAGTGAGGATTAAACACAGCTTAGTTCCAATGCCACTCTAATAGGGTTCAACAGAAAGGAACGAGGAGAGCTCCAACTGACCCGTGGTAACCCGAGTGCTTCATGGTCTCTGTCCTTGTCTTTGAAATGTACTTGATTAAGCTCCAAAGACCAAAACCTTGTACGGTTATATAAAACAACTTAAAAAAGTTAGACCAACACACATGAGGATGTTTCACAAGCTTGGGAGAGGGCGAGGTTGTAAACGTCAGAGTATTGATTTGTAGGTGCTCTTAGAGCAATGTGAATATGTTTAACAGTAAACTGTAGATTTATGATGCTGCCAAATAGAACTGGGTGGAGGGGAACATTTGAGACTGAGCACCTGCCGTTGCAGGCGCACTTTAAGATCGAGAAGTCATGTGTAGGGTTGGCACATTACAATACACTTGTCATAACACTGTATCCAAAAAATGGCAGGCTGCCACATGGTGGAAATCTCACAGATGGCCAGAAACAGAGCAGTGAGTATTGGAAACAATTAGGTTTGTGATATGTCATATACTAATCCATCTAAAAAAAAAAGATCATATATATATATATATATATATATATATATACAGTATATATATATATATATATATATATATACTACCGTTCAAAAGTTTGGGGTCACCCAGACAATTTTTGTGTTTTCCATGAAAAGTCACACTTTTATTTACCACCATGAGTTGTAAAATGAATAGAAAATATAGTCAAGACATTGACAAGGTTAGAAATAATGATTTGTATTTGAAAAAATAATTTTTTCCTTCAAACTTTGCTTTCGTCAAAGAATCCTCCATTTGCAGCAATTACAGCACTGCAGACCTAAGATGATTGCACAAGGGTTTTCTAATCGTCCATTAGCCTCCTGACGCAATGAGCAAACACATTGTACCATTAGAACACTGGAGTGATAGTTGCTGGAAATGGGCCTCTATACACCTATCTAGATATTGCACCAAAAACCAGACATTTGCAGCTAGAATAGTCATTTACCACATTAGCAATGTATAGAGTGTATTTCTGATTAGTTTAAAGTTATCTTCATTGAAAAAAAGTGCTTTTCTTTCAAAAATAAGGAAATTTCTAAGTGACCCCAAACTTTTGAATGGTAGTGTATATATCTTGATTCAGTAATTTAATTCAAAGAGCTGAGTCACAGTCAGTGACTCATTATGATTTTGGCCTTCATTCTGAATCTTACAAGTTTTGATGTGATTGTGATTGTTGAAGCAAATTTAGAGTCCAAACAGCCCTGCCAGTATAAATCTATCCAGAGGTTAGCCTAGTTGACAGATGATCTCATAAGACAGTGCTAACAACTGCATCACCATACACTTTACTGTCTAATAGCAGCCTTGATAGCCATTGTGAGGCACTGTATGAATAATCCTGGCTATCCTACCTTTATTCATACCTGGACTCAGTTTACAGAGCACTAGTTTCACTCTGTCTGCATTAATTCTGGTGTACATTCTTCAACCTTAAGAACCTATTTTCTATAGATTTTTCTTTATTGTAGACGTAATAAAACACAATTATTTAATTAAATAAATAACTACTAGTGCATCCATGCCATTTGGGGTTACTTCTATAACCTGGGATGCCTGAAATGCTTTGACCCATTTACTCCATTTCTGTTGCTCAGTCTGTACAACATCTGCAGCTCCCAGCAACAGCTGCTGTGGATCCAGGTTGGGACCCCACTGTGGATCAAACATGTAAGTGGAGCATGAATGGTGGAAGCTTCGGGGTAAAGTCCTATCAGCGTGGATCTCTCCTCTCTTTCTGCTGCAATCATTTTGAGCTGATCAACCTGCAAAGCTGTGTGAAAATGTAGCCCAGGGATTTTATCCATCAAATCCATTGATGCAGATGAGAGTAACCGCCTTCAAAATCTAAAAAACAAAAGAACTATAAAAACTAATGATGTTGCTAATTACTTGCTGCAGTATGGTTCAATGGGCTCTGCTAGCATTAATCTACATGTCAGATTCTTGGTGATGAATTGGACAACAGGGCCTGAAATTGGTTTATAGTTTGGTTCAATCTTTAATTCTAGTGCTACCCCCCTCCACAGCCCTCTCCATCCAAAACAGCTTCAACCTCTCAGCAGGCCTCTGGGTGACCCATCCAAAATGCATTTGCATACATCTGCATATTTCCCATTAGGATCCACTTGTTGCCTTTTCATGGAAAACTCAGATATGGTGATGATCCCCCACAATGGTAATGCTCCTCTCCCTCCCTCATTCTTTCTTCTTTTTTCTCTTTATATTTTTTTTTCCTCACATTGCCTCTTGATCCATAGTTGGCCCCTCCCGCTCTCGGTCTGATTCTCTGTCATAGATGTGATCAGAGAGCAGTATGTAGGTCTTATCCACAGACAAAGAGAGAAGGTCCTAGTTAAATCAGCTCCACAGTAAACCATCTGGGGCCGACGACAGCCTCTGGCCTGAGAGAACACAATAATAAGACAGAAGAAATGAATTCTGCTCACAATGACCACGGACTGAACCAGACTAATTAGATTAATATGTGATCAACTATTCAATTAGGCCCATTCAGCTGTGGTGCTCATGAGGTATGGATACATGCAAATAAGATGAGTGAGCACAAATTGATAAATGAATGGATGAAGTGTATTCGCAATGTCTATATATGCACTGATTAGGATCAAATAGCAAAAATAAAATGAGACTTTTCTGTAATAGTATCAAGTCAATGCTATTACACAGGCTGCAATGATAGGAAATTAAGATGAGTTACAAGTGTTAATTCTACAACTGACATGGACAGAAAGCATATCAATTTCTCAATACAATGCACCAGCTCATCGAGGTCACATCATTATGGTACGGCTGCTGGAGGCTGGGGTACCTCAAAAGGAGTGGCCTGCACTTTCTCCAGATCTGAATCCCATAGATTACCTATGGCATCAGCTAAGTCGCCGTGTAGAGGCTCGTAACCCTGCACCCCACAACCTCAATGACCTGAGGGCCACCCTTCAAGAAGAGTGGAATGCCATGCCTCAGCAGATACTAAGTCGACTTGTGAACAGCATGAGACGTCAATGTCAAGCTATAATTGATGCTCAAGGGTATATGACAAGTTATTGAGACACTGACACTTTTTGTTGTGGTATACCCACCACTGTTGTTGGCTTTTGTTTCAATAAATTGTTTGAGGTGAGGAAAACACCACTGCATGCTTCTACTTAAATGCCCTACTTTCATGATATAATGTCATTTTAGTGTGAACTGTTTACATTTTCCATTAATTTTACCCGAAAGTCAAATATCCCTAACTTTTTGTGAGTAGTGCTAGTTTTACTTGTTGTATAGTGATAGGGCATAGGGAATGCCAACCTTGACCTTTGACCTTTTGGCCCCATAACCATAGACACAGGTCAGGGTAACAGCGTGAACCTGTGTGCCAGGTTTGGTGACTCTAGCTTTATTCATTCTATAGTAATAGTGCAACTGGAATGTTAACCTTGACCATTGACCTTTTGACCCAAACCCATAGTCAGAGGTCAGGGTCTCAGGGTGAACATGTGTACCAAGCTTAGTGACTTTAGCTTTACTCGTTCTATAGTAATAGTACAAATGGAACATTGACCTTGACCTTTTGACCCCAAGCCCATGGTCAGGTCAGGGTGCAAGCCGTCCAAGATTTGTCTTGCATGCAACTATGGTATAGTGGATTTGAAAAGCTTACATCATTTCTTTCAGTAGTTATTGTGTTTACAAGATCTAGGGACAAAATGACCTCTGACCTTGACCTCAAAGTCTGTAATTCCTGCAAAAATCATCCAATCAGAGTCAAATTGCAATATACGCATCATCAGTGTATATCAATCCCTGGTTTCACGTTTCAAAGCATTTGGAACAAAACTGTAGGAGGAGTTGATTTCATAAAACATTTACAGTCTGTGAACTGAGGTGAAATAGGAGGTCATAAGTCAGGGATTATAACGCCTTCAAAAATCATCCTCTCGGAGCCAAATTGTAATATGACATCATCAGTGTATATCAAACCAGTACCAAGTTTCAAAACAACTGGAACAAAACTGTGGGAGGAGTTGATGTCACAAAAGTGTGACGGACGGATGGCCCCATACCATAATTCCCCTTCAGTCTTTTCCCCTTTGCTCTTCAACCGGCAGGGGATAAAAAGGAAAAACAAGAAGGAAGAACTGAAAATGACATGAAGACAGGAAATATTTATAACCAAAACCAAAATCACCTATAGCAGAGAGCTGCAAGAAAGCAAAAGTTACATTTTTTTAAACACTTTATGCATATTTAATGTAAAAACTTTTTGAAAACATTTGTCTATGATATGCCTTGGAAGCATACCTTTTCAATGTTAGTACAGTTTTAATTTTGGTTTACAATACCTACAGGCAAAAATTTTGACTTGAAGTGTCAATTTTCAGCGCCACTCCTAAAACAGCTCTTTTTAATTGCCTCATATTACATAACATCAGTAGGGCATCTACTTTCTGTACAGCAGTGGCAGTAGTCACAGCTGCTGATAGTCATTGTCATTTTTGCAAACAGAAACTTAAACATGGAGGACCTCCTGCTGACCTGCAGCTTTTTTCCCCCTCACTGTTATTTATTTTAACATTACAGTGTCCAAATCAAAAAGGGGGATATTATGGAGACAAAAATATGGTATTTCTGTCTGTGTTCACTCTGGAGGTCCAGAGACAGTCCAGCTCCTAACTTTTACATGGGATCAGCTGTTGATTGATCCATACGGACTGTGGCACACTGGACATGCAATCTTTCTCCAATAATGGGGATGAGTTTTCAGAGTTTGCCAGAAACAAAAGAATAGCAGAGAATTGTGAGTGCAGTGGTGGACTGTGTGGCTGGTTCACACATGGACTTGCAGAGTATCTCAGATAAGGAAGGGATTCAGTGTTGCCATGAACAACGTTAGCTATAAAACCAGCCAACGTTAATCACCAGGCTTGTTAATCATGGGGTAAACAAGAGCCTGACTACAGATAATAGTTCAACACAATGTTTGAATCTTCCTCCAAGTAAAATTGTCACTGATGTGACAGATAAATTTACAGGATTTTTCACAGTATCAACTTTATTAAGCTAAAAACAATCATAAGCTAAACAACTCAACATAATAGCTGTGTAGTTCTCCACTGGTTTTCCTCACACCACAGCTTAGTTTTTTGCCAGTGGTTGTTATTTCTACTAATCCTTCTCTGTTCCTGGTCTCTCTGATGTCTAACATGTTCACAATTGTAAGGCTGGGGCACTTAATCGAAGAACAGACTTAGATTTTCCTCCTCTTCAGAGGCTAAACTACAACATATTTTCATTTCCACCAGTGGCTGAGTGGTCTATCAATACCAGGCTGGTGTTTTTCAGGAGGAGCTGACACTCTGCTGCAGAAACAGCTTTAAAATAGTTCTACAACAATATCTGGCCTGAGAAAAGTTTGAATAAGAGCTGCAAGAGTTTGCTCTAATTGAATGCTTTTGATAACACTAAATGCATTTGTATAAAAAAATGGTTTCCAATTGATTCTGATGTATGTTTACACTCAACCCCAGCATTGTTAGAATGTTGTGTGCCATGGAGATCCATTAAATGTTCCTTGCTTTTGACACTTTATGATGAAAAACAACATTTTTTTTCTGTTTTTATGTTGGTGATGCATAATTATATTTCTTTCACTCACACTTATGAAACCAGTCACACTTCCACATCTGCATTGCTGATGAGAAAAGCTGCCATTTGCAACAGTCCATTTCAGAGGGAAAAAAAAGGTCAAAACTCATATCTGATCACCTAATTTCTACCAGCATCTTAATTCTCAACAAGTGCTTTCAAAAACTGAATTGATTTCAGTATTCATTTCGGATAGTAGTTGATTGCATCCAGCTATTGTTTACCACACACATCAAAATCTTAGCTGATTCAAATGCCACAAGCATACTTTCAGTCCTTTTTTTAGGACTGAATTTAAAATATCACAGTTCAATGTAGCCTAAATAAATCTTTATAACTCCCACTGTGTGAGCTTTAGAATACATACAGCTGACCTCCTGACCTTGTGCAAGCCTTAATGCATTGTGGAATCCTGCGATTGGTCACTTGTTGCCATTTTTATAGCAAACCTTGAGAGTGGCCATGAATCTTATTGTATGATTAAGGAGAAAGGGAAATCTAAGACTACTTTTAAGTATAAATAAATAAACAAACTTAGACCTACTTTGTGTGTGTGTGTGTATATAAAAAGTGGTGTGAAAAAGTGTTTGCCCCCTTCCTGATTTCTCATTTTTTTTATATGTTTGTCACATTTAAATGTTTCAGATCATCAAACAAATTTAAATATGAGACAAAGATAACACAAGTAAACAAAAAATGCAGTTTTTAAATGAAGGTGTTTATCAATAAGGGAAAAAAAAAAATCCAAACCTACATGGCCCTGTGTGAAAAAGTGATTGCCCTCTAAACCTAATAACTGGTTGGGCCACCCTTAGCAGCAACAACTGCAATCAAGTGTTTGTGATATCTGGCAATGAGTCTTTTACAGCACTAAGGATGAATTTTGGCCCACTCATCTTTGCAGAATTGTTGTAATTCAGCCACATTGGCGGGTCTTCGAGCATGAACCGCCTTTTTAAGGTCATGTCACATCATCTTAATCGAGTTCAGGTCAGGACTTTGACTAGGCCACTCCAAAGTTTTCATTTTGTTTTTCTTAAGCCATTCAGAGGTGGACTTGCTGGTGTGCTTTGGATCATTGTCCTGCTGCAGAACCCAAGTGCGCTTCAGCTTTGGCATGATTTGGTATTTAGACCCAGAAGCAGACTACGGACTCAGTTAGAAATTGTAACAATGATTTATTGTGCAGAAAGTGATGTGAGGTGTGTGGAGAATCTGACAACCCTGTGGGGAGAAAAGAGGAGAGGGATGAGCAACTGTGACACAGAAAATGGCACAGACGAAATGAATTGTTGCCTTTCAGGTCAGAGAGCTGCAGGCTGTAAAACCGCTGTCATTCCTCGTTCCCTTCCTGGCTGTCGTGACGGGTGAGTGAGTGAAATCCCAGTGCAGATACTTACAGGGAAGGCTGAGACTCCTGAGTTGAGGGAGTAAAAGAGACATCACTGCACAAGTTCATTAATGTCCACTTACAGGTGTTGAGCTGGTGACAGGGGCTCCCTTCCGACGGGAGGACTGAATCCTGGGTCCGCCGGGAGGACAGAAGATCTGAAACCGCCAGGAGGAAGAAGCCTAAGTCCGGCAGCAGGATGATCCACCTGTGCACAGGTAAGTGGAGGATAACATAGAAATGAGGAGGCAGGCAGATAGAAGTTTAGTCTTACGGCTTCCCACGTTGGAGAAGAGGCTGAGTCAGGAGTTAGGAGCTGTCACCTGTAGCGTGTTTAGTTGACGTCCCTGTGAAGTAGTGAAGCTCTACTCCCTATTTAAAGGCTGCACAAATGAGAAGCGGCAAGTGAACCTGCAGCAGCTGTGGGGTACAAGTAATTAGGGAGACAGAGACAACAGAGTGCAGCCTGGATCATGACAAGCTTGAGGTCACGAACAGATGGCTGGACATTCTCCTTCAGGATTTTTTGGTAGAAAGCAGAATTCATGGTTCCATTTACCACAGCAAGTCTTCCAGGTCCTGAAGCAGCAAAATAGCCCCAGACCATCACACTACCACCACCATATGTTACTGTTGGTATGATTTTCCTTTTCTGAAATGCTGTGTTACTTTTATGCTGGATGTAATGGGACACACACTTTCCAAAAAGTTCAACTTTTGACTCATCAGTCCACAGAGTATTTTCCCAAAAGTCTTGGGGATCATTAAGATGTTTTCTGGCAAAACTGAGAAGAGCCTTAATGTTCTTTTTGTTCAGCAGTGGTTTTCGTCTTGGAACTCTACCATTCAGGCCATTTTTGCCCAGTCTCTTTCTTATAGTGGAGTCATGAACACTGACCTTAACTGAGGCAAGTGAGGCCTGCAGTTCTGTGGATGTTGTTGTGGGGTCTTTTGTGACCTCTTGGAGGAATTGCTGCTGCGCTCTTGGGGTAATTTTGGTCAGCCGGCCACTCCTGAGAAGGTTCACCACTGTTCCATATTTTCGCCATTTGTAGATAATGGCTCTCACTGTTTTTTGCTGGAGTCCCAAAACTTTAGAAATGACTTTATGACCTTTTCCAGACTGAGAGATCTCAATTACTTTGTTTCTCATTTATTCCTGAACTTCTTTGGATTGCAGCATGATGTCTAGCTTTTGAGGATCTTTTGGTTTACTTTGCTTTGTCAGGCAGGTCCTATTTAAGTGATTTCTTGATTGAGAACAGGTGTGGCAGTAACCGGGCCTGGGTGTGGCTAGAGAAACTGAACTCGGCTTTCCAAAGATGTGATAAACCACAGTTAATTTATGTTTTAATGGGGGGGGGGGGCAATCACATTTTCACACAGGGTCATGTAGGTTTGGATTGTTTTTTTTACCCTTAATAATAAACACCTTCATTTAAAAACTGCATTTTGTGTTTACTTATGTTATCTTTGTCTAATATTTAAATTTGTTTGATGATCTGAAACATTTAAGTGTGACAAACATACAAAAAAATGAAAATCAGGAAGGGGGCAAACACTTTTTCACACCACTGTACACACACACACACACACACACACACACACACACACACACACACACACACACGATTCATTTAATGATGATGGGGACATCATTATCAATTTAACCTATGGGCTTCATTAGATTATACTGTACAACGGATACATTTTAAAATACGCTTGTCTCATTGGAGTGAATTAGCCATTTTAAATCACCGCATGTGTTCAAACTGAATCTTGATAACAAAAATAGCTAGAACTCATTCTTAGTACCACCTGCTGGAGAACTATTAGTCTTATTTTCTGAATACAGTGTTACTATAAAGGCTTTCTTAGCTTCCTGTGAAAAGGGATCAGTGCTGAGCTATCAAAATGAAAGCATACTAAAGAGAAGCTGCCATTCAAAAAAGCCTCGGGATCACCTTTCCTCCCTGATTGCTTTGGGATTTTTTTTTTTTTTTTTTTTACAGGGCGTTAATCAAGCACCCGACTCTGCTCATGAATTCAGTGGGAAACCTCAAGCATTTAAATGTGCATTTAATTGCGTTGGTTCTGGAAGCATCGTTAAGTAAGAGCTGGGAAATACATTTCTTAATGCGACTTAGTGATGCCCAGCAAATCAAAGACCATCAAGGGAATTAATGAGGGTGAGCGTCGAACACATTAAGAGTAGAGTCAAAGCGCTTCCATAAACAAATACATATCTCTCAACTAGACAGCGGGGACAGAGGTATAACGCAGAAGACGTAAAAAATAGATGTCCCTGTCAATAGGCATCCGTTCTGGCACAATATTCCCCACTTTAATGGCGTGAATATGCACACGTAGACATACACACACCTTTTCTTTAGCTGTGTTTTTTTTTAAAGGCCGACAGATGCTTCTTCAGCGGAGTTACTGTGCTCCTGAATAGCGCTGAGAAAGCCTCTGAAGACGAAGAGGAGGAAGAAGGGGGAGGAGAGAGAGAGAGAGGAGGGGGCAGGAGGTGGGAGAGGCAGCGGCGAGGCAAAGATGAAAAAGACGAGAACGAGAAATATGAAACCTTCCTGGTTATTAAAAGCTGTCTTGTGAGGGCAGCGCTCCTGTCGTTAAGTACTCTTTCAATTATTAACGGGGCCGCCGCTTTCATCCATTGGTGTGCGGATGCCAGCACACGCGCACACACACACACACACTTCTTTGCTTTTCTACTTAGCAACATGCAAAAAAAATGCACACATGTATATACACACACCAGGTATTTAGCGGTAGTTGTTGCTGAGCCGATGAGCGGACCGGTCAAGCAAGAATGATTACATAAAACTGAAACGTTTTCAGACAGTCTGAGAGCTCTGCAGCAATGAGCAGATGGCCAGAGACAAAGTAAATAACTTTATCATCGAGACAGGAATCAGAAAAATCACACTCGCTGAAATATTTTCTCCAACCCAAGCAGCTACTGCCTCTGGGGGGAGCTGCAGGTATACGGTGACGGCCCACAGCACTCGGGTCAGGCCGAATTTGGGGATATTTCTCTAAACTGTCAAGTGCCCGTCAAGCTTTGGCAATAAAGCAGAGAAGATGGGGGGTGGGGAGATTTGAGATAGTTGGGATTGAGCCATGGGCAATAAGAGAAGAGCGGGAAGCTTTTAGAGGTGTTATCCAGGCTCGCTTGTTTGCAGCTCCAAATGTTCCCGAGCCTCTGATGAGATGGGCTCATATGACAGATTACCAGCACAAATGCTGCTTGGGGAAAGCTGGCACAGGGAGTGATCCAAACACAACAACCAAAGATATACAACTGAGGCCAGGGTAGAGAGTGGTTTGTGGAAAGAGGCTTCACTGGATCAGTGTGATAAGGTGATTTGGAGGCAGGCGCGGAAGAAAATTTGCAAAAATAATATGCAAATAAAAAGCAAATTGCAAAAAAAAAAAAAAATATATATCTAAAGTCAGATCATGTGGCAACTGTGAAACATTGTTCAAAATTAATATCTCCGTCACAACATTTTAAATATCTCAAATCCAAAAGAAAATGAGCTGCTTTGAAATCTGTTAGGATTTTTTGAGGATTTTAAGAAAACAACTGTAAAATTCAGCTGCAGGCAGCAATTACCCAGAAAAATGTGGAGTGTATTTGTAGCATGTTTGTATGGTGACATGAAATGTGCAGATTCTGTGCTGATGTCTGTCTCTGGGACTATTTTGGGCTGCTGGAGGACACTTGTTCTGAAGTGAGACCAAGTCATTTTGCCTACTGAAAGTTAGCCGAGTAGGGAATGTTGGCGAGGGAGTGCTGCTTATCGACCATGGACGGGCCACTCTGGAGATGGGATGTGAGGCACTGGGGCGTGCTGACGAACATCCCCCGGGACTCCTGTCCAATTACAGCACAAAATGAGCTGGGAGAGCGCCGAGATTGGGCTGGGCGCACCTGGGTGAAGATGGAAGCACGGAGGGGGCACAGAGATGGAACGTGACGGGGGCCAGGGATATGAGCAGCACTTGAAATTAATGGGGCAGGGTGGAGCAGGACTCTCAGGAGCCAGCGCGGATAGCATTAACTCCTCCCTGAAGCGATCATTTGGGGGCCAGAGGTTGCAGCGATCTAATGACACAGAGCAGAAGGGGTTAACGAGACGGCAATGCTGCGTTGGCCAGAGCCGTTGACTCAAATGGTCAAAAAAAAAAAAAAAAAATAAGAGCAAGACACCCTGAAACCATGAATTTAAGGTTGTGATCCAGCTTTCAGTCTGATTCACATCGCATAACAAGTGACAAAATGAAAGATTTTGGTGGCGATTTTAACAGACACTTCTGCTCAAAGAGCTTCCTTTTCAAATGTCATATTTGAATGGCTCCAAGAGCTATTAAGCAGAAATGTTATCGTCTATAAAAGAGCTGTTCTGGGTGTGACTGCCATTTAATAGCCAGCCATACATTCATGCCCCAGTCCTGCTGTAATGTTGCAGTGCATATGCTGTCATAATGTTACTGTGCCAGAGCTCATTGCCTCCTCATTTAGTGTGCATGGTCACAAGATGTGGCGCACAGAGAGCTAATAGCAGATTGATGCCAAAGAGTAGGATTACAAATTCATTGTGGAATTGATTATCATTTAAACAAGGCACTGATTTCGTATTACATCTACATTTTCATCAAACACACAAGACATCTTCTTGTACTGTGATTTCATTCATGTTGCAACATCAAGGCTGAAAAATTAAATCAATGCAAAGATGGAAGTAATAAAAGGCAATCCCTCATATAGCCACCTGCGGTTTTTAAAAGTAAGTCAATCCCCATGAGCTACCATGTTGAAAAGTCAAACTTTATTACAGAAATTAACTTGATTATGTGCTCTAAGAATTTTTTTTATCATGTCTAAGCAGTTAAAAAGTAACGTGTTACTGTAACACCACTAGTTTTACAGTAATTGCTGTGTAACAAAATTACTTTTTCAAATTAAGTAACGCCATTTCAATCACTGAAAGTAAAACAGGCTCATTACTTGTTAATTTTACATTACATCAGTGCCGTATAATATGGTATTATTGGATCTCATACTAGATGGTGCTGCTTCACATCAGCGACAAATGCACAAACACTCCCTACCATTCGCTGATAAGCAACCATCACTCAACGTGTCACAAACAGTATGAATCGGTTTAACATGTGACCAGTAGACAAGAAACAGCGAGTTTCTTCTCATGGAAATATTACATTTTCCTTTCGCTAGGTTAAGGGCAACAATATACTGGTGAGCTGCAAACTACAGTATGTACCAGTGTGAAGACCTACTCCACATCAAAAAATAGTAACAGAAATCTTCAGAAGCACCTGATTAGGCAGACATGTTCCAACAAAGCTAGCCGCTAAGGAAAGGCACACTGCACTAGCAACACTGATGATGGAGCCATTTCACCTAAACAGCCACAGCTGGATTTCAAACCCAGGTATGCATCTGGACAATGGCTAACCCAGGAGGAAATAAACCGTCTGATTGGCAGATACGTCATTGAAGACATACTATTGTTGTCAACAGTCAACTCAGTTGCCTTCAGACAGCTCATTAGCAAAATATCGGTGACAACTAAAGAACTGAGCCACTGGAGAAAAACATTTTCCTGCTACAAAGATTACTGAAAATGTATTTTGATCTCCAAAAGACATTTGAGGGACTGGATCATGCCTCTACCACAGCAAGCAGACTGGGTATAAAATTTTTCTTTGGAACACTGCACATCGGATTAATCCATATCATATACTGTACGTAAGATAAGATAAACATGGATATTTTTCATGCCCCACACACTGACACATGCTGAGCAACAACAAACAATACAGTGTGTGCACAAGACAATTTAAGTATTTATTTAAACATATTATCTTTATTATTTAAGTATAATTTAAGTACTTTCTCAAGTAAGTAATTACTTAATTATGCAGTAATTGTAAAGTAATTTGTCACTTTTAAAGAGAAGTAACTACTAACTGTAATTAGTTACTAATTTTCAGTAACTTGCCCAACACTGTGTATTAATGTGGCGTTCCTCCTGCACCAAGTTGGACTAAGGGGAGTGCCCTTTAAGTACTTTCAATCCTGAATTTTGTTTTTCATCTCGTGAAGTTGAGGCGTTTTTACATGTTCAAAATGAAAACTCAACATTCCTGAGCCTATGTGGTGTGCATCGCCAGCAGAGGTTACATTTGTTAGCATTTTTGTTTTTAAACGTCTCTTCCAGTCAGTTGTACACACAGTACTGCCCAATTTCTATCTATGAACATGTAGCTACTGACTTTTTGTAGGCAAATTATCCCGCACAGAGTTATTTTCAGTTGGCATTACTTAAAATAGCTAACAAGATTTATTGTATTATGTATCATAATCCAATACTATTGTTTAAACAACTGACGTAGCATTTTAAATATAATGATTGTTTATCCTGCAACAACTTACTTATTATTTCTAAAACAACTGTGTACATACAGTATGTATACAAGCTTCCTATTGTCTGGAGTAGTTTGAAAAGACTCAAAATCTCCAGTAAAGTAAGTAGTGATGTAACAATAAAGCTTTTTTAATGCCCGATCCATCCATCCATCCATCCATCTTCTACCGCTTTTCCGGAGGTCCGGGTCGCGGAGGCAGCAGTTCAAGCAGAGAAGCCCAGACTTCCCTCTCCCCAGCCACCTGCTCCAGCTCTTCAGAGGGGATACCAAGGCGTTCCCAGACTAGCTGGGAGACATAGTCTCTCCACCGAGTCCTGGGTCTGCCCCGGGGTCTCCTCCCAGTGGGACGTGCCTGAAACACCTCAAGTGGGAGGCGTCCAGGAGGCATCCTAATCAGATGCCCATACCACCTCAACTGACTCCTTTCAATGTGGAGGAGCAGCGGTTCTACTCTGAGCCTCTCCCGAATGACTGAGCTCCTCACCCTATCTCTGAGGGTGAGTCCAGCAATCCTACGGAGAAAGCTCATTTCAGCCGCTTGTATCCGCGATCTCGTTCTTTCGGTCATTACCCAAAGCTCGTGACCATAGGTGAGAGTAGGAACGTAGATTGACTGGTAAATCGACAGCTTTGCCTTAGAACTAAGCTCCCTCTTCACCACAACAGACCGGTACAACGTCCGCATCACTGCAGATGCTGCTCCAATCCGTCTGTCGACCTCTCGCTCCATTTTCCCCTCACTCGTGAACAAGACCCCAAGATACTTAAACTCCTCCACTTGGGGCAGGAGCCTGTCCCCAACCCGGAGAGGACAATCCACCTTTTTCCGGCTGAGGACCATGGACTCGGACTTGGAGGTGCTGATTCTCATCCCAGCCGCTTCACACTCAGCGGCAAACCGTCCCAGCAAGAGCTGTAGGTCATTGCTGGATGAAGCCAACAGGACAACATCATCTGCAAACAACAGAGATGAGATCCTGTGGTCACCAAGCATGACGCCCTCCATTCCCTGGCTGCGCCTAGAAATCCTGTCCATAAAAATTATGAACAGGACCGGTGACAAAGGGCAGCCCTGGCGGAGTCCAACTCTCACTGGGAATGACTCCGACCGAGTGTTGGCAATGCGAACTAAACTCTCACAACGGTCGTACAGAGACCGAATAGCTCGTAACAACAAGCCCGATACCCCATACTCCCGAAGCACCCCCCACAAAAATCCACGAGGGACGCGGTCAAATGCCTTCTCCAAGTCCACAAAACACATGTAAACTGGTTGGGCAAACTCCCACGAACCCTCAAGAATTCTCGAGAGGGTAAAGAGCTGGTCCGATGTGCCACGGCCAGGACGAAAACCACATTGCTCCTCCTGAATCCGAGGTTCGACCAACGGCCGGACTCTCCTCTCCAGTACCTTGGCATAGACCTTCCCAGGGAGGCTGAGGAGTGTGATCCCTCTAAAGTTGGAGCACACCCTCCGGTCCCCTTTTTTGAAGAGAGGAACCACCACCCCGGTTTGCCATGCCAAAGGCACTGCCCCCGACCTCCACGCAATGTTGCAGAGGCGTGTCAACCATGACAACCCAACAACATCCAGGGCCTTGAGGTACTCGGGGCGAATCTCGTCCACCCCCGGGGCCCGGCCACCAAGGAGATTTTTAACCACCTTGGCGACCTCAGCCCCTGTGATAGGCGAGTCATCCCCCTCGTCCCCAAACCCTGCTTCCTCTGTGGAAGGCGTATCAGTGGGATTGAGGAGATCCTCGAAGTATTCCTTCCACCGCCCGACGATATCCCCAGTTGAAGTCAACAGTGTCCCATCCGCACCATACACAGTGTGGACGGGGAGCTGCTTTCCCCTCCTGAGCCGCCGAACAGTTTGCCAGAATCTCTTTGAAGCCGACCGAAAGTCTTGTTCCATGGCCTCACCGAACTCCTCCCATACCCGGGTTTTTGCTTCAGCAACCACCCGAGCTGCACTCCGCTTGGCCTGCCGGTACACCTCAGCTGCTTCGGGAGTCCCACAAGCCAACCAAGCTTGATAGGACTCCTTCTTCAGCTTAATGGCCCCCCTCACCACTGGTGTCCACCACTTGGTTCGGGGGTTGCCACCACGAGATGCACCGACCACCTTGCGGCCGCAGCTCTGGGCTGCCGCTTCAACAACAGAGGTGGAGAACATGGCCCATTCAGACTCCATGTCTCCAGACTCCCTCGGAATGTGGTTGAAGTTCTTCCGGAGGTGGGAGTTGAAGACCTCCCGGACAGGGGCCTCAGCCAGACGCTCCCAGCACACCCTCACTATACGTTTGGGTCTACCAGGTCTGAATGGCTTCCTCCCCTGCCATCGGATCCAACTCACCACCAGGTGGTGATCAGTTGACAGCTCTGCACCTCTCTTTACTCGGGTGTCCAAGACATACGGTCGCAGGTCTGATGATACGATAACAAAATCGATCATCGACCTGCGGCCTAGGGTGTCCTGGTGCCAGGTGCACATATGGACACCCTTATGCTTGAACATGGTGTTCGTTATAGACAGACTGTGGTTAGCACAGAAGTCCAATAACTGAACACCACTCGGGTTCAGATCGGGCAGGCCGTTCCTCCCAATCACCCCCCTCCAGGTTTCACTGTCGTTGCCCACGTGCGCATTGAAGTCCCCCAGTAGGACAATGGAGTCTCCAGGAGGAGCACCCTCCAGCACCCCAGTCACAGACTCCAAAAAGGGTGGGTACTCTGAAACATCATTTGGTGCATAGGCACAAATGATGGTCAGGACCCGTTTCCCAACCCGAAGGCGCAGGGAAGCAACCCTTTCGTCCACCGGGGAAAACTCCAATATAGAGGCAGCAAGGTGGGGCGATACAAGAATACCTACCCCTGCTCGTCGCCTCTCGCCCGGGGCAACTCCAGAAAAGGCCAAGCTCCAGCCCCACTCCAGGAGACTGGTTCCGGAACCGGAGCTGTGTGTTGAGGTGAGGCCGACTATATCTAGCCGGTATCGCTCAATCTCGTACACCAGCTCAGGCTCCTTCCCCACCAGAGAGGTGACATTCCACGTACCAAAAGCCAGTTTAGAAAGCTTGGGATCAGTCCGCCAAGGTCTCCGCCTTTGACTGCCACCTAATCCACATAGCACCGGACTTCCATGATCCCTCCTGCAGGTGGTGAACCTACTGGAGGGCGGACCCATGTAACTCCTTCGGGCTGAGCCCGGCCGGGTCCCATGGGTGGAAACCCGGCCACCAGACGCTAGCCTTCGAGCCCCTCCCCCAGGCCTGGCTCCAGGGTGGGGCCCCGGTAACCCCATACCGGGCGGGGTACACTGAATCCTTGATATACAATTTATCATGAGAGTCTGTTGGATCGTTCTTCGTCTGGCCCTTCACCCAGGACCAGTTTGTCTTGGGAGACCCTATCAGAGGCAAATTGCCCCGGACAACATAGCTCCTGGGATCACTGGGGCACGCAAACCCCCGATGCCCGATCCGATATTTTTAAATTTGGGTATCAGCCGATTTAATACAAAACTGATACGCAGCTTGTGGCCTGAATAAATTCAGTGTACTCCTTTCCATGATTTTTCTGCAAGTGTTTAGAGTTGGAGATGTTAAAGTTATAAAAGTACACTCTTACAACTGAACTTTTAAGTTTTGTTTAATAGATACATTTTGACATTTTTTTAACAGTATAAATTCACATTTCTTGATTTTAATAAAGATAATAATACAGCATGTTAAACTGTAACATTTATATATCAGCACAAGACTGTGAACAGCAGAAAGGTCATTGTGTTAATTTTAATACCACCATTAATATCACTGGTTAAAATTTAGATCAATCATTAGAATAAATGCAGTATGGGCACTACTATCACATAACATCTAATAAACTTATCAGTTTTTGAAATCAGTGATAAACTACAAAGAAAAGTCTGAACTCCATGAAAACATCACAGGAAAAATAAATTTAACAACATGTAATTATGATTGATGAACTATCTCGGGAGAGAAATGCCTGCTGTATTGCCTGAACATGACATTAAAAAAAGCTTTTTTAGAATAAGTTAATAGCATCCTACATAATTAACAGCTCCCCTCACAATCACAGCCATCCAATAGATGGAAACTTCTGCTTAATTTGTCTGTTTAAAATGACTTCAGAGTGTTTTTATCTTCCAGACCTACCAGCACAAACCAACTTGATGAAATTGTGCAGGACATTGAGGCGCAATTGTGGGAGAGAGTTAATGAGTCACCGTGCTACACATTCCAAGTGGATGAGTCTACTGATGTTGACAACAAGTCATTAATGCTCTTTTTTGTGCGATATATATTCCAGCAGGATGTGCATGAGGACATTTTATGTGCACTATTTTTTTCTGACCAACACCATGGCCGCAGAACTATTTGACTCGTTGAATGATCACGTATTGTAGAAACTGAACTGGGCCTTCTGTGCCACCGTGTGCGTAGACAGAGCTGCTGACGTGACTGGACGGCAGTCTGGTCTTACCACTCGTTAGTTAAGGAGGTTCCTCCACAATGTGAGGCCACACACTGTGTCATTCAAGGTTAGGGATCTCACTGAAGGTAAGTTTTTGTAATCAAACACTCTATATATGCATGATGTGCTCCACGTTTATCCCCCACCACCAGTGTTGGGCAAGTTACTAAAAAATAGTAACTAATTACTGTTACTAGCTACTTCTTTTCAAAAGAAATTGAGTTACTTTACCAATTACTGCATGATTAAAGTAATTATTTACTTGGAAAAGTAACTTTCATGCTACTTTTAAATGCATGCTTAAATAATCTTGGACACATAGCAAGGTAATTTAATTAATGGATTACATTACACAGGAAAAAATGAGGGAACACGGCCTTTTGAACTTCAAAAACAGTAATATAATCATACCACTTCCCCCCGATTATGGAGGGATGGGAAGATGACCTTAAAAAGTGGCCTCGCAGACAGGAGCTCCATTAGTTAGCCCTGCTGCTAAAACGCTAATGCTATAAACAAATAAAAGCTCTGAGATATACCAATGTCTCCATGTCGATTGCATTTTGTTAAAAGATGTTGGACATGCTCAAATTTACCTTACAGCAGATGAAGAATCTAGTCAGAGCCACAAAGAACCACAACACCATACTTGGGTGTTCTAATGTCGGGGTAAAACAGACAGCTGCAGCTGTTTGTTTTACCCCGAAATTAAAATGTTGGTGCTGCTGTCATGCCGTGAATGCTTGTTATTTAACTTAACACGTACAGACATTTTCTGACAATTGCTCAAAATTTTATTGATCTATATTTTGTGATCATTTAAAAATTAATGCATGCTGAAGCTGCTAAGATCAAGTCCATATCTTTCCAATGCAGTTCAATGGATGCAACCCCCCCACCAAAAAAAAAACAAAACTATTTGACATCTTTCTTAAATTGTTAAGCCTTAGGAAGCAAACTTATTTTTTATTTATTATTTTACTCCATGCAGCCTTGCATCTGGTGACATATGACACATAAATGTCAGATCTGTGACATTCATACAAAACATACCTCTTGCTCTTGTGTCTGTGCAACCGATCACACCAACAGTCCTTTTAAGTTTTCGGTGCATGATCTACGCATTGCCGTTCAAGCCACAGATTTAGCTGTGCTTGTATGTGAGGAGCCTCCATTTATAGTCTATGACACAACCACAAACAGCAGCAACAAATACTAGAACTATGCAAAAACATTCAAAAATACAAACACTACGAGTGCTGAAATTAGCTGCCACTTTACTGAAAAACACGTATGTGGACTATACATTAAAACAAATTAGAAAAACTTCTAAAAATGCTATTTTAAACGCCCCCACTACTCCACTCTTGCTGACTGATTTAATGCTACTTCAGCCCGAAACCGGAAGTTGCCCCCATAATCGTTTCTACAGCAGCGCCCTCAGGAATAAGGTGGATATTCATTTATTTGCGCTAAAAATGTCTATCCATATTAATAAAACGAGTAACGAGTAATGCATCTGATCAAATTTCAGAAACTGTAACGCATTGCTGAATTTTTAAACAGTAATTTCGTTGCAGAGCACGTTGCTGCAAAAGTAGTGGCGTTGCAGTAACACGTTCCTCCCAACACTGCTCACCACTAGGTCGTGAAAATTTTTTATGAGTTACTGGTCTGCAAGAGAAAAAAGTTTGGTGACCACTGCTTTATCCCATCCTATCCTATTATCCACATGTGCCAACACTGTTTCTCAAAGATCTCCTAAATGATAAGAAGCCTTTTCTGCAACGGAAACAGAGTCCATATTGAATTTAGAGGTAATGAATAGCAACACAAGAAATCAGCTAGTGTCATTTGCAATCCAAAAATAACCCACTATGAGTTTTTATCCTCTCAGCAACAAAGTGGCACCGACAAGTGCTCTCTGTTTGACACGCAAAGAAAACATGACTGTCATAAAGCTCAGACAGAGGAGAGGGGAGGTAGAGCAACACATTTAAAGTTTCCTAAGGAGTCAGCGGTGCTTTTAATACATACAGTCACTTCAATGGCACATTAAGGCAGTGTAACCAAGGCAACAGACACCAGGATTATGTCAAACAGTAGCATACAAAAGATCAGAAAATGCTTTGTTTGAAACAGTTGCTGAACAGTCCAAAAAGGAGATAAGGAACAAATAAATAAATATAAAATGAATGCTGGAAAAAGCTATAAATATAGTCAAGGTAGCAAAGGCAGGATTTTCATCCCCTGCTGTGTGTGTGTGTGTGTGTGTGTGTGTGTGTGTGTTTAGTTGTACTAATCACACTGGAAGGACATAAATATGAGCACACGGCTACATGTTGAGAACTTCCATCAGTTTGTAGGCAAAACAAATCAAATTTGTGCATTCCTCATAAACTGTGACTGAAACATGATTATGACATATTAAGATAGTTATGGTTATGTATGGATTTGTTCATGTTAACTCACAGCTAGCTGGCTGACATTTACTTTGCTCTTGGCTGCTACTGTTAAGAAAAAAAGGAAACAACATTTCTGCTATTATTTTGCCAGTATATCCTCTTACCTTTGCTTTTGCTTGAGCACAATACTGTCTACGGCATTTTTTTTTTCTTGTCCTTAAGTGCAGTTTTTTATTTTATAGCCACACTATTTTTACAGAAAATGGTGACAGTAATGATAGGTTCAAGGCCAAAAGAAAAGTGCCATCTAAAAAGTTTATGCAAAGATGCCAATCAATGCAGATTAGTGGCAGCCAGTGTAAATGCAGACAAATGTGTGTCAATAAATACAACATAATTTTACAATGAGTAAAATTTTAGAGTGATATTTAATTTTTTTTTGTTGTTGTTGTTTTTATCCTTAGTCCTGACCAGCCTTAAGCAGCAGCAATTATATCTTTTATATTTCACTCAGCTCACTAAGGGATGTTTCTGTAGTGGGTCCAGGTGAGCATACACCATCTTGCCTTGTTTTGCTCTCTGTGTTACATAACCTCTCTCATCAGGAGCCAGGGGAGGTTGATTGGTTGCAGCTGGCTGATTACCCACACCTGTGGGTAAGCGCTGGTATTTAAGTGCCAGTTTGAGAGCTGTCCACCACAGGATTATCACGTGGTAACCCTGTCCTAATGGCTGCTACTGAGAATCAGAAATGTTTTGCTCTGCTGTCTGAATCCTGCTTACTCCATGCCCTGCTGCCCGTTTCAGGAAACCCTCTCTGTCTGTCAGTGTGCTGACCTGCCTCCCTGAGGCTCCTGCATGTTCACATGGCTACAAACTCACCCTCAACACTGGATCACCTATCTGGATTCCCTTGCTCTGTTGGAGATACAAGGACCTATGAAATACCACTCATTGCACAATCTGAGATGCCCACTGGGATGGACATGACTGAGTGCAGTTTTGTGGCCTTTCCCTCAGCAACACAGACTTTTCATACCTATGTAGGTGTCAAAAGAAGCTGAACAAAAGGCCCCCTACCCACACCTTAGGGGTTTTGTGACTACAGCTACCCGAAGAGAAGCTTCTGGGACTCCATTTGCATTCTCTGTGTGTCAGAATATTTATGCATGCTTTTCCTCATTAGAAATTCTTATAAAGTAATCAAAAATCATTCAAGAATGTTGTTGTACACAATCATGTGCTAGCCATATATGAACATTTATTCTTACATGAATGGGTTACCATTGAGTTTTGACCTCAGGAGGAGCCCCCAGTGAATCACATGACTAATTACACAGAGAGCCAGTCCATGATTCACTGAGACCTCCTAAAGCTCCACCCCTGAAAAAAGCAGAGGTGGCAGAGCTGTGTGTGAGGAAACTCACATATAGCTCTCTCTTTTGTCCTGGGTGCTTCTCCAGGCCAGAGGCCCATGTCTCTCTCTTTCCCTCCTGGCCATCAGACAGGTCACAACTCGCGGCTTTCCTGTTTTTACACAAGGTAAATACAGCTCTTTTTTCCTTAGAATTTTTGCTTTAATTAAACTTTAACACTTTTACATTTTTCCCTAAACTTTTGCCATTTTCCTCAGAAAGCAGTGACTAGTTAAAGTTAATCCAATTTTTTTCCCCTTTTCTCGAAGCAACCTAAGTCTTTGAATATTTTTTCTTTTGTTTTTCCAAATTTTTCCAAATTTTCAAAATATTTTTCTGTAAACTCATGTGTACCTGCATACTTTACAGCCAAGAATCAAGAGCTTTAGAGTCAAGAGCTGACACACAGATTATGAGATTGATCAAATAATCCTAATTAACCCTTTAACTTTCCGGCTGTCTTAAAACATGGGTGTCACCTGCTGCCTATGTTGCAGGTCCGCGCCTGTCATGTGATGTGTCCCAAAAGGGCAGAAAACCCAGTTGTAACAAACATTTCACATCACAAGATGTCAGACATGTATAGCTTACTGCTCTTCACTGGAGGACTGGAGAACTTCACCCAAACAAGCCGCCTCAAAACATCATTTCCGGAAATGCGAAGAAGAAAATGTAAACAAAGGGTCCATCCCAACATATATTTCCACATGGAGGAAGCGTTTGCTCCAGATTTTGCCAACTATAATTCTACAAAGAGATTATTTAGCTTCTGAAGGGAAATAGTTACCTTTTGTGACAGGAGAAGATGCCATCAATGGAGCTGCACGTGACAACAGACAACAATAGCGCTGGTTTGGCGGCATAATGTAACCAAAATTGAGGTGGAATAAATCATAAGATAAATGTGAGTTTCTGGATGTGGGAGAGAAAGCGAAAATGACTGGCAGAAGACGAAATAAGGACCGTGGATGACAAAAATGGATGAATGAAGACCCGACGAGCGGTAGGTGTGATTGTTTTTTATCGGTTTGTGTACATTCTACTGATTTTCTGGTTCATATGTACTTTGAAAATAACAAAAAAACAAAAACAGTGACAAAAAAACATAATCATCCTTTGTGTAAATATGTCCAAAGTCCACTTTTGACCAAAAGTTATGTAATTCAATACGGTTGCTGTTGCATTATACAAACTAGATGCATGTATTTACTCCTATCTCAAACTTTGAATCATATTCTACATCTTTGTAATTGACAGCAAGCCATTACCTTACTCCATTCAAGTTAGAGCCTTTGGAATTTGTCATATCTAAACTGAATATTTTCTTGAAAAAATCTTGACCGCCAGAGGGAGGTGAGCTGATGGGAGCACTGCTGCGCCATAGAGAGATAACAGGTTAAATCATTAATTAAACTTAGTTTAGTAATTACCAAATTCTTAAGCTTAACTACTTATTCAGAGTTCTCACTTCCCCCTAGTGTTAGAATGAGGTAATGCAATAATTATGAATAATTATTAATTCTGACTATTAATTATTAATAATGATATTCATGTAATTATAGCCTTAATGCTGCATACCTAATGGCGCAACCAGTATGAAGCTACATATTTAATGTCACCCCCGTGTGATGCTACATTATTTAATGGTGCCACCGTGTGAGGCTACAGTGCTGTATGAGTGTTAAGGCACTGTTTGCAAGAAACCTTGGTGCAATTTTTGTTTGGGAGTTCAACAAACAAATTAGTGCAGTAGTCAAAACCACTTTCTTTAAACTCAGACTTCTCTCAAAGGTAAAAGCCTACCTCCCCAGGACTGACTTTGAGAGTCTGATTCATATTTTTATTACGACACATTTAGACTGCTGTAACTCCCTCTATGTTGATCTTGACCAGTCATCACTGAAACAATTGCAAACTGTTCAAAATGCTGCTGCCCGCCTGTTGACTGGAAAGAAACTACAAGACCACATAAGTCCAGTTTTTGCATCATTCCACTGGCTTCCTGTAAATTTTAGGATCCAGTTCAAAATTTTATTAATTGTTTTTAAATGTTTAAAAGACTCTACAGCAAGAGCACTGAGGTCATCAAACCAGCTGCTTTTGGCTGTTCCCAGGGCTCGGCTCAGAACTTGTGGAGAGAGAGCTTTTCCAGTGGTGGCCCCGAAACTATGGAACAGCCTACCTTATCAAGTTAGAGCTGCACAGACACTAGAGCACTTTAAAACACTGTTAAAGACTCATCTTTTCACTTTGGCATTTAGTCCCAGCTAAGCAAGTGGTCTTGGTCTTTTATTTTGTTTTTAATTATCACTAATGTTTTTAAAATTTATTGTATTTATAGCTGCTTTTATTTCAATTCTTAATATTCTAATCCTTTTATGTTTACATGGTTGTATTTTATTACTTTTAGCTTGTTTTTATGGTTAATTGTATGCTTTTTATATCTGTTCAGCACTTTGGTCAACTGAGGTTGTTTTAAATGTGATATATAAATAAACTTTGACTTGACTTGACTTGACTGAAGGCAAAGGAACATAGTAAAACTCACATCTTTCAGTTTTTTTTTAACCCCTTGCACTCCGGTCAATTTCCCTAAAAACGCCAAAAAATAACGTGCCCAAAGTAAATCGAAAGCTGTTCTTCAACCCTTTGCAGCATCTTCATGGGGTTGGTCTCATTTAAAAGAAAACACTTTGAATTTTTTGGCAAAACAGTCATAATCTCTCTAAGTGCTCCGGCCATTGAGTTACAGTCATCTAAACATACTGAACTTGAAGAAAATAAATTTGGCCTGGGTGTTTTTTTGGATACAAATGCTTGCAAATAACACACAGCTTCAGATCCGGGCTGGAAAATGCAACAGAAATGTAGAACCAAGTGTTATCGAGCTGAGGTCAAAATTTTGTAACAATACCACAAAAAATGAATGTATTACACAGTTTTTTTCTCAGGTAGTTCCCAGGCGTTTTTGAACTGTGCCAAATTGTGCCAAATGGCACAGTTTGGAAAAACGTCTGTAACTTTTGAATGATTCAATATAGAAGCTTCATCTTGGGCTCTAATAAAGGTGACACTCAGGGCTGTGTGTGTGCGTGTGTGTGTGTGGGGGGGGGGGTGTTTGTCCCCCCCCCCTCGCTACAGAGGACGGACATCGGCCATCGCTACATGACGGAACAGACTCATGTGGCGATGTGGCGACAGCGGCGCAGTCACCGCGGCTTCCCCCCCCCCTTGCTACAGAAGAGTAGCGGGGGGGTGGGGCGGCGTTCACGGTGTGGACGCGGCGCACGACCCGTGTACCACGGCGCACGAACTTCAGACTTCGTGCACTACACAGTTGTAATTTACCGATCGGTCAAAAGTCATTTTTGATTACAATTTTCAGGGATAAAGAATAATTTAGCTTATAACACCTTACCTCTTCACAGCAGTTTCCTGGCGAACTTCTCCTCCTCATTGTCAGACGAACGCGACGCTGGTCCGCTCGTGGTTCTGGTCTTGCGACCTGATCAAAACATAATTCCATGATTGCGGTTTTGCGCTTCCATGATTGCGGTTTTTGGCAAACGATTTTTCAAAACAAATAACAGTAGTAATTAAAAAAAGACTGGCGAACGCGTGTGTGTCACTCAGCCTTCATCGTCGGCCTCCGTCGGTCTATGATGACCATGGAAGAAAATCATAACGTCTACTCTGCTGGAACAAAAACAAAATAAGCACCGCCTGTGGCCAAACATGCCGATGTGCAAATGGCAGTCGCTGTCACACAGGTTGTACTTGTGGGTGGTCTCCGTGCTGCTGGGTCTGTGACGGTTCTTCCTGCGTGTCCTTTTTTCATCTGCTGCAGCAGTCTGTCTTCATCCAGCCTTACAAAAAACAGCTTGCGAACTTCTGTGCTTCAATTGGCTCGCTGCATTCACAACGTTGGTAGGCGGGTCCTTCTTGCTAGGTTTTCAGTCATTGGTTCTTCAAGGTTTCAGAAACCCAATTCAAGGCTCTTATTAGTCGAATGAGAGGTCAATCAGATGATCTAATCTGTTCGCGGCTGTGTCTGCAGTGGAAGAAAGTAAATGCAGCTTACGCAGCTCCATCGTGCGTCCTAGAGCACACAAGGGCGCACAAGAGCGCCCTCCTGCGCTCTGGGACGCAGAGACTTGCCCCGCCGCGGTACAACGGAGTGCAAGAGGTTAATATGTCTTAATTTTACAACATTTTTAAGATACAAATTAAGCTTTGTTCACACCTTGGTAACAAAACACTGCCCTTTAAGAGTCAAGGATGTGTGTCTTTACAGAACTAGAATGTAAATAATCATAGTAAACATGAAAAGATTCCTCTCTCACACACAGACACACACACAGCAAGAGATGCATGATAAAGACCAGGATGGCTTTGGGGCTCTTTCTTGAGTCATCTGACTGCGAGAATAACATTCAGCAACAGTCCACTCTCATAAAACACACAATGTCTGCAGCTTGTATTAACAGTGTCTGTGTTCCTTCCCCTCTGCAATGCTTTACCACTACAAACATCATCCTCCCACTTACCTGACATTTTTATCTCTCTCTAGTCTTTTTGGTCTGCAAGAGTCAAATTCATTCAGGTCAAGCATAAGACAACTGGCTCGCTCAATACCAGGCTGCTTAAAACTTTGTTGCAGTGAAGTGAGTGTTGTTCACAAGTGCAGTGGATGGATGAGAATAAAATAACAGAAAGTTCAGTCTGAGCTCTATGGTTAGGTTTATTTTAAAGCTGCAGTTTGTCTTTGTGAGGTATTTCTAATATTTTGGCCAATTGTGTATAAAAATCAATTACCTATAAGGAAAGTTGTATTGTTGTGATACATCTTAAAGGTTCATTAAATCTTCAATGAGCTCCCTTAGGGATAACTGACTCCCATAAATATCTTTGTCATGTGTCCATAAGTTAGCCAACTGCAGCACCACTCCAACCGAAATGTGTCACAGTGTAAAATGTTGTAATGTGATTACTGTTTGTTTCACTTCCTTTTTGCTCAAGGAATGTGGTGGGTGATTGTGGATTTATAAAAACTCTGAAATGTGAGTTCTGAAAACCTAAAATCTCCAGTGTTGGAGATGAAGAAGTAAAAGTTTATTTGTTGGTCATATCGTGCTACAAGAAGCAGAACCATCTCTTTGTGAGTTAAAATCATAAACCTTTAGAATTGAAATGTGTTTACAGCTACAAAAGAGCTGGCAATAGCCTCTACAGTTGCACAATGCATTTCAAACATAGGGTTTTAGAAAGTGTGAGGACTGCATGACCAGCAGCTAAACATTTATACCAGTACCAACCAGCACCTACATGTAGGCTTTGGAGAAATTTAATCATCATTAACCAACTTCTATATGTACCATAATTCCACAGAATCATAAATCTGAGGTAGGGATGTTAATGATTAATCAACTTTCGATTAACTGTCGATAACAATTAAGTCAACTAAATTAAAATAGTTGTCAATAACTTGGCAGTCTTTTTTTAATGGTCATTTATTTTATGAAATGCAGTGGTGTTGCCGTCCAGGCAGGGGCGCACACGGTCACCCATTGCCGCCTTCCAAAAGAAAAAGAGCAGAAGAAGACGCCAAGCCCCAAAGCGCATACACTGTGCAGAGCAGAATGCCTCGTCCTTCCGGGGTACATCAGAGTTCACATGTGTGAGCTCAGAGATCCACTCACCTGCTTCAAATCAGCAGGGCAGGGGAATGGACCGGAGCAAGGATGAAGACTATGCAAATGCAAAAACCAATCCCCACTGCCTTCAACCCACCACTTGATGCAAAAGCAGACCAGACCCAAGTTAGCACTGAGGGAAAGGTATTTACATTTCAACATTTAGCAGCAGAGCAGCCGAGCTTGGACTAAACAGGACAGGTTGGTGTTGGCTCCACAGCAGCTAGATGGTCAGAGAGCCGCTGCAGACTCTGCGGGAGTGTAAAAATAATTCTCTTAAAAGAAACCTTTCGCTCTCAGCTGCTGTGATGTTTGTGTAATTGTGGCACACACAGTTGTCTGCTGCTGCTTTGAAATTAATATAATCTGTCAGATACATGACAGACAACCTTCTGATTCATTTCCACTCTGTCACTGTGTTGTGAGGTGATGATGGTGACACCTACTTCATTGTGTGTTTATCCGCATTGTCCTATTCAAATGTACGCTGAGGTGAGCTGGCCAATGACCCATGCCCCTTGCAGGGTCATTTAGCCCGAGTCAAGTAGCACAGATAACCTTATCAGACAACAGAGGGAGCCCAGATCATACTGGGTTTGCCTGGTTTGCCGGGGTACCGTGAAAGAGCTAATATTTAACATACAACAGATGAAAAAGCTCACAATTTATTTTTCTGTTAAAACAATCTACTAGTGCATCTCAGTAAATTAGAACTCTGTGAAAGTTAATATTTTGTAATATAGCTAAAAATTAAACTTTGATATATTCATTACACAAAGTGAAATATTTCAAACCTTTTTTGAATAAATTTGATGATGTTGGTTATAGTTTTTGAAACAAATTATAACTCGATATTCTAATTTACTGAGATGTAGCAGCACATAGTACACACTATACAGTACAGAATTTGTTAAACCACAGAAAATACCATTGTCTGTAGTAAACAAATGCAAATGATTCAATAAATCATTGAGGGATAGGATGTGCATGTTTTATTCAGTATACAAAAACAGTAATTAACTTTTTGTATGTTAAAGATAGAAAAGACTATTGTACCAAGGGAAATTTAGATTCTCAGGAAAAATTGCTGCTTATCAATTAATCGTTAATCAATCAATAAGGTGAATCAACTAATGATTAATGAATTAATCAATAACTTGCATCCATAATCTGTGGTATAGAAAACGCTGCTATATTAAATATATTGTCTGGCTACAATGGAATTAAAAAATGACTAAAAAGAAATCACTATACGCTTAAGTGCTTTATGACCAGTCTGATTTAATTTCTTTCTAATATTATACACTACAGACTGACACTTTTTATTAATGAATTGAAAATCTTTTACTATAATAAAGGCAAGTTCAGGGCCTCAGCCAGGAGAACAAATCCACTTTTGATTTACATTAGCAAATACTGGTGAGCAACAACATTAAAATCATATAAAGGTGAAGTACATAATTGACACACACACAAAAATGTTCATGTGCAGTTTTGGCAAGAGATACCCAAGACCGTAGCAGTTAATACAATATCATGACCTTATTGCAGTGGCACTCCTCAATGGTTACTGCCACCATGCTGCAAAAACTACTCAGGTTGGATCAATAAACGGAATTACCAGATCAAAATCCAACTGGGACTCACAGGAAAAAACTGATCACAACCCTCAAAACCCTTAGCTGGAGATAGGATAAGATTAGGAACTACAGTGCCAAGTTACAGCTGTTCTGGAAGCATGAAGGGGCTTACATATAGTAAATTTATCCATGCATGTCTTAGGATATTAACTATACACACACATATACTTGAATACAACTATACATCATAAGTTACCGTGCTCTACCTAAATTAGAGCTCTTTCTGGAGTACCTATTGTTAAGCAGAAAACCAGGTGGCACGTTTGCACACCAGAATGTCCTGCATGCTCATTTTGACCACCAGATGATAAATCCTATACAGTCATGTGAAAAAATTAGAACACCCTGTATAAGCCTGTGTTTTTTTTAACATATTTGGACATATGGATGTTTAATATCAATGTTTAAAATACAGGGAGATTTACGTAATACAACTAAACAATTAAAAATGAATTAAAGACTTTTTTTTCAAATTTTCTGTAAAATGTAATTCTAAACAAATAGTGAGGAATAAATTGGGACACCCCCCATCTTTTTTAGGACACCCCCACATTCATTCCCACTTACAATAGCAAAAATAAATTTTAAAAAATGCAAATAAAAACAAAAGCAAGGTTAGAAATAGATATGTGAACATTTCTCAATGAAGAACAATATTTAAAGGGGTGTCCAAATTTTTTCAGGACTGTATGTGTCTGTTGACATTAAGTGACCTATATTGGTCATAGAAATAATGACATGAAAAACCATGGTGGAGGATTACATTTTGTCATTGTTGGGCACAAATCTTGCATGAATAACTGCATCAGTGCGGCGTAGCATTAAGGTGATCAGCCTGTGGCACTGCTGAGGTGTTGCGGAGGCCCAGGTTGTTTTGATATCGGCCTTCAGCTCGTCTGCATTGTTCGGTCTGGTGTCTTTCATCTTCCTCTTAACAATACCCCATAGACTCTCTATGGGGTTTAGGTCAGGAGACTTTGCTGGCCAGTCAACCACAGTGATACCATGGTCATTACACCAGGTTTTGGTACTTTTGGCAGTGTGGGCAGGTGCTAAGTCCTGCTGGAAAATGAAATCAGCATCTCCATAAAGCTTGGAAGAAGAGGGAAGCATGAAGTGCCCTGAAATTTCCTGGTAGATAACAGTGCTGACTTTGGACTTGATAAATTATAGCTGTCACGCCGCGCCGCTCATCAACGGCGCCACCTGCTCACACACCTGTCAGTCATCAGCGGCGAGGAATATAGGCTGCCTCGCCCTGAGCTTCGGTCTGAAGCCGTAGACTTCATTTCCCTTTCATGGGCTTCTACCACATTCTCTTCAGCATCCTCGTCACCGGTAAGAAGATCACTTACCTCATCTCTCCAGTTTGCTCCCCTGTGCACAGGTGGATTCCTCGGCGGCGGACAACCCCGTCCCTCGTCTCTCCTCGCTGCTGCACCGAGCCCCGCAGGTGGCTGTCTCCCGGGCTTCCATCCTTGAAGCGCCAGTCATCTGTCCAAACAAGTAAGCTTCTCTCCCTCGCCTATTCTCCTCCTGTGTTGGTGTGCGCTCATCACCCTGTGTCTGATTTCTCCCATAGGGTTGCCGGCTGAACGGTCTCCTGCCTCTGGGTCCGAAGCAGACACCACCACCAACACATTAACATTCCGCAGACACGCACCCAAACATCCCTGCTGTTAATAAACAGTTTGAACTACTCTGAGCCTGTGTGTGTGCGTCTCCTGAGCCGAACGTTATGTCAGTACGGCTTCAGCAGAGCGGCTCGGCAGACGGCGGGCTCGCACACCGGTTTACCATCCTCGAGGCTCGGGTGGATCAGATTGTTTATCAGCAACAGGTGGTTTTCAATCAATTATTAGAATTAACTAACCGATTGAACCGCTTGGACCCCCAACAGCCGTTCCTCCCGACTCGCCAGGGTGGCGCGGCTCCTGCTGTTCCAGCGGCCGTCCAGCCGGCTCCAGTGGCACCGGTTCGGCTCACACCGATTCCGACCCCCGCCCGCTTTAGCGGTAAGCTCGGCGGAGCGCGGGGGTTCATTATGCAGTGTGAGTCCGTGTTCCACCGTGTGCCCGGAGATTTTCCCTCGGATCACAGTCGAATTGGTTACATAGGGAATCTTCTGGAGGGGCGTGCGTTAACTTGGACCTACGCTGTAATGGCGAGGCCCAGTTATGCCACCCTCACCTATGACCAATTCGTGAGGCACTTTCTGGAGGTCTTTGACCATTCTCAAACCGAGACGGTCCAGGTCGATCGGCTTCTCGCTCTCCAGCAGGGAAGCCGGTCGGCAGCGGACCACTCGGTCGACTTCCGGGTAGCGGCGGAGGAACTGGGCTGGGAGGAACGCTCCCTCTGTGGCCTGTTCCTCCGCAGCCTCAATAGTGATCTGAGGGATGAACTGGCTGGTCGGGATATCCCTGGGACGCTAGCGGAGCTGACGTCCTTAGCGGTAAGTTTGGATAACAGGCTGCGCGAGCGCTCCTCGGGGCGGAGGTCTTCTTCTTCTCGCCCTCGTGGAGCCTCGCCGTACCTGTTCCAAGCTCGCCCCCTGGCGGCGCCGCCAGCATCGCGCCCCGAGGAGTCGGAGCCGATGGTGACGGGCTGGACTAAACTTTCCCCTGTGGAGAAACAACGCCGTCGTGAGTTGGGCCTCTGCATGTATTGCGGAGGCGACCAACACACCGTGGAGCGTTGTCCACGGAAGGCCAGTCGGTGGGGTCCGCGAGTCACTGTTGGAAGTCTCGCGGACATCAATCGGTTAGGATCACTTACTCAATTGAAGCTGCCCATCCGTTTCTGCCATAACCCCACTGGGCACCTCACCCACGCACTGGTGGATTCGGGCGCAGAAGGCAGCTTCATTTCACAAAGCCTGGCAACCCGATTGGGCATCCGCTGCCAGGCACTCAACACTCCCATCTCCCTAGTCCATCTCTCCCGTGCCACCCTTGGGAGAGTGACACATCAAACTGTCCCCCTACCGGTCATCATCTCGGGAAACCACCGGGAGGAGATGACCTTTTATGTCCTTCCCAACTCTGTGTCGCCCGTCATCCTGGGGTATCCCTGGCTCCGCCTTCACAATCCGGTCCTGGATTGGAGATCAGCTGGGGTATCGGCTTGGAGTACATTTTGCCTGGGCACCTGCCTCCAGTCCGCTGCCTGCTCGCCGTCCGCTCCTCCTCCAGCAACGGACGCTGCACCCCCGGACCTGTCCCTGGTGCCTCCGGAGTTTCACGACCTGGGTATGGTGTTCAGTAAAGCGAAAGCTATGTCTCTTCCCCCTCATCGGCCCTACGACTGTGCCATCAACCTCCGCCAGGGGGCGCCGTTACCTTCTGGTCGGCTCTACAGCCTGTCTGCGCCGGAGAAGGAGACGATGAACACATATCTGAAGGAGTCATTAAACGCCGGGATAATCCGCCCATCATCGTCACCCGTGGGGGCGGGGTTCTTCATCGTGGGAAAAAAGGATGGGTCCCTCCGCCCTTGTATCGACTACCGGGCCCTCAATAATATCACGGAGAAGGACCGTTACACCCTGCCTCTCATGGACACTGCTTTCCACTCCCTCCAGGGGGCGACCTGGTTCACCAAGCTGGACCTACGCAGCGCTTACCACCTCGTCCGGATCCGGGAGGGAGATGAGTGGAAAACGGCCTTCCGTACCCCGAACGGCCACTTTGAATACCTGGTGATGCCGTTCGGGTTGACCAACGCTCCTGCAGTCTTCCAGCGCCTCATTAATGACGTCCTCCGGGATTTCATTGGCCTTTTCGTGTTCGTCTACCTGGACGATATCCTCATCTTCTCCAAGTCCAGGGATGAGCACCAGGTCCACGTGAGGCGGGTCCTCCAAAGGCTGCTGGAGAATCGTCTGTACGTAAAGGCAGAAAAGTGTGAATTTTACGCCAGGAGTACGTCCTTCCTGGGGTTCATCATCGCCCACGATAAGGTGCTCCCTGACCCAGAGAAGGTAAAGGCGGTGGTGGAATGGCCTACACCTGCATCCCGGAAGCAGGTGCAGCAATTTGTTGGCTTCTCCAATTTCTACCGCCGCTTTGTCCCCAACTTCAGTACCATCGTTGGACCACTGACCCGCCTCACGTCCCCGAAGGTCCCGTTCCGGTGGACCGAAGAGGTCGCTGCCGCCTTTGAGGCGCTGAAGGCGGAATTCTCCTCCTCCCGGGTCCTTCGCCAGGTCGACCCCGCGCTGCAGTGCATCGTCGAGGTAGACGCTTCGGACACGGGAGTGGGGGCAGTGCTGTCCCAGCGGTCACCGGACGATGGCGCCAAACGACCGTGCGCCTTCTTCTCCCGGCGCTTGTCCCCGGCGGAGAGGAACTACGATGTGGGGGACAGAGAGCTCTTGGCCATCAAGCTCGCCCTGCAGGAGTGGCGCCACTGGCTAGAGGGGGCGAACCTGCCATTTGTGGTCCTTACGGACCACAAGAACTTGGAGTATTTACGGTCTGCCAAGCGCCTGAATGCCCGCCAGGCGCGCTGGTCTCTGTTCTTCGCCAGGTTCCAATTTTCTATCACCTTCAGGCCTGGCTCTAAGAACGGCCTGCCTGACGCCCTCTCTAGGCAGTTCACTCCCGTGGAATCGGAGGAGACGCCTCACTCCATCCTGCCCAGGTCGTGCGTCGTGGGAGCCATCTCGTGGGATATCGAGGCAAAGATCCGGAAGGCACAGGAGGTGGAACCTGATCCTGGCGGCGGACCGGAGGGAAGACTGTTCGTCCCATCTGCGGTCCGAGGAGAGGTCATCCACTGGCTCCACACCTCCCGGCTCACCTGTCATCCCGGCACCTCCCGGATGATCAGCCTCCTCCAGCGGTCTTTTTGGTGGCCGGGCCTGCGGAGGGATGCAGCCCGCTACGCCCGGGCTTGCCCAGTCTGTGCCACCAGCAAGTCAGGAAATGCCCCTCCAGCGGGTCTGCTCCAGCCTCTGCCCGTCCCCGGCAGGCCCTGGTCGCATATCGCACTGGATTTCGTCACCGGACTCCCCGTTTCCAGCTCCTTTAACACCATCCTGACCATCGTGGACCGTTTCTCCAAGGCGGCACACTTCGTCCCCCTGCGAGGTCTCCCTACCGCCCTGGAGACGGCGGGCCTCCTCATCCAACACGTGGTCAGGCTGCACGGGATTCCGGTGGACGTGGTCTCGGACCGGGGTCCCCAATTTTCATCCGAGGTTTGGAGGTCCTTTTGCAACGCCATCGGAGCCAAGGTGAGCCTCTCCTCCGGCCATCACCCCCAGTCTAACGGGCAGTGTGAGAGGACCAATCAGGAGCTGGAGGCTGCGCTCCGCTGTGTTGCAAGATCCAAGCCGACGTCATGGAGCAACCATCT
Source organism: Pholidichthys leucotaenia (assembly GCA_020510985.1). Classification (NCBI taxonomy): domain Eukaryota; kingdom Metazoa; phylum Chordata; class Actinopteri; order Cichliformes; family Pholidichthyidae; genus Pholidichthys; species Pholidichthys leucotaenia. Next base: position 169,842,323 of record CM035845.1, read on the forward strand.
CGCCTGGGTGGAGTACGCCCACAATACCGCCCGCTCTTCTGCAACGGGGATGTCCCCCTTCAAGGCGTCCCTGGGTTACGACCCCCCGCTGCTTCCAGCGCAGGAGAGCGAGGTAACTGTCCCGTCAGTTAGGGCGCACGTGAGGCAGTTCCGCTCCACCTGGGCCACCGCGCGTCATGCGCTTTTACGCACAGCGGAGCGCAACAGGACCGTGGCGGACCGGCGTAGAAGACCTGCCCCGGCGTACAGAGTTGGGCAACTTGTCTACGTTTCCACCCAGGACGTCACCCTAAAAGGCGAGAGGAGAAAGCTGGCACAGCGCTTCATGGGTCCCTTTCCCATCACCCGGATCATCAACCCGGTGGCTGTGCGCGTGGCTATTCCCCCCTCCCTCCGCATCCATTCCACTTTCCACGTGTCGAAGGTGAAGCTGGCAGTTACCGACCCCCTTTGCCCTCCTCCTGCAGCGCAACCCGCACCCCGGATGGTTGGTGGCCACCCGGCCTGGTCCGTCTCCTCCATCCTGGACTCCCGGCGCCGGGGTCGTGGGTTGCAATACTTGGTGGACTGGGAGGGCTATGGGCCCGAGCATCGACAGTGGGTGCCCCCGTCGTTTGTGTTGGACCCATCGCTCATCGCGGACTTCCACCGAGCGCACCCGGATAAGCCATCGCCAGGAGGCGCTGCTAGAGGGGGGAGTACTGTCACGCCGCGCCGCTCATCAACGGCGCCACCTGCTCACACACCTGTCAGTCATCAGCGGCGAGGAATATAGGCTGCCTCGCCCTGAGCTTCGGTCTGAAGCCGTAGACTTCATTTCCCTTTCATGGGCTTCTACCACATTCTCTTCAGCATCCTCGTCACCGGTAAGAAGATCACTTACCTCATCTCTCCAGTTTGCTCCCCTGTGCACAGGTGGATTCCTCGGCGGCGGACAACCCCGTCCCTCGTCTCTCCTCGCTGCTGCACCGAGCCCCGCAGGTGGCTGTCTCCCGGGCTTCCATCCTTGAAGCGCCAGTCATCTGTCCAAACAAGTAAGCTTCTCTCCCTCGCCTATTCTCCTCCTGTGTTGGTGTGCGCTCATCACCCTGTGTCTGATTTCTCCCATAGGGTTGCCGGCTGAACGGTCTCCTGCCTCTGGGTCCGAAGCAGACACCACCACCAACACATTAACATTCCGCAGACACGCACCCAAACATCCCTGCTGTTAATAAACAGTTTGAACTACTCTGAGCCTGTGTGTGTGCGTCTCCTGAGCCGAACGTTATGTCAATAGCTGACAAATACCAGCAGATGGCATGGCTCCCCAAATCATCACTGACTGTGGAAACTTCACAGTGGACCTCAAGCAAGTTGGGTTCTGTGCCTCTCCACTCCTCTAGAATCTGGGACCTTGATTTCTAAATGAAATGCAAAATTTCATCTGACTTTCCTCTGAAAAGAGGTCATCTGCTGGTTTTGGTCCACTGTGTGTTATCAAGTCCAAAGTCGGTGCAGCCGTCTAAAACGAAATTTTTAGAGAACTTCATGCTTCCCTCTGCTGACAGGCTTTATGGAGATGCTGATTTCTTTTCCCAGCAGGACTTGCCACCTGACCACACTGACAAAAGTACTAAAACCATATTTAATGGCCATGGTTTCATTGTGCTTGATTGGCCGGCAAACTCTCCTGACCTAAACCCAACACAGAATCTATGAGGATTTGTCAAGAGGAAGATGAGAGACACCAGACTCAACAATGCAGATGAGCTGAAGGCTACTATCAAAGCAACCTTCCATAACACCTCAGCAGTACCACAGGCTGATCGCCTTCATGCTGCACTGTATTGATGCAGTAATTCATGCAAAAGGAGCTCCGACCAAGTATTGAGTGTGCACATGGACATACTTTACTCTGTGTGTAATGAATCTATATAATATACGAGTTTTCTTTTTTGAATTGAATTAGTGAAATAAATCATCTTTTCAATGACATTCTAATTTACTGAGATGCACCTAAAAATCCCCTATAAAAACAAATCTGCATTGTCTAAAATAGTATCTTATGTCCATTTTTTAATTAAAAAAACCTTTCATTGCCTTACAGTTTGGTGTAAAAATCTTTTCACTTTTCCTCCTCCTTCAAACACTAACATCTGTGATTACTCGGCCCACCCACATCCCACAAGGCTTTAATGAAACTTGAAAGTAAAAAAACACAAACATGAGTGATTTCACTCTTGATATATCTTGTAAGTCATAAAAAGCATGTTACAGACATGTTAACAAGAAAAAAAAACTTTTTTGACAGAGTATCACTTTAAGGCATTAAGTGTTGAATCCTCAGTTACATACAGGTATATATGCCATTTCACAGAAAAAACATTTGTGTTGTATAACTCCCTAGAAAGGCTGTCTGCAAAGCTCTCTCTAAAGCAGTCAGTTCCCACTCTGATCACTAATATTAATGAACCCCTAATCTAAATGAGTAAAGGTAGGCCTGTAAAACTAACACATTTTATTGCATGCTATAAAGTCTTAGAAATTGTCACAATAAATAATATTATTGTTGACACGGTGAAGACCATTGCATATCACTACTATAATGACATAACCATAACACTGGTCAACACCAAATTTATTGTCTAAGTTTTTTTTAGCTGATTTAGGACAATTTTGATGTGCTGAATCCAAAAATCACATTGGTTTTGCTCAATCTGGTCAACTTTTTGAACTATGGCCACATGTTTTTTTACATTTTTGTTTACATGTACGGGTATTTTCACTTTATATGATGCAAAATTCTTTTTTATTTCTTAAAATTCTCTAAATTTTGAACAATGATGACATAACATTCAATTTACATGTACTTACCTTTATGAATGTCTACTACTCAATTTACAGTACAACTGTACAACTGCTGTACAACTGCTTATAACTTAACATAAAAACTTGACCTGATCGAGAGAAATGGATGTCATTTTCGGATTCAGCGGTGCAAAATTGTCTTAAATCAGTTGAAAAAACACAGACAACTTACAAAATATTATTTTCGTTATGTTGTGTAATTTATATTTACCAACACTATTTAAAATTGAATTGAAATGGAGAAAAAATATTTAATAAACCCTAAAAAAAAAACAAATAGAATGAATCAAAACCATAAACAAAATAGACACTCAGATTCTGTTAAAAATTCCCCTTAAGCTTGTCAGAAACGGCCCTTTTCAAGGGCTACTGAATGACACCAAATGCACACCGTGGTTTCTGCACACTTATTAACGTAAAGACAGACACAAATGTTAACATACAAGAACTAAATTATAAGGTGCATGGCACTAACAAACAAATACAACATGGTAAATGCTGGAGGAGAGTGGAGCTCAACGTCCAGGGGGACAAGAAGCCAGGGGACACCTGGCCAGGGTCGGAATCCAGCTGGAGCACTACCAAAGCCAGCGGGGCTCACGACTGGAAATAAGGGAAGCACATACCTGGACGGTGCTATCCACCTCTCCTCAACAGCGGCCCCAAACACACTCAGGATGAAACACTCCGCTCCTGAGGACAGGGAAACGTGGAAGAAGGACACAACAAGCCCCAGAGGTTTGCCGTGCCCTTATAAGCAGTACATAATCAGACACAGGTGTGGATCCATGAGTAACAGAATGAATAGCAGCTGTGCAGCTCCGAACAGTTTGACAGCCGGAAGCTGCACAGCGCTATCAAAATAAAACACAACCAGAAACCATAAAGATACGAACACAACAGAACCCAAAATGTATATAATACTGCAGATGCAAAATGACAAAACTAAAAACAGCAAACAAATACAACAGACATGAAAACAAGAAACAAGCGGACAGAAAAACACTAAACTAGACCAGAAACTAGGCATGGCGCCCTCCGTGCCCCAAAATCATGAAAGTGCCCGACCCTCAAGGGGTGGGTCCCAGACACCCCAGGGCAACATCAAAAGCAAAACAAACCCCCCTACAAACAGAAGCCCCCCCCTCAAACAAGAGCAAACTAAAACATAAAATTCCTTGTCCTTAGCAGGGATTCCACATCTCACAGGCAAAGAGAAAATGAGAACTATGCATTTTCAGCGAAAGATCTCTCAGAAAAAACATTGCATCTATAGAGAAACATATAGTATGAAACAAACCAGAAAAGCAACTCACCCCGGGGGGAGGAGGGGGAACCTAGGCATGGAGGGACCGAGACAAAACAAACAACAAAAACAAACCAAAAGAAAACACTCAAGACCCACAACCTGAACACTGCGGTAGCCCAGACTCCAGGGACCTCGGATGGGGGCTAAGGCAGTTCGGGTGGCCTACCAGAGTCCCCAAACCACCAGAGCATAGGGCAAAACGCGTCTAGTGGCCACCCAGAGTACCAGAACCACCCGACTGCATGGCGAATCCCGTCAGGTGGCCTCCCAAAGTGCATGAGCCACCGGTCCACCGAGCACAACATGCTCCCCCCAGGCGGCGGCAGCTGGAACCCCGGCTCCCAGCAACTCGCCTGGTCATCAGCATGAGGAAGGCGGAGTGGTGGAATGGCCTCCAGCAAAAACTGCTGGCCAACAGTGGGGACCGGCAATGGTGGTAGTCGGCCAACAAGGAGGCCGGACGAGGGAAGAGGCTGCGCCATGGGGACCTCCAGTGAGGACGGGAAGTCCCTGATGACCCCAGGCTGAGGCGCGGCACCCAAGGAGGACCCGGACTGGGGCAGCGCGCCCACGGTGGCCCTGGGCTGAGACGTAGCAGCACCCATGGAGACCTCAAATGGAGGGGGAGCTGCACCCACGGAGACCTCAAATGGAGGGGGAGCAGCACCCATGGAGACCTCAAATGGAGGGGGAGCAGCACCCACGGAGACCTCGACCGGAGGGGGAGCAGCACCCACAGAGACCTCGACCGGAGGGGGAGCAGCACCCACGGAGGACCTGGACTGGGGCGCAGCACCCACGGAGGCCTCGGATGGAAGGGCAGCACGGTGGCGCAGTGGTTAGCACTGTTGCCTAACAGCTAGAAGGTTCCAGGTTTGAATCCCTAGGCTGGCAGGGGTAGGAACCTTTCTGTGTGGAGTTTGCATGTTCTCCCTGTGCTGCATGGGTTTACTCTGGGGGCTCCGGTTTCCTCTCACAATCCAAAGACATGCATGTTAGGTTAATTGGTTGTTCTAAATTGCCCCTAGATATCTGTCTCCTATAAGCCTTTAGAATAGAGGGTTAGAACTAGTTAAGCGCTTTGAGTGGTCTTTGAGACTAGAAAAAGCGCTATATAAGTACAGGTCCTTATCCCTTACCCTTAAAGTGCTGATGACACGTTTTTGACTTCCTCTAATTTTTCAACACATAATACAAGATGACGAAATAGGTTGGTCTGTGCAGTTCTAAGTCAAACAGGCTTTTTTTCATGCCAATATCGGACGTTTTCATGAGCGCCACGTCACCCATTGCGTCAGTGGCTGGAAACCCCCCCGGCCATGTTATAACGTCATCGACCAAACACAGCGCTTGGCTGCCCTTTGTACACACAAGATGGAAGCGGTTGAAAACATCGGCGATGGTTCCAGCACATGTAGACTGGAATTGGTTTGTGTTGTCCAATCTTCAGACGATTATAGTTCCGAAGAATGGGATGACAATTAAGAATCTGGGGCATCAAACCATATAGGTTTGAGCTGTATCAAGCGGGCATCATGCCTAGCGAGTCAGACTCAGTGACAGTCAGCTGTTCCTGTTTTGTGTGCATCATCTGCCGTGTTGTCAGCCAGCCAATATTGCCAACACTATCACGACATGTTAGCCACTCCACACAGCCGTGGTTCTGTTGTGCCCCTTGTAGCGATGTCGGTTCTGGGACGCAACCGTGGTTAACACGTCTCCTCTCCATGTTCACTGGGCGATGTCGGCCCCGAATGCCTACTCTTCGTGTTTCTGTTTGTTTTTGTAAGTCTTCACGTTTTGGGATCAGTCTTTATGTTCAATACATGTGCTGTGTTGAATCCTGCGCGTAAATCCTCATTATTTATGCGTAAATCCGCCCTCTCCATGCGCTTTTATGCAGGGCATGGAGATCCCTCTCCATGAAATAATGAGGATTTACGTGCAGGGTTCACCACAGCACATTTAATATAGAACGACAGACAATTCCCAAAAAGGTGAAGACGTACAAAAAACACAAACACACTTACTGGTGGCATTCAGGGGCCGGCATCGCCCAGAGAACAAATGAGAGGAGACATGTTAGCCACAGGTGCGCCCCAGAGCCGACATCGCTTCAAGGACGCATGAGAACCACGGCAAACATGGAGTGACTAACGTTGTGAGACTGCTGAAAATACTGGCAGACTAACAGCAAAGATGACAATACTATGGACCAGCAGTGTGTGTACTTTGCAGCCATTTGCCAGTAACGCACTACTGGTGATAGTGTGATGAGAAGCACCTGGGCGAGGACTGGGAAACATGCAGCAGAAGGGGAATCAGCTGGTGATAATGATAGAGGGGACATGGCCGGACCAGTGAGATGTCAGCATGAGATCACAGAAAGTAAGTCAAAGCTGCGCGTAAATCCATTAATCCTTCCCTTCCGTGTGCGCTCCTCCTGCCTAAAAGCACACGAGGAGGCTTATGACAGTTGGAGCTGAAGCGTGTGATGTGGTCTTTCATGGTCTGCTGTTTATCTAAGCCTGCGACACAACGCGAAAGCACAGTCGTAAAATTAAAACAAGAAACCAGAGAAACTGCGAGCTACAAAGCTGCTGTCATTCTCGTAAACAACACCGGAGTCCGTTCTGTCATTGGGGTGCTGCCTTTAATTCGGTGGGCGGCACCACAGTCCAGTCAGCAGCTGCGGTTTTTTGATGATAACTAGTTTATGCAGGCGCTGTTGTAAATATTATATTGATCATAGACAATGACTTTTGGGTTTACACAACATGCTAAAAAATGTCAAAAACGTGTCATCAGCCCTTTAAGGGGAGCAGCACCAACGGAGATCTCGGGAGAAGGCTCACACGCACAAAATACAGACACTGTGTCAGAGTCACCGGCAGCAGTGGAGCCCGGCGAAGACAGCTCAGGCACAGCGGACGGCTGCATCCAGCCCTCCCCACCCAGAGCCAGGCAAGATTTCGCTAAGACAGCGTGAAAACAAAAAAGAGAACATGCCTGAGCTCAAGCTCCACCACCATCCAGGACTCCGGCGATCCAGGCTGGGGCGTCTCGGCCTTCTCCGTCTGGGCGTCTCTACCCAGAACAGCCACCTCAGGAGAAGGTGAGAGAAACCAGAGAGAAATCACCGGCAGCAGTGGAGCCCGGTGAGGAGAGCTCAAGAGCAGAGGACATCTGCAACTGATTCTCCTCACCCTGAGCCAGACAAGAATTCTCAATATCTGTAGATGTTAAAACAGAACTGAGCACTTGCCTGGACTTGGGCTCCATCACCGTCCAGGACTCTAACAACTCTGCTGCGATGACCCCTGCAGCGGGCATAGTGGTGGATGCAGGTGGCTCCTCCGGCGTGGCAGCTGGAACTGGAGGTTGTCTCACCGCTGGCGCTAAGTCCCATGCAGCTGAAACCCGGGGACATTGCGTTGTTGGCACAGGTTTCAGGTCACGAGGAGCGCTCTTCTCCTGTCCGGAACATGGCTGCGGGGCTGGAACGGGGCTCTTCAGGACCACAGGCTCCTCCGTCGCCCGACGGCTCCACTCCAGGATCAGCGGGTACCCAGGGAAAACAGGAGGAGAGACGGGAGTAGCAGGTGAGGTAATGGTGTCAGCAGAGGCAATGAGGACCCAGTGAGCTGCAGTTGCTGAGCCTCACCACCGGGAATCAGGCACGATAACTCATTTTCAGGTAAGGGAGAAAGAAAAAATACTTGCCTGCATTCCCAGGGCACGATGGTTGCTGCTGCTGTAAGCCCGGAGTCATTCCTCCTAGTGGCTGCAGCAGATGTGGGACCCCTGAAGAAGGTGGAGGAGCCGGCCCTACAGACATGTCTCCAGCTGAATCAGCTGCTGTAGCAGGGATGTCCCTCCCCCTTCTCTGGCGTAAAGCAGCTGGGTGGCGGTGAAAGACTGGGCACGTCTGATCCTGGGGATGTACTGTTAGCTCAGGAACAGACGGGGATGCCTACCAGCCCGCAGGGCATGTGTCGCAGGTTGGTCACCGAAACGAGGAGAGCTATAAGCTTCGGGCAGCTCTATAGATGGGGAAATGCCTCCATGAGCTGAGCCGCCCCGTCCCAGTACTGCAGCACCTCCTTGGGAGTGTGGCAGGAGTGGGCATCCCCGACAATGTCCTCCAACAGCTCAGTTGCCCAACACTCCTCCTCATCCAGTCCGAAACTCCCGTATTCCGTGCGGCCAGTCATGCCAACAGTGGACTAAAAGCGGGAGAACAGAAAAAGGAAAAAAACAAAACAGCAGAAGCGCACAGTGGCTGGTATCCGCCCTGGCCGTGCCCTTCTGTCGTGAACGGCCCTTTTCAAGGGCTATTGAAGGACACCAAATGCACACCATGGTTTCTGCACATTTATTAATGTAAAGACAGACACGAATGTTAACATACAAGATTCAGGAGTCAAAGGCTTTATTATCATGTGCAGTTAAGAAATGCTACATTTCCTGAGCAATAAAATTCTTACTTTGCTCCCCGAACGAATGCCAAGGTAAAAGGTACAGAAACAACAATTCTAATCAGGTCATGGCACACTAACACAGTAACTCAATCCTAATACTAATGGATGCTAATAACACACACACACCAACACACAGTTAGGCAGTTAGGACTCCTTAAGCCAACCTTGATACTAAATACTAAAACTAATGAGTATTAGTAACACACACGAAGAGTGATATAGAGTCCTGGAGAGTTCACATCTGGCAGAGAGAATCACGCAATCCAAGGACGGATAATTTTTTTCGCACATGGGAGTTGTTCAAAACTCCTTACACAAAGATACAGAGTGATAACAATCAAGTCAGTGGCGGTAATGCACCTGTAAGCTGGTTGCCAACCGCCAATCAAATCTAAAAGAACAAAGAAGAAGTAATACACACTAGGAAGTTTGGGCAGTTAAAGCAGTCAGACAAGAGGAATGAAACTGAAAATTCACTGGATGACTAAAGTGATAGTGGAATATTGATATCAGAGATGATGTGAACCTGAGATGGCATGAACCTATGTACAGTGTGCAAATGAGCATTGTGCAACCTGATGTGAACCTGAGATGGCATAGACTTATGTACAGTGTGCAAATGAGCATTGTGCAACAAGCCGTGTATAATTACAAATTACAAATTAGCACCCGTGCTAATTTCTGTAATGGTAGTACCAGTAGACTGTGTATGATAATTAGCAGCAGAGATGATATGGATATCAGACGGGAGAGACTATATCTACTGTACAGGTGAGCAGTGTGCAAATTCAGCAGCCGGTGTGTCAGTTCCTATATACAAGCTGTGTTACGGAGTTTTGGGAGCTGTTATCTGTTCAGCAGTCTGATGGCAGTGGGAAAGAAGGAGTTCTTCAGTCTGGGTGTCCTGCATTTCACACTTCTGTACCTCCAGCCTGAGGATAGAAGTGCGAACATTCTGTGCTGGGGGTGGGTGGGGTCCCGGAGGATGGCGTCAGCTCTCCTTTGGACTCTGCAGTGGTAGATACTCTACAGAGAGGGGAGTGGAGTCCTGATGATCTTCACTGTCTTCACCACTCTCTGCAGGCGTTTGCGGTCCAGGGCAGTGGTGCTGCCATACCACGCAGTGATGCAGTTGGTCAGGATGGTCTCGATGATGCAGCTGTAGAAATTGTTGAGGATCCTGGAAGACATGCCAAACTTCTTCAGCCTCCTCAGAAAGTACAGTCACTGTTGAGCTCTCTTAACCAGCTCTGTGGTGTTGTGTGTCCACTTAAGATCCTTGCTGATGTGGATGCCCAGGTATTTAAAGCTGCCCACCCTCTCCACCTCAAGCTTCCAGATGAACAGCGGCCGATGGGGTCTCCTCCTCTCTTTCCTCACGTCCACTATCATCTCCTTTGTCTTGTCCGTGTTGAGGGTGAGGTTGTTGTCCTCACACCATGACACCAGGTTGGCCACCTCCCTCCTGTAGGATGCTTCATCATCACCAGTGATGCGTTTTATCACTGCTGTGTCATCCGCAAACTTTAGGATGATATTGTCCTTGTGGGAGGCAACACAGTCATGGGTGAAGAGGCTGTAGAGGATGGGGCTGAGAACACAACCCTGTGGGACACCTGTGTTTGTGATGATGCTGGCTGAGGTCCTGTTACCCATCCTGACAGACTGGGGCCTGCCAGTTAGAAAGTCCAGACAAGATACAAGAACTAAATTATAAGGCGCTAACCAACAAGTACAACATGGTAAATGCTGGAGGAGAGTAGAGCTCGATGTCCAGGGGGACATGAAGCCAGGGAACGCCTGGTCACGGGCGGAATCCAGCCGGAGCACTCCCAAAAGCAGCTGGGATCATGGCTGGAAATAAAGAAAGGACATACCTGGACGGAGCTACCCACCTCTCCTCAATAGCGGCCCCAAACACACTCAGGATGAAACACTCTGCTCCTGAGGATGGGGTAACGTGGAAGAAGGGTACGACAAACCGCAGAGGTTTGCCTTGCCCTTATAAGCAGTACATAATTAGGCACAGGTGTGGATCCATGAGTAACAGAATGAATAGCAGCTGTGCAGCTCTGAACAGTTTAACAGCCGGAAGCTGCACAGCGCTATCAAAATAAAACACATCCGGAAACCATAAAGATACAAACACAACAGAACCCAAAATGTACATAATACTACAGATGCAAAATGACAAAACTAAAAACAGGAACCAAATACAAAAGACATGAAAACGAGAAACAAGCAGACAGAAAAAGACTAAACTATACCCGAATACCCCCCCCCCCCCCGGTGCCCCAGGATCATGACAAAGCTAGTATCTCACAGAGTGGTGAATGCTGACAAATGTGATTTTTAGGTTTTGTCAGGGTTAGTTTGTAGTTTTTAAGGTTGCAGTTTTCTTTGTTGCAAAGACATTTTGAATATGTTCAAAATTTCTTTGCAAATTTATTTTTCCCCAGACAGGTGCAAACATTTGCAAAATAGTTGTAAGCGTTTGCAAATGTTTAAAACACATCAATGGCCTAAATGCAAAACCTCCTATCTGAAAAAATGCACTTTTTTTGAGAAAACTAAAAAAAAAAAACAAAAAAAAAAACTTTTGTTTTCTTGCAGAATGCTATTTTTTAAGGATACCTAGTACATAATGCACTGTTTTGGACTATAGTACTATACTGTGTGTTAACAATACCACCTCCTACCTGCACTTTGCAAGGCACTAATGCCTAAGTGCATTTTTCAGATAGGAGGTTTTGCTTTTCAGCCATCAACATGTCAATAAAGTTCTTTTTGGTTTGCCAAGTAGTGAACACTAGAAATTGTTTAAGGACCTTTATGAATCCTTGAAATCTGAATGCTGGGGAGGATTTGCTCAACTTTTTTAGAAGGTTTGGTCCAAGGTTTGCCTGACAATCACCTGGTATTTTACCTGGCAAGTAGACAAAAGGCCCAAAATGTTCCCTAACAGCGGCAAAAGAGTGGCAAGTAGTTGCTAATCATCACAAATACTGTTGCTAACATTTGCTAACAGCTGCTAATGTTTACCAACTGTCTTTCACAAACACTTTCACAAACATTCCCGTACATTGCTATTTGTCACTAAATGTCATTAATAACAGAAGGGAATCCTGATTTTTGCAAACATTCATCAGAAAAGATATCAAATCCAAAAATTCCAACATTTGTCAGCATTCGCCGCTCCATCAGTTCTTAGCTAAACAATGCAGAGTAACAACATTAATTTGGATAAAATGACAACAAGGACAATACATCATGGCCAGAAAAATGATTGAGTTTACTGTTTATTGTGCAATAAGTCAATATATTAGTTATTGTGACAGGCCAAGTAAAGGATGTTTAAAATTGTCTTCCATGTGTTAAATGTAAAGTCAAAAGCTGTAAAAATACTGATATGCAGAACTGAATATCCCATCTACTTATTCAGTAATAAGGGAAAATTACCTCAAACTCGTACACCCTCATGACTTAAAGTCAAACTAGACAGTATTGTCATGAAAATAATTATCTTCTTTTTATTTATATTCTGTAGATAATTATAATGGTTGACAGCACCAGCAGCACTGTTCGTTGTACGTATTTATTGTAATCACATACGTAAGCTATATATATTTAACATAAGTAGCCTGTGACTAGCCCTGCCCTATCTAGTGTTTTGAGCAGCTTGGTGGAGCAGTGGTTAGCACTGTGGCAGCACAGCAAGAAGGTCACGGGATCGATTCCACCCCTGACCATCATGGGTTCGATCCCACCCCATAACCATCGGTGACCCTTCTGTGTGGAGTTTGCATGTTCTCCCCGTGTCCGCATGGGTTTTCTCTGGGTACTCTGGTTTCCTCCCACAGGCCAAAAACATGCAGGTTAGGTCAACTGGTATGAACTGGGGATTCTAAATTGTCCTTAGGTATGACTGTGAGAGTGAATGGTTGTCTGTCTCTCTGTGTTGGCCTTGCGATGGACTGGCGATCTGTCCTGGGTGTACCCGCCTCTCGCCCAAAGATGCTGGGATAGGCTATAGCCCCCCTGCAACCTGAAAAGGTTTAAGCAGTAGAAGACGAATGGATGATGTCTATATATATATATATATATATATACTGTATATATATACTGTATATGGTCAGTAAAAACGTCACAACTGATAGCATAACTGGGTTGATGCCACGTGTCTCTTCCAAGCAGTTGGCGTAAGAGCAAGTTCGACACCTACTGGCCAGGAGGTCAGAATCTCGTCCCCTATCACCTTTAAATAAAGTCACATGAGTGAAGTCCTCCACCTGCTCTAGATTCCCCCAAAATGAAAAAAACAAAAACCAACAACTTCGTTCAGCACTAGCTTCCTTCACGTAGCACTCAAAGTGGAAACAGCCCTTGTTATTACATCATGCCATAACCTTGCTATATGCATTCCGCCCTGTAGCACTGTTCCCATTTTGACACCATGTATGTGTACGTGGTAGATCTGTAGAGTGGAATGTACTGTATGTAAGACTCTGGTTTACCCCTGTAATCACATCTAAGGACAGTTTTACTCACATTTTCTAACCCATTTCTGTACCCTGGCTCAACTGACACCACAAAACCAACTGTGAATCCTGAGAGCTTGAAAAGGGTGCCCTGCCTCCGTCATGATTTGATGATTATTCTGAAATACATTAGCTATCAGACAACAGATCTGACGGCTGCTGTGCCTTCATGAACCAAAACCTCTTCCTGTTGACAGTGATCACGGCTGTGATTAAGAACGCCCGTCTACCCTCTACAGTCATTCAGCTTTATTTCCTGTCCGGTTCACTTTCTGTCTAATGGAAACAAAACAAAAGCAATTCCCAGTCTCCTGTTTCATTTCTTTTTCTCTGTTTTTAATTCCCTCTCTTTTTCACTACACTCCAGGGTCACCATCTGCATGGCAACACTCGCAGCGTGACACTTCCATAACGCAGGAGGAAAAGAAGCAAAGAGCATGAACTCCTCTCTCTCTCTCTCTCTCTCATTTTTTCCTTTTTCTATTCATAAGCCATCCACAATTTATTAGCTCACTCGCTCCTCCTCTCTATATTTTCTTCTCAGTGCAGTGTGACCAGTGTAGGTTTATGAAAACTTGTTTGAATATTTTCTGTAATGATGCTTTTGACAGTATTTGCTTTTTTTGGCACAGTTAGGTAACATTTTATAAGTCTGATAATTTTTCACATCAAATCTAATTTTTAAAAAAGGAAGCTATTTTTAGATAAAAGGACATTTTTTTTCTTGTGAAGGATTAATTAATTAATAAACATCACCATGGCCTATAATTATGCCAAATTTTAGATTCAGTAGATTACTTTTAAAAGATAATCTTTACAAATAAATGCCACAGTTAATGCAGAACATATTCATCGACAAGCGGAATAATGATTTCCTTTACAGATAGCCTCTGGTGCTGCGCAGATTCTATCTGACCTGTTGGTGTGACCCTTGGAAAAACCAGCTCTTACCACGCACAGTCAGTTTTGTCTTTAGCCTCTGGTTATGCACTGTCTGATTTTATTTATTTATTTTTGAAATGTGCATACACACACAAGCACACAGATTATCTCAGCTTTTTCCCCCTTGATTTCCACCAGGCAGAGCGCCAATGTTTTTCTTTCCTCTCGCTTCACGTTCACCTCTCATCCCTCTCTACTCTTCCACAACTCAGCTCAGCTTTTGCCTTTGGTTTGCACAAAAAAAAAGCTGTTTATTTATTCAGACGAGATCTATTTTTTTTTCCCACCTCTTCTCACCCTTTTGGCCTCATGCTCATTGTCTTTTCTTTTCCCCTCTGGTTACATGCAATGGCATACGAGAGCCATGGGAGAAATTTATTAAAAAAAAAAAAAGGATCCCGAGGGAGCGAGTAGCAGTCAAGGGGAGGGGGTTGCAGATTTATAAGAAAAAAAACCCTTTGCACATTTATGATGAAAAAAGATGCAAATAAACATGAAAAAAGCCACAAATTTATAAGAAAACACACGGCTGGAAATCTGCTAATTTATGAGATGAAACTAAATAGGGTCTTTTTGTCTCATATGTTTGTTTTTTCTTTGTGTGTGTGGGGGGACAATAGAAAATTTGCCATTATTTTCTTGCAAATTTCTAGAATTGATATAAATTTGCAACTCATCTCCCCACATCCCTGGGCTCCATTAAAAAAAGGGAGCATACTCTTTTTCTTCCTGCTCTTAAGTGTTTCATTTTGAAGAATTTGAAGCATTGTGTCAGTGGGGGAAACACTCACACAAGTTCTAAGCTCCTTTATGGGACCCGGTTGTGGTGCACCTGGCAGCAATACCCTTTGAGAATAAGACTATTACGACGTATATCAGGAAAAATACAGCCAGGGGGAATGATTAGTCTGAGTTTGTGTGTGACAGAGTGAGAGGATTGGTGGAAAAAAAAGAGGGAGAGAGAGAGGGTGTAGTGCTCCAGGTGGTGCATTATTAAACAGATTTGTCACTTTGGGTGAGAGGTGTTAAGTGTGTGTTAACGTGTGCAAAGATCAATGTATAGGTGGCAATGATCAGTTAGAGTTAAGAAAAGCTTTATTACGACAGGCACTCTTTTCCATTAACCAGTCAGCAACTGTGTTTTTGCATCATGCATGAACAAAGTGTCATGGTTTAAATTTGGCATGGTTATCTTGTTAGGCAGTATATAGATGACACACTTGTGCCCATTTAATGGGTCAATATAGGCTGTAATGCTGTGCATTCTATGCAGAAAATGAATTAAAAAAAACATCCTGTAAAGTGAAAAGAGAGCAAAAAATAGAGAGCAAAAACCAGACTATCAGTGATGGTTTAAGCAGCTCATTCTGGCCTAATGAAATCATCCCAGGACTGCTCAGATCTCCAGACCGATGAACTTGACCTTGAGCACTACCTGGATGTAGACCCACCTGTGGATCATTGTGAGTGTGTTTGGTGACCATCGGGGGAACTGTCTAGGAGGAGTCGCGATTCTCATGAAATGTGGACAGGTGGACAAACGGACACCACATCATCACATTAGCTCTTTTTGGCTTTGCTGGAATGAGCTAAAAACAAAAAGGCTGAAAGCTAAAAAAAAAAACAAAAAAACAATACATTTGGAGCGAATTGTTTTCAATACAGCAAATATCAGTTACACAGTAACAGATATCTAAATTATTATCAGAAATAAGTGAAAAACTCAATATTAATAGTTGACAGCTTATTCTGGGGGGACAGCACCAAAAGGCTCCATTTTCCAAAGGTCTAGCAGATGGAAGGTACTTCAACCCTTAAAAACGTATGGGTGCATAATGAGTTAAATTCACCACAAGGACAACTGCTACAAATAGCTAAATTAGCTGTCACAACCAAAACAATTTTGCATCAGTTTCTTTAATTTCTATTAAGAATTTTAAAATAGCAGGCTTGATTGCCAAGATTGACTCATTCCTTTCGGCCAACCTCAAGTGGATATGTGTGAGTGTCATGCTCCTGGGCACGGCTGGGCACCGTGCCCATTCTTAAGTTAAGTTTTGTTCTTTTCTGTCTGTTTATCTTGTCCAGTTACTGTCATTTTGTATTTGCAATTATGTTTACATTTTGGGATTGTTTTGTTGCTGTTTCATTATGGTTTCCGGTTTGTTTTATTTTGACAGCACTGTGCGGCTTCCAGCTGTCAAACTGTTCGGAGCTGCACACCTGTCATTCATTTTGTTATTTTCTCCACTGAACCACATTTAAGGGGCCCGACAATGTTTCCCGGTTGTCGTACCCTCTTCTATGTTGTTTCCCTCAGTTGCTGTGACCTGCGCTGAGTGTATTGTGGTTGCTGTGGAGGAGAACGGGAGACCTCCATCAAGGTTTGTTTTCCCTTTATTTTCAGCTGTGAGATCCACGTTTTCCTGGGCGTGCTCCGGCTGATTCTGTCCCCTTGCCCAGCGTTCCCAGGCTACCTCACCCTGTAGACGTAGCTCCCCTGCTCTCCTCCAGCACCTGCTTATATGTGTTTTTTGTAGTGTTGTGTTTTGTGTCTTTACATTAATAAATGTACAAACTCACAGAAAGCGTTTGGTGTCCTGCTTAGCCCTTGAAAAGGGTGCTTTATGACAGTGAGACTGCAGCTTCTTGCAAGTAGATCAAAATTCATATTGGTTTGCTTGGAAGATTTCAAAAAATGTCAAAAAAGGAAATGTAAAAATAAATCCATAAAAATCATGAAAATTGAGTTTCCCTTTCATCAGAGTAAAGATGGTAGCCTCCAACTCTAAGCTCTTGTCTGCCCAGTCTCTTTTCCAACACAAACCCACATGTAGTGAAACATAGCAGCAGCACTGGAGAGGCACTTTTATTTATTTTACAGAAAATAACAAGGTGGGTTTGCACTTTGTTTAATAATAATGATGGTCCCTCGATTCGAGGATGACATGCATGTGCAGCTATCTGTGAACACGTAGATGTTTCTGCAGACCAAGTCTGGGCTTGCAGAGCCTGAAACAGATAGGACACAGGAATTCCGCTGTCGTTGCAGGGATGGACGCTGCTCTGTGGCAACATTCTCTGGCAGCCTGTGCCTGGTTGCGGTGCTCCTCCTCTAGTGAGGCTGATGCTCTTTTTATGAGAGCACGCCAGCACTGCCTGTCTTGTGCTTTGTGAACAAGTTCAGCGAGGGAGATGTCACACCACTTGAGGCTGTCTTTTAAGGCATCCTTGTAGCGTTTGCAGGGGCGACCTCGTTTTCTGTGCCCCTGCAGAAGCTCACCAAACAGCAGCTGCTTTGGGATGTAGTTGTCCTCCATCCTGATGACATGGCCTGACCAGCGGAACTGTGTCTTCAGAAGCATTGACGCAATGGGGACAGACCTGGCTCTGTCAAAAACTTCTGTGTTGGTGATTCTGTCCTGCCATTGTATGCCAAGGATGGAGTGTAAAGCACATTGATGGAACTTCTCCAGCTGTTTCAGATGTCGCCGATAAACCGTCCATGTCTCACAGCTGTATAGATGTGAGGTAAGGATGACAGCGTTGTACACTTTGAGTTTTGTGGCCAGGGTAACATTGTGATGGTTCAATACCCTGTTGTGAAGTCGTCCGAGAGCTTGGCTCGCTTTACTGATTCTGGCTGAGTTCTCTTTGTCCAGAGAGCCAACACTGGATATTACGCTTCTGAGGTATGTGAAGCTGTCAACAGATTTTAGCTCTGTGTTGTCAATCA
Organism: Pholidichthys leucotaenia; assembly: GCA_020510985.1. NCBI lineage: Eukaryota > Metazoa > Chordata > Actinopteri > Cichliformes > Pholidichthyidae > Pholidichthys > Pholidichthys leucotaenia. The sequence goes on from CM035845.1 coordinate 169,860,176, forward strand.
CGATAGTGGGCTGTGGAGCATTTGTTTGGTGCAGGCTGGAATAGCACCTCAGTTTTTCTCAGGCTAATGGTGAGACCAAACTGCTTTGAAGCCTCAGAGAACTTATTAAGCATAGTCTGCAGATCCTCTGACTTGTGAGCCATCAGCGCACAGTCATCTGCAAAGAGAGCTTCCTGGATGAGACTGGTGAGCGTCTTTGTTTTAGCAGTCAGTCTGCGCAGGTCGAACATGAACCTGTCATAATGGTAGCGAATGTACACGCCCTCTTCTAGGTCCTGCACTGCTTGCCTGGTGACACAGGTGAAGAACAGATTGAACCGGACTGGTGCCAAAACGCAACCTTGTTTCACCCCAGTGGAAATGTCAAAGAGTTCTGAATGTTCACCACTGGAGAGCACCTGCCCAGTCATACCATCACAGAAGAGCCTGATGATCTGGATGAACTTGTGTGGACAACCAAAGCGAGCGAGCACTGACCAAAGGGCCTCTGTACTGACAGAATCAAACGCCTTGGTCAGATCGATGAAGACAGAGTAGAGGTTAAGATTTTGCTCTCGGCATTTCTCTTGTACCTGCCTCACTGTAAATATCATGTCGACTGTGCTGCGACCCGGGCGGAATCCACACTGAGCCTCTGGTAGGTTGGTCTCTGACAGCATGATGAGTCTGTTCAGGATGATCCAAGCGAAGATTTTGCCTGCAACTGACAGGAGTGAGATGCCCGTGTAGTTTCCACATTCGGCTTTGCTGCCCTTGTTCTTGTACAGCGATACAATCAAAGCATCTGGATTTATTTAGATTTAAAATGATAGAGGAACCCTTTACTTTTTACAAGTTAACTTTATAAAAGCTACACTGACAGAGCAACTCAGTGGTGCAGTGGTTAGTGAGTACTCTGGCTTTCTCCTACAGCCTAAAGATATGCACATTAGATTTACTGGTATTGGAGCACGCCATGAAGGCAGCAGCATAGAACCTCTGCTCCCGGCGCGGTCATATTGAAAAAGCCCTTAAAACGCGAAAACCTATAGAACTACCAGCTCAAGACGATCAACTAAAAGGGCAATGGTAAAAGGCAAGTCAAAAACCAAGAAACAGGCTGAAACTACGGAGTTTGATACCGAAGAAACTGAAGCTAACGACGACAGCGTCGGTTTGGCTAGTGCTGGTGCCAGCAAAATGGAGGAAGACGACAGCATTGATTTGAAGGCGATACTGATGGAAATCAGGGACTTCAGGAAAGAAAATATGCAACAGTCGAATGAAGTTAAAGCAGAAATCAGCAAGATTAATGCAAGACTCGAAACAGCGGAGGAACGCATTTTGGAAACGGAGGAACGAGTGGAAACAATAGAGGAGGTGATTACAGAGCTCGTGAAACTCCAGTCTAAGCTACAGGCCCAAATCACCGACCAGGAGGGGCGTTCTCGTAGAAATAATGTACGGATATATGGTGTGATTGAAAACGAAGAGAAAGGTGCTCCGACCATGATAGATTTTGTTGAAAATCTTCTGAGGGAAAAGCTCCAACTGCCCTCGACACTGGACTTGCATATTGAACGCGCACACCGCGCCCTGGCGGCAGTTCCCCCAGCCGGAGCACCACCTCGATCCATCATTGCACGCTTTACCAGTTACAAGAGCAAGGAAGAGGTGCTCAGGAAAACTTGGCAAATGAGGGGATTCCAGTGGAAAGGCAAACAGATCAACCTTGATCACGATTATGCACCTGACGTCCTTAAGCAGAGACAGACATACGCAGAGGCTAAAAAGATCCTAAAACAACGAGGGATACGTTTCCAGACCCCGTTTCCAGCTAAACTCCGAGTGTTCTACCCAGACGAAACAAAACTTTATAACACCGCTGAAGATGCAACTAAAGACATGTTTGACAGAGGATTCCCAGTCACTGTCTACAAGCCACCGGAGACACTGATGGCACGGATTCAGAAAACAGCGTGGACCACTAAACGAAGCACAAGAGGAGAGCGACGCACACCGCTGGATCCGGGTCAGATGGGACCATCATCAATAAAGAAGAAACTGCAACAATACAGAAGGGAATCCATGTAAAAACGCCAATATAAATCTGCTGTTCAATTTATAACCCAGTTACAGGTAATCTGATTTAATAATGACTTATCCGTAGTTTATTTTATTTTATTTTATTTTTTTTATTTTTATTTTTTTTATATATATACATGGTTTTTCTATTAAGAGATAATACAATAACTAAACACGAGAAATGAGTGAAACCTAAGACTTATTGCCAATCTAAATCAGCTACCGGGAAATGACTGTTCAGGCATAATATGGAGGAAAGGCGTGACGATAGACGCTCCACTAGAGGGCCCACCCTGACGCAAGTGGCTTACCCTCTTAAAGACTCACAACATCAGGTCTTACAGGGTTTGTTTTTCTTTAAACCCCACAAACGGAAATCCTGGTTTATTTCCTCAAATGTTTGTTATTGTTTTGTTTGGCTGCAGTTCAGAGCAGCACTGTTTGGACAAGTGGTATACTTATGTTTATTAATGAAGAGAAAAAGAAAAACAAATTATAGCCAATAATCAGACTATCAATGTCATCTCCTTTAATGTAAACGGAATTATCAGCCCACAAAAAAGGTCCAAAATACTCTCCAAACTCAAAAAAGAAAAGATACATGTGGCCCTTCTGCAAGAAACACATGTATTAGACCAAGAACTCAAAAAGCTTAAACGAGGTTTTTATAAGTATGTCTATGGATCATCATACAAACTTGGCCACCATAGAGGTGTTGCAATTCTCATTTCACGACAGATTTGTTTTGAATATTTATCTGACAAGAAGGATAAAGAGGGGCGATATATATTGGTAAAAGGAAAAATTGATGGCTCATTAGTAACTATTCTCAACATATACGCACCACCAGGAAGTAATTGGAATTTTTATAAACAGATGTTCGAAATGATGGTATCTGAAACTGAAGGAATGTTGATATGTGGAGGGGACATGAATGTACGGTTGTCAAAACTGGACAGTTCTAAGAAAGACTCTGCACAAAAAAAATCAATAATAAAGAAAATAAACAGTATCATGAGTGAAACCGGAATTATTGATATCTGGAGAGATTTTAACCCTTCTGGACGCGATTATACACATTTTTCTGCCCCCCATTCTACATATTCGAGAATTGATTACTTCTTCACATTTAATAAAGACAGATATAAGATTAAAACAAGTGATATTGGCACAATTGATCTGTCAGATCACTCTCCAATATATCTATCTATCTGTATGAATGATACTCGCAAAACCACAACTTGGAAACTTAATTCCAATATTTTGAATGATTCAAAAATGAAAGAGAAATTAAAAGAAGAAATTGATGAATACTTTAAGGAAAATGATAATTGGGAAGTGTCACCATCCATTTTATGGGATGCTTTTAAAGCGGTTATAAGAGGCAAAATTATTGCCAGCACCTCTTTCATTAAAAAACAAAAAAAAGAAAAACTCGAAAAATTACAAATGGATCTTAAGGAACTACAAAGACAACACAAAATTACTTTAAACAATGACAAACAATATGAAATAAAAAGATTACAAAAAGAAATTGATAACATATATTCTGATGAAACGCAAAAAAAGCTTATCTATCTTAAACAAAATTATTATGAGGCTGGAGGGAAATCAACGAAATGGCTAGCTTTTAAACTAAGAAAACAACAGGCTGATAACACAATTTATAGAATAAAAAATCCCAAAACTGGGATTACACATGATGATATTACAGAAATTCAGGAGAGTTTTGTAACCTATTACAAAGACCTTTACTCACAGCCTAAATTAAACAATGGTGACCACATTGAAATCTTTTTAAGTTCACTAAATCTTCCCGGAGTCACGGAACAGGAGAACAGTAACCTAATAAAAGAAATCACAAATAAAGAAATCAATGATGCAATTACAAGACTAAAACCACATAAAAGCCCTGGCCCAGACGGCTACTCTGGTGAATGGTATAAGACCTACAGGGAGGAATTAATTCCAAGACTGAGGGAAGTGTGTAACTGGGTATTGAAGGGAGGGGATCCACCTCCCTCATGGAAAGAAGCGATTATCACTGTCATCCCAAAAGAGGGAAAAGATAAATTGAATTGTAGCCAGTATCGACCAATATCAGTCTTAAACTTAGACTACAAAATATACACGTCCATAATAGCAAAGCGACTTGATAATATTATACCCAGACTTATTAATCATGATCAAACTGGTTTTATCCGCCAGAGGCAGACTCAAGACAGTATTAGAAGGACCCTCCACGTTATACACCATATTAAAAAAAATAAGATTGAGGCATTGTTTATGGGTTTAGATGCTGAAAAAGCATTTGACTCAGTGAGATGGGCATTTCTTTACAAAGTTTTGAATAAATTTGGATTTCACCATATAATCATTAAGGCCATCCAGGCAATTTACCACAAACCAACAGCCAAAATAAAAATAAATGGTAGTCTTTCAAAACCAGTCTCACTTGAAAGATCATGTCGCCAGGGCTGCCCCCTTTCACCAATTTTATTCACTTTATTTATTGAATCGCTTAGTCAATACATTAGACAAGATAATTTAATTGAGGGAATTGATATACATGGGGACATTCAGAAGATATCACTTTTTGCAGATGATGTCCTAATTTATTTAGGTCAACCAAATAAATCTCTACCTAGATTGATGGAGATATTAGAGCATTTTGGATCACTTTCAGGTTACAAATTAAATATTGAAAAAACACAAATTATGACCTTAAATTATCAACCCTCAATGGAGTTAAAAAATAAATACGATTTTAAATGGGACAAAGACTCCATGAAATATCTTGGCGTGATATTAAGTAGAGACACTGGAAAGTTGTTTGAAAAGAATTATGGCCCATTAAATTCCAAAATAAAATTGGATTTAAGAAAATGGAGTCTAATACCAACTTTAGGACTAATTAATAGAATAGAATCAATAAAAATAAACATTTTACCCCGATTACTTTACCTTTTCCAAACTCTCCCAATTGAAGTGTCAAAACAACAATTTGTAGAATGGGACAAGTTGATTTCCCGCTATATATGGCTTGGGAAAAAACCTCGAATAAGATACAGTACATTACAACTGCCAAAGGACAGAGGTGGCTTATCTTTGCCATGTATGAGGGACTACTACTACTCTGCCCAATTAAGACCATTGGTTTGCTTATGTGATCCAATGTTCAAATCTAGGTGGAAAGATATAGAGGAAAAAATCACTAAGGGCCCTCCTATACAAGCAATGATAGCAGACAGGAAATTGCAATCACATTTGAAAGACCCGGATAACCCCTGGCTAAAATTCACTTTTAAGATTTGGAATGACGTAAGTAGAGAGAACAAACTAACCAAGACTGAAATGATGTTAAGATGGTGCGCTTACGACACAGAATTTTTACCAAACCGTAATGACACAAGATTTCAAAAATGGACGTCAATGGGACTCACTTCATACTTCACATTTAACCACAAGGGGGAGCTAGCAGACTTCCAAACCCTTAAATCAAAAAAGGGGCTAAATAACCAAGACTTTTTTAGATACCTACAGTTGAGACATAGATATAATGAAATTATAAGGACCAAGACTGATAAGGAGGATAATAAAATTCTAAATATATTTCAAATGGCCTTTAGCACTACTACTGTTCAGAAAATTATAGCAAGATTTTATCAGGGACTTCAAGCAAACAAATCCACCAATACCCTATATATTAAGAAGAAATGGGAAAAAGAAATAGGATCAGCAATAGATGATAGTGACTGGGAATCATTATGTACAGTGCAATGGAAAACTACTTATTCAACTATTTGGAGGGAATTTGGATGGAAAAATTTAATTCGTTTCTTTATCACCCCAGTCCAAAAAAAACACCAAAATCTAGGTACCGATTGTTGGAGACTATGTGGAAATGAAGAGGCTAATCATTATCATGTATTCTGGGCCTGCCCAAAAGTTACCCCATTTTGGAAAGACACACATAAGTGCCTGGAAAAGGTTTTCTCTACCCATGTCCCCTTTGACTTCCTGTACATGTTCTTAGGTTTGGAAATTCCTAACATAGCCTCATTTGCAGATAAATATTTAATGAGAATTGTACTATTGTCAGCAAAGAAAGTCTTAACGAGAAAATGGCTCCAAACAGACATACCAAAAATTCAGGATTTACATGATATGGTATACCAGATATTTATGATGGAAAGGATTACCATGTCTTTACGACTACAAAGAGATAAATTTGATAAATACTGGCTTAAATGGACCCAATATACAGGAAATCAAAGGAGAGACTTTAAGTAATCTATCCCATTGAAGGGAAGAAAAGAGCGAAAGCGAAAAAATTTAATACCACTTGTCCACTGTTCAGTTTTTGTTTATATGTTATTTTTTATACTGAAAAAAAAAAAAACTTATGGGAAGATTAATCGAGGGCATTTTCTTGTGTATTATTTTTTTTTATTTATCTTTCCTTTGTAATAAAGTACTGCTCTCAATGTAAACAATCTGACCAAGATCACCAATAAAAATATAATTGAAAAAAAAGATTTACTGGTATTAAGTCAGGATTCCAAATTGTTCATAGGTTTGAATGTGAAAGTCAATGGTTGTCTGTCTCTATGTGTTGTCCCTGCGATGGATTGGTGATCTGTCCAGGGTGAATAACGCCTCTTGTCCAAAGAAGCTGGGGTAGGCTCCAGCCCCCCTCCCACCTGAAAGTATTAACGATTATGACAATGGATGGTTATGCTGACACTTAATAAATCAGAAATTTGCAGCTTCATCTTTGAGCAAACATATTTGAAAAAAGAATGAAATAATTTCCTGTCTTTTGTAATAAAAAAACATTAACATCAAAAATCGGAGGTAGCATGAACAATCTGTGATTTTATTTTTAGGCCATATCACCCAGACCTACTTGGAAGTCCACATCAGCTTGAGTTTTGAGCTCCAGATGTTGAAGTTTTTCTTCTTCACATCCCCTCATGATTATTTTAAGACCACAGTGATACACAGAGCTATAGCATCTTTCCTGTATTACATTAGATTGATTCATTTCCTGCATCCTAACCTGGACCTTGAACTGTAGTTTCATCCAAAACTAAAAAGATTTGCACGAGTTTGTAAAAATTTAATGCAAGATAAACACACAGCTCATCAACATATGAAGTGTGTATGTGTGTGTGCGTGTGTTTTGCAGTTGTGCTTTAAATCCCTGTGGCTGCTGTTGACTAAGCTGATCTTTGTTAGGGTACAGAGAGAGAGAGAGAGATGCTGCTGCTGAATATGCCACAGCAAGCAGCAACACTTTTTTAGTCAAAAATAACATTAAAGAGACAATGTCCTCTGTGCATGCATGCGCGTGCGTGTGTACTCTAAGCCTGCAGGGGGGTGGGGAGGCTGGGTAATCTTTCTGTAAGAAATCAACAACTAAATCCAACAACTAAAAAAAGGATGGAACAGGTAGAGTCCAGGAAATCACACAGGTAGAACAAAATACATGCACGCAGTAACCTGTCTAAACTGCCTAAAAGGATGAAAATGATGCAGATTCAGAAGTGAAAGAAGCAGGAGAGAAAAATGCTCTACGTTTAGAAGGCAGAGACAGAGGAATGAGTCTCAAACTGATGGATGAACAGGACATACAATATTTCCAAATTATCCATAGATGTTTCAGAGCAGCCTGAAATTGTGGAAAACACCCCAAAATCAAATGTGACTACTATTCCCTAAATAAAGCCAAAGTTTTATAATCATATTACCCCTTACACTTCAATACCTCTAGCTCTTTTTCCCCCAATTCATAATCAAATCAAAGAAGAACTTAAATCTTTAAAAATATAAGATATGTCTGATATAATATTAAACCTACAAAATAAATCTAAAGGACTAAAAAAAAAACCATAGGAAAACTTAAAACCATATTTGGAACTTTGCAAGACTGTAAAGCCTACATCTACTGTGCAATCCCAGTGTAGTTGGTGTGTTGCTTTCTCATTCCTTATTTTATAGGTCACCTCTGAACTTCCAGCAAGTTTTATTCAGGCATCTGCACCACTAGCATTAGGGGTGGGAATCATGAGGGACCTCGCAATTCAATTTGGATCACGATACTTGGGTCACAATATGATTCTATCACAATTCAACGATCATCACGATATTGTGATGGCAAGTATCACAATCCCATATATTTCCAATTCTATTAACTTACTCAACCTCAACTCATGTCCCAAAGTAAAACTGCTGACATCTCTTTCATATAATAAAGTATTCTTGGGGCTTCATTTTCCGCAGAGATGTGTCTCTGCACACAGGGAGGGTGGTGGACGGTTTTGGAATAGAGTCCCACTCCAGCTACGTTTAGCTAACTCTGTGGACTCTTTTAAAAAGCAGCTGAAAACTTTTTTGTTTAACAAGGATTTCCATTGAGTTTCAATTCAACTGCTTTTTAATGGTACTGTATGTCTGATATTTTTAAATTATTTTAATCTTGTGTTTTAACTTGTTTCTGTATTTATAAAAATATTTTTTATCTATCAACTTCCTCTTATTCTATTTCATTGTACAGCACTTTGTGACTGCATATCTCTGAAAAGTGCATCATAAATAAACTTCACTTACTTGGTGATTGGAGAAAAAGCTCCATGCTGGTGTGTTTTTAGCTTAGCTGTTGCTGATGCTGCTCCGAGATGTGCTGGCCCGCATGTTCCAAGTGTTTTGGGATTTTTTTGGTGCAACGCTTCTTGTGGGTTGTGTGTCATGTCAAGGTCTTTCCTTGCATATTTGTAATAAAATCCAAAAAAGGTCCAACATTTTAGCTAACTTTGAGCTAACCCCTTCCTAGCTTTCAAAACTGGTTGCAAATCCTGTGAAACAAGCTATGACTTCACTTGACTGGGTGTTTGCTTGGTTCCCTCTAGTGGACTGAACATGCAATTGGTTGAATAACCAAGAGAGTATGCAGCATTTACATGATAATTAATAAAAGATCGATCCATGTGTTTAGGGATTGGTGCATCGTCGTTAATGCCAAGTATCGCGATCCATCACTGAATCAATCTTTTGTCCGCCCCTAATTTTCATATATGTTTGTTATCTGAGTGATTTAACTTTTGTTCTTTACCTACTCTAAAATTCTCCCACAGTACTTTGAACTTCTGCTTGTATTTTCCGCTATACTGTTCTGAATGTTAGTTCAGGTAGTTGGGGCAGTGGTCTGCTGTTGGATGGCTACGTACATATTTACAGTATAAAGCTGATAGCAACCTTGGAAACTGTTGGATATTTTGAAGGCAATGCCACAGAGACAGCAGCCACTGTGGGGAGGCTTTGGGCATTGCTGTTTATACTGAGAATCAAATTTTTCTTAAACAACAGAAACAAGTAGCTAACATGTTACTGGGGCCTGTGTTTACTGAAAGGATTTTGTCTACCAACATCCTTAATTCACTGTATACATTGTAGCATCAATTCCTTTGGCTCCAATCTATAAAATCACTCTTCACCTTAAAGAAATTGTTTCACCCAAAATTCTGGTCAAGAATTGTTTCCTTCACCTAAGAAACACAGTTTGAAAACACATTCCATGGTCATCATCATCATCATAGCAGTCTGTCGGGGGCGACAATGACCGTTTCATTTAGGTCTGATCAGATTCCTCCATGCAGCTCTGTCCTTCGCCCTCCGCTGCCAGGAACTCCTGACCTTGTTAACCAGGGCAACGTCCGAGCCAGTATGAGTTGCTTTCTGACTGACCATTTCATGAGACTGCTTGCAAAGTATTTCAGTACCACTATCTTTTGCTGGACTAATGGCACATTCTTGGCAGATAGAGGTATTATCAGTGGCAAGGACAGGCCAAGACAAACTGACTCCAGTATCTGCTGCAGTGACTGACCAGATGATTGGTCTGTCTATCTCTGCTCTTTGTGCAGTGCACGTCACGATGCACCGACTGGCAAAAGTCCACCACTCCAAAACAGACCTTGCGACAGATGTGTTTATCTGCCAGGATGTCCAGTCTCACCCCGTGTAACTGGGAGTGGTCCACCACAGACCTGTGACAGATACTGTCTTTAGTTCTGCCAGGATGCCCAGTTTCACCCTCCACACCCTCGAAAGGGCGGGGTTGCCGGTTGAGTTGCCGACGGCCCAACCCATGAGACAGGTAGTACTAGTTTTCATGGTTATCCGGTAGCAAGCAAACCAATGCCTGACCCAACAAGGTCAGGCATTGGTTTGGCATTGGTCAGGCATTTCCATGGTAAAAGGGACAATAAGGATCCCATCCAGGAATGGATTAGTCTGCAATCACAAATCCCGGAACTTACTCCCCAACCAGGTAGTTTTATGCTTCAAGAACTGTTTGAAATCTTCCAGATACATTGAACTGAATTCCACAGGTCTCTAGGAATTATCCACAGCTCAACATTATCCCCTTTTGGACAACTCCGGAATATGTTTGCATTACTTCTGTCAACTGCTGGACTGTTTGTTTTTCTTTTATTTGACTGAACATTAACTCTCTCTCAAGTTTTCATTCCTCAGGATAATTCTCAGGACACTATTTGAAGAGATGACCAACTCTGTTATGAACAGTCATGGTTTAAAATGTTTCATTAATCATTGGTTTAAATGTATTGCATGTTTGAAAATGTTTAAACGAACCTTACTCTAATGCATGTAATTATAGAGGGACAAATTTATGAAAATGCATGTTTAATGTAGCAAGAATGAAAATTAGTCATGAATCACTGAAGTTAGCTTAGATTTTATATCTAAGTATATAAAGTGAATTTTACAATTAATCTGTGTTTGCCTTCTAAAAACTTATGCCAGTCATCTGACTGGTACCAGCCAATCACCAGGCCGTCTCTGTTGGACGACGCCACTTTTCATTCTATTGGTCGGTTACAGACAAAGGACTGTTTTCTTATTGGAGCAGAGTTCATTCAATTCTCCCCTGATGGGAGACAACTGGTTCCCTTTCATGTCAGTGAAGTTTTTCCCCTGAAAACTTACTCAGTTCAAGTGAGGAACGCCCTAGTTCAGGCAGTTGTTCTTTCTGAAAGTTTTGTCTAAGTTGTCTGTGTCCTGTCTTGAATTCTCTTTCCTTTCAACGTCTGCGAAAATACTTTTTCTTGTTTTGAGCTCAAACTTCTCTTTTATATGGAGTGAAATTCCGTGTTCACAGACGTTTTTCTGTTTTATTCTGTTAAACTTTTTCTACTGATTTTCCTGAACTCACCGTGTTTTAACCCTTTGAGTATGTATGGTGCAGAACTGTGACATACCCCTAGTGGTCAAGAGTGGTAAATATTTTTTGTCAATAAAATAGTTCAGATTTTCAAGGCTATAACTTGAAAGTGGTAAGAGATAATGACTTACTGTCAATTAGAAAAATGTAAAATATGATCCAAAGTTTCAGATAGGAATAAATTTATGTATCTAATTTGCATAATGTCGCGGCACCTCTTTAAATTCCATAACTCAGTCAAAACTGGACTTTGGACGTATTTACACAAAAAATGGTTCAGTCTTTTGACACCGTTTTTTGTACAGCGGTACCCCATCATCTTACCTTCAAAGTATATGAACAAGAAATCAGTACATTTAAAACCCAAAAATTTCTCACTTACTTTTGACAAAGTCAGAGTGAGAAGGCAGGCGCAGTGCTGCGCTCTGCCACTAGGGGCACGCAAATTCTCACACTGAAAGGGCTTACAGTGGACTGATCATTTTTCTCACACTGGAAGCTGTTTTCGCCAATCTGGATGACATCTGAAGAACTCGGATTTCGTGGCTTAAATGATTATTTTTTTTTTGTCTCTTTGATTCTATGACTTTGATCAGACTTTGAACTGTCTCCAATTTATTTAGACCCGAGAAAGCCACTGAAAAATTCTTGTGCTGTCCACATGGCATACTCAGCAGCCAGCAGCCTCTCATCACCGTCATCGGCTCTCAGCTCCTGACTGTTGCTCCTGTAGGATCGTAATATATATATAATATTAGTATGGCGGTGCCCTAGGCTAGGAAGGGGTGATGCCCCGCCTTTGGGGGTGGCGTCACTTGGAGTATATAAGCCTGGAGTGGGAGACATATTGTCTCTTCGCTGGGACTCCTGTACTTGCGGTAGGGTCTCCCCATGTGTACATAGTTCTTGATAATAAACATTATAAAACATCACCTCGTCTCCTCGATTATTCAGACACAACATTTGGTGATGAGGACAAACAGAGATGGAGAGGGTTGCGACTACATTACGTCCTTTTTTGGAGGCTCCAGGTGAGCCGTTGGTCCCTTGGGCCAGGTGGTTTGTGGCCTTCCAGAATTATCTACTAGCGTTAGACCTTGGCGACCTGGACAAATTGAGAGTGAGGGTGATTCTGGTCCATAACCTGGGCATGGAGGGCCAGAAAATCCTTAGCACCTTGGGAGGAGGTGACAGTTTCAACGATGTCGTGAGGCTCATGGCCGGCTACTTTCGCACCCCAGAAAACATCATAATGCAGCGCATCCAGTTACGACAACGGCAGCAGCGACCCGGAGAATCGGTCCAGCAGTCCGTGGCAGACCTCCCACAGCTGGCAGGTAAGTGCAGGTTTGGGGCCGTAGAGAAGGAGATGGTCTGAGACCAGTTGGCCGAGCATGTGGCCTACTCCTCGACAAGGGTTTGCCTACTAACTCACGATGGTGAGCTAACTTTGCTAGTGGCCATGGAGCTAGCGCAACAGCACGAGGCATTGGAGCGGCTGAGAAAACACCTTGGCTGCGACGACGCTCCGCAGAAGAGCGAGGCACATGGGAAGGCCCTGGCCTTGGATTGGGACGATGGCAGCGATGACGAGTAAGCGGCCACTGTCAAGATACGGTCCACCCTGGGGACACCACGATGCTACGGCTGTGGATCCAGCAGGCACCGCTATCGAGCCAGGGAGTGTACAGCGAGGGGCAAGCGTTGTAGACAGTGCGGTCTGCTCCATCACTTCGCCAGAGTTTGCCGCAATTTTGACAAGGAGGAACGGAAACCAGCAAAAGGAACTGTTAAGAAGAAGATTCCTATGGTGGTCCACACAATCTCGCCTGACACAGACGGTCGTATCATCTGTGACATTTTGTTGGACAGGACATCAATACCACTGTTGGTGGACACTGGGTCAGCGGTCTCCATCCTCAACTTGGCAACTGTAAGCCGGTGTTTTCCCCACTACAGAGTGAGTAACACTAACATTACCTGTTATGGTTATGGTAGCCACCCTCTGGATATTGTGGGTTCGGTGTGGCTGTCGGTGAGGTACAAAGGGGCCTCCATGTGTGCCAATGAACTCACAGTGTGGCGGGACAGCAATAACCTAATGGCCTATGATTTATTCTATGGGTTCGGTTTCACCATCACTTGCGGTGAAGTGGAGGAGCGGTCAGATGGTGGTTTATGGGACCGGCCTTTCTACGTGGGAAGTGGCAATGGAGTGTGGGACTTTGGGTGGCCCATTCTGGGTGAAGAGGGACACCGCCAGCACCTTAGTATGCCGACTAGGCGGGGTCCCGTGCCAGTGTTTGTGGTCCCGCGGACAGTGGACCCAAACGTCATGGTTTGACCTCTGCGGTGGTGGAAAGGTCTGAAGAGCGTGAGCTACAGGGCTCCGGTGGCCAACGAGTTCCAGCTGCTGAGCCAACAGTGACTGGTGCCGCTCCGAAGCAACATCATCTGGTATCCAGGGTGCCACCAGATGGCACAAACACTGGCCGTGCCAATACCAAAAGCAAGGGACATGGCTCAAGTCAACTTGGCGAACCGCTGAGGAGTCATAAGGGTGCCAGATCGCAATGCAGACGACGGAGAAAGCCAGTGAGCGCTCCCCTAGGTGAGGGTGATGATGTGCGCCCTAGGGTCGAGCCTCGACTTGGTCGGGTGTGCAGTTCCAGGAAACTGACAGCTGGACAGGATAATCTACGGGTGGTCCAGTCCGGTGGTGACGGCTACCTGAGTTTGACTGAGGGGTCGAGACGGCATCCCAACGAGCTGTGGCATCAGAGCAGAAAAGGGCGTCTATGCAGCCCGTCTCCTGTCACAAAGAAACGGAGATGCTCTGGAAGTGGGCCACGTGATGGACATTCCAGGGGGGGCCTTTGGGAGACCTGGGTTGAATGTCTGAGGGCTTACAGTGTGCCTGATAATGTGCATTTATTAATAGATGTATTTTGTTTATGGCTATTATGTTCAATATATTCTGACTGTATTCACATGTTGAAGTTGTTATGGAATGGGATGATGAGAACCATGTGGGTAATGTGAAACACAGAAGTTAGTTCTTATGGTCATTTATCCTATTAGTGGTACAACTTAGGAGTGTGACATGTGGATATCGGGTTTGTTTTGTTAAAAAAAAAGAGAAATGTTCATAGATTTGTGTTGCCACAGCTTTGTAATAGTAACTACTTACAGTATTTTTGCAATGCTGTGTTTTATTACTATTTCCAGCACTTGATGCTGTTTTAATTTCCCTGTCTGTGGTGTGGTCTTAATGGCCGTTTACATTCTTGAAAGTAAAAGGAACGTGTACCACTGTAACGGGGTGTTTAACCACTTGCGCTCCGTTGTTCCGCGGGCGGGCAAGTCTCTGCGTCCTATGACGCACGAGGGCACGCGAGAGCGCGCTCGTACGCCCTCGTGCGCATGACGCATGATGGTGGTGATGGTGATGTAGTAGCGTCCAAGCGCCACTCAAAAAAAAACTGCAGAGACAGCCGCGAACAGATTAGTTCATCTGATTGACCTCTCATTCGACTAATAAGAGCCTTGAATTGGGTTTCTGAAACCTTGAAGAACCAATGAATGAAAATCTAGGAAGGAGGACCCGCCTACTGTGAACGCAGGAGCCAATTGAAGCACAGAAATTCTGGCTGGGTGAAGCGATATTTACTGCTGCAGAAGGACTCTGTACGAATCTCCTACAGACCCAGGCTCACCCAGCAGCATGGAGAACACCCACAAGTGGGACCTGCACTCATTCCAGCAGAATAGACGGAGGCCGACGACAAAAGTCGTAAATCATTCACCAAAACGGCAATAATGGAATTATATTGATCGGGATCCACGAGCGGAGCAGCGTCGCGTTCGTCTGACGCGTGGGAAGAGCTGTTCGCCACGACTCTGCTGCTTTGAAGAGGTAAGGTGTTATAAGCTAAATTATTATTTATCCCTGAAAACTGTAATCCAAAAATGACTTTTGACCGATCGGTAAATTACAACTGTACTGCGCACGAAATACGAAGTGCGTGCGCCGCAATAAACGGTTCATTTGCCGTGTTCAGACCGTGAACCGAACGCTCCCCGGTCCGCGGGGAGGAAGCATATCAGTCTATTCCATCATGTAGCGATGGCCCTCTTCTGTAGCGAGGGGCGGGGGGCGTTCACGGTCCGTTCACGGTTCCACACACACACACACACACACACACAGTAGCGAGGGGGGGGGGCCGCTGTGAAAACATGCAAGGAAAAAAAAAAAGAGTGTATTCCGTCATGTAGCGAGGGCCGAATTTGGTCCTTGGTAGCGGGGGGGGGGGGAACGACCCCCCGCACACACACACACACACACACAGACACAGCCCTGAGTGTGACCTTTCATTAGAGCCTAAAATGAAGATTCTACATTGAATTATTCAAAAGTTACAAACGTTTTTCCAAACTGTGCCATTTGGCACAATTTGGCACAGTTCCAAAGACACAGACAGTTCCAAGACAGTTCCAAAGACACAGCCTGAGAACAAAGCTGTGTAAAATATTCATTTTTTGTGGTATTGTTACCAAATTTGGATCTCAGCTGGATAACACTTGGTTCTACATTTCTGTTGCATTTTCCAGCCGGATCGGACAGCTGTGTGTTATTTACAAGCATTTGTATCCAAAAAAACAGTGTCCAATTTTTTTTTCTTCAAGTTCAGTATGTTTAGATGACTGTAACTCAGTGGCCGGAGCACGTAGAGAGATCATGTTTTTTTTGCCAAAAAATTCAAAGTGTTTTCTTTTAAATGAGACCAACCCCATGAAGATGCTGCAAAGGGTTGAATAACAGCTTTCGATTTACTTTGGGCACGTTATTTTTGGGCATTTTTAGGAAAATTGCCCGGAGTGCAAGTGGTTAAGGGATTTGAGGCACAAGACCACCATTGTTGTGTGACTGTTTAGTGAGTGTGAGGTGCAGTAGCACCTGGGTGTGAATGGGTATGTTAATTGCCCTATAGTGTGAATACTTGTGTTTTTATTGTGGGGAGTTCTCTGCGTGTACTTATGCGTATTATTTGAGTTTGTGGGATCGGGTACCGCCATTGTGTATGTCTATATAAAGAAAATAAATATAAAAATAATAATAAGAAAATAAGAAAATAATAATTTTCTTCATATAAAGAAAATTTCAAAAACAGTAAAAAAAAATCTGAACTGCTTTAAATTAATTAGATATTACATACTTTACGAAGCAGCTGTACTGTATATGCATTCTATGGTTTTTTCTCATATATCATACTGTTTGACAATCTGGGCTCAAGCAGCCCCTTCCACAATAAGACATATAGGTTCATTATATAATCAAACCCTAAAAATCTTGGACAAAAAGCCCATTAGGTGGCATCACTGTAATGTTTTAAAAAAATACAACCTATTGAGTTTTGAGAGTTTCATTGACCTCTGTTTTCTGAAATTAACGTTCAAATGTTTCCATAAATCAGCACCCGAGCCACTTGCTGGTTCCATCCAAAGACAGGACAGCAGCAGAGCCACCAGGAGTTCTGTTAACAATAACTGTAAAATATTCCACCGCAGAACCACATTTGGACAAACAGCTTTCTCTATAAAGAGCAGTCACATCTGGAACACAATGCCAAATGAAATTAAAATAATAATGGACTTTAAAACATTCACTAAAAAGGTTAAAAACTGGCTGAAAAATAAACAAGAATGTACTCATGTATGAATTGATTGTCTACAAGGTGAGAGTGAATGAAGGGAAGGAATGAATGTGTTTGTTTATAGTGAGTGACGAAGGGAGGGAGGCCTGAAATAGGCAAATGTGAGTCAGGTTGTTATATTTGTGTATGTATAGTATTTATAATATTTATAATATTTATTTGTTTATAGTGAGTGACGAAGGGAGGGAGGCCTGAAATAGGCAAATGTGAGTCAGGTTGTTATATTTGTGTATGTATAGTATTTATAATATTTATAATATTTATAATTGTGTATTTATAATCCTTTTGCATTGATGTATGTGGTTATTGTGTATTGTGTATTTTCTTTATTTCTTTCCTTTCCTTTACTTGATTCTCTTTTCTAAAGCCCATCCAGGGACAAGAGTTGTAAATTAGCTAATAGCTATACACCCCATGTGCAACACATCAGATTGATTGTCATTGATGAATTGTCTATGTTTATTGCACTGTCCCTGTCAAATAAACTAATCTATCTATCTATGATTGTTGTGTGTATATGTTTAGCTTTAACGGGATTGATTTAGTTTAGTGAGATGCTCTTTTTCTTTTCTAGGACTGTTGTTTACATGGCGGAGAGCAGTGGCCCAGCAGAGCTCTCCGGCAATGTCCATCACCTTAAAGTATGTCATAATTTGTCTCAGGTTTAAAACTAGTTCATAACTCTGATCGGAGCTATAGAATTAAAGAGAACTAGTATCCCTCCTTTTAATAACTCCCGTTTTTACTTCTTAGAGTAACCCAGAATTTCTTTTCCTATATAATCAGCTTTTATAATTTTCGTCATAAAATTTGCATCCAATTTTCTTCATATTTTGGTTACAGTTATTTCAGTCTCCATTTTAATTACAGTTACAAATTCATACTTAGGTTTCCTTGGTTTCATAAATGTGATTACACTCTTTTGCTCAATAATCAGTTACAAGTTGAATGTGATGCTTGATACTTGATCATTTCACTTTACCAACAAGTCCATTGAATGTAATGTCATTTAATCCGAGTCTGATCATTAAAACTGTAAACAGTATATAGACGTTTCTGCTTGATTCCTTTTTCCTGTGTCTGTTTATGAAGTCACCCAGGAGAATTCATGAATATTTGAGACTGACTGATTGAAGGTATAAAGATTAGTTATTAATAAATTGTCCAAGTTTTGGACTGGTGCCCCAAAAATGAGTTTTTCCCGGTGTGTGCGTGGACCCGAAGCAAACCTTCATTTATACACACGCCTCTAGGTATAAATTAAATAATCTTTGTACCTTACAACCAATTTTCCCTACAACATGAACAGATCATCTGCATAACAGCAAAGTGGGATCAACTGTAATTTTTCAAGAGCATGTTAGACAATGTTACAATCCCAGTGGGGGAGGAAGAGTAACCTGTGTTTTCCTCAGGTCTTGATTCCCCTGACATCCTTATTGGTTCTTCACAGCCCACACCTGCATCCCGTTGGCCAATCAGTGTCCTCCCCTGACTATAAGAAGCCAGAGAAGCAGATCTGTCTTCCACTTTTGACTTGGGTTGCCACCACACCACAAGCTTTGCTCTCTGCTGCCATTACAGGCTGGGTTAAGTTTGAGGCTGTTTGTATGTTTATGTACATTGTAGTGAACCTGGTTATTTACCAGTTGTTCAGACTGCCTGTTGACCTGTGCCTGTTTCTTGTTCTGCCAGAGAAAGCTGTAGGGGAGAGCTGCCATTTTTGTTGAACCCTTTTTCTCCTGTTTATGTTGCAGATCAGGGAGGCGCTTATCAGAGTTTGTACTTTTTCTTTCAACTTAAGTTGTAGGTAAGATTCTTTTGTTTCTAGCTTTGGGGGGTATTTTTGTTTGTGGTTTTGGTCTTGGTTCTCCCTGAAGTCACTTTTACTTTCTTGTGTTCTGGCAATAAACCTGTTAAAACTGATCAGCTCATCATTTTGTCACCTGGTTTATGTTACTCCCTTTTTCCCCTAGACAGCCTCTGGGGTCGTAACATAAGTGGGGGCTCGTCCGGGATAGAAAGAATATACCCAGCCCCAGGTGACAACAATTTGAGTTACTTAATCATTGGTGTGGTTGGCAAAGGTGGTAAGCATGGTAGTTGGCTTTGATTTGCAAGTGTTTTTGAATAATCCTTCTTGGGAGGGGTTAAATGCTTGTTAAAAAGAAGCTTTACTGGTAATTGCAGCACATTTTGACTTAAAGGTTACAAAGGAAATGGTTAAAAAGGAAATAAAGAATAAAGAAAAGGTCTTAAAGAAATTGGTGGAGGAAGGTTTCCTCAGCAAGAGTGGCTCACCAGCCTTCTCAGGTTTTTCTGATCTCCTGATTCCCAATTGAGGTCTGCTGTGTCAATCAGTGAGGAGGAAGCACAGGCTGCTGGAACTCAAATTCAGGTTGGACATGCAGCCACTACACCACTCCATGGTCCACTACAATCTCCTGGATCAAAGGAGGCAATGCTTAAGTTATGTTTGACACGTTTACAGTTAGAGGCCCAAGTTGAAATCCAAGCCCATCAGTTTGAGCTTCGTAAACTGGAACGAGAGGCTGATATCAAAAAGGTCCTCAAACTTGAAAGGCTGGAATTGGAACTACAAGCTGAAAAGGAAATAAGGCTTTGTCAGCTGGAGTTGCAGGCCCAGGTTCCTAAGTTGCAATCTCAAATTAGTGCCACTACGCCAAGTCCATCAACCACTGCCCCAGGTCTTTCATCAGACTCAACTGCACATGTTCTTGGTGATGTCATGTCTGGCTCAAGCTCTTTCAATGTGAGCAAACAAATTGTGCTAGTGCCCACCTTTCGTAAGTCTGAAGTTGACACTTATTTCAGTCTTTGGGCGGGTAGCTGCTTTGTTGCAGTGGCCTAAGGAGTACTGGCCTTTATTACTCCAAAGCAAACTGGTGAGAAAAGCCCAAGAAGTGTTCTGCTTTGTCATTGGAGGATAGCTTACAATATGATTGTGTTAAAGCGGTTACTCTCACTACTTATGAGCTGGTGCCTGAAGCCTATAGGCAACGTTTTAGAGACCATAAGAAAAATCCTACACAAACTTTTGTGGAGTTTGCTAGAGAGAGGACCACTCTCTTTGATAAATGGTGTACTTCTAGTAAAGTTCCAGACTTCAATGCGTTACGTCAGATGGTATTACTGGAAGAGTTCAAAAATTGCATTCCAGAGAAGCTTGTTCATTTCAGTGAATTAAAAGTATCAACTTTAAAAGCAGCTGCCGCTGATGAATTTGCATTAACCCATAAAAATGTTTTTGCAAATAAATATGGCAAATCTTCCTGGCGTGCCTCTAAAATAGAGGATTCATTGGAGAAAACTAAGCCACTTTCCTCTATTGTAACAGATAGGAAGGAATGCTCATTTTGCCATAAGTTGGGTCATGCTGTTTGAGTGTTATTCCCCGAAGCATAAAAAGCAGCCAGCTGGGGGGACAAATACAAAAGGAGTGGGGTTAATAAAGACTATACGGTCCCACAATACTAAAAGGCACAAAAGTGGAAACCCTGATCCTTGCTTTAAGCCCTTCATTTTTGAAGGCTTTTTCTCTAACAGGAAGACCAGGAGATGAACATCCTGTGAAAATTCTGAGAAACACTGGTGGGTCAAGATCTTTAATATTGTCTGATGTGCTACCATTTGAGACTTCTTCCTACCATACTAGCACTCTAGTGCAGGGAGTTGAGATAGGTTATGTCCCAGCACCCCTACACCATGTATATGTTAACTCCAAACTGATTAGTGGGTTATTTAGTGTTGCAGTGTGGCCTTTTCCCATCAAAGTAGTTGATTTTATCATGGGTAATGATATAGCTGGAGGAAAAATTTATCCGACTTCAGAGATCACAGAAAATCCTGACTCTGATTCCCAAAATTCCTTGGCAGAAGTCTGTCCGTCCATTTTCTCTGCCAGTGCACCCACAGAGCTCAGGCTCGGTGCATAGCTGAAGAAGGTAGTTTGGCAGATTCTTTTCTGGCTTCAGCCTTGACTGAAGATGAATCAGCTACAGCTCAAAATAAAAGTTCACCTGTCTCTAAAAAGCTGGCTGACATAAGTGCTCTTGAAGTGAAGCCCTCTACCTCACCTGCATTCAAATTGGCCTTAACTCGTGAAGTACTTATTAGGGTTGAGAAATCTGATCCTCCTTTAACCAAATGCTTTGCTTCTCTGCCTGGAACAGGACAAACGGGCAGTTCTGGTACCTACTTCTTGGAGGATGAAGTCTTGATGCGCAGGTGGCGGTCCAAACGGGTAAAGTCCCAATCTGAGGACGGTGCCAATGAGACCAACGCTAACTGGGGAAATGTGTATCAAATTGTTGTTCCAACTGACTATCGGCAGTATGTGTTATCCCTGGCACATGATCATCCACTTGCTGGACACCTTGGGGTAACAAAAACATACAAAAAGATACTGGTCATTTCTTTTGACCAGGGCTAAAAGCTGATATGGTACAGTTTTGTCGTACCTGTAAATCTTGCCAGATTGTGGGGAAGCCAAACCAAGTAGCTCCACCTGCTCCCCTCTGCCCTATTCCTACTCTGGGTGACCTTTTGAGCATGTCATTGTAGACTGTGTTGGTCCCTTACCAAAGGCAATGTCTGGATGTCAGTTCCTGTTAACTATGTGTATGGCAACACGCTTCCCAGAGGTAATTCCTCTGAGGGTCACTGCACCTCTGGTAACAAAAGCTTTGTTCAAAGTTTTTTACAACTTTTGGTCTCCCCAGAATAGTGCAGACTGATCAAGGCACTAATTTTCTGTCTAGACTTTTTAATCAGGTGATGGAAACTCTTGGAATTAAGCATGTGGTTTCAAGCACCTATCACCCTGAATCTCAAGGAGCTCTGGAGCGGTGGCACCAGACACTAAAATCTATGTTGATAAAATACTGTCTTGAGACTGGTAAAGACTGGGATGAAGGAGTACCCCTAATGTTGTTTGCAATAAGGGAAGCTAAACAAGAATCCTTGGAATTTAGTCCCACGGAACTTGTTTGGACATGAAGTTCAAGGTCTTTTAAAATTACTCAAGGTTCATGTTGTCTCCAAAATCAGCAGAGACTAATATCCTGGACTTTGTTTCACAGTTCCGAAAGTGCCTCCACCAGGCTCAAACAGTGGCTTCAGAAGCACCACCTTCGGCTCAGATCACTATAAAGCAGCATTATGACCAGAAGGCAGTTCCACAGTCCTTCAAACCAGGTGATGAGGTCCTAGTGTTACTTCCTATCCCTGGGTGTTCTCTCTCTGCTTGTTTTTCTGGACCCTATGTGGTACAAAAGAAAGTAAGCGATACTATGTTATAAAAATTCCTGACGGAAAACACAGTACTTGCTTGTATCATCTTAACATGTTGAAGTTGTACCACTCTAGAACTGCCCCTGTTCTTGAGCCTATCCATCAAACTTCAGTGCCTGTGGCACCTATGGTAGATGAGTACTTATCTACCTCACCCTCTGTCTCTTTAAGTACCTCTCTGGGGTGAATGGTACTAAAGATGAAGATGGTCAGACAGCCAGATTATTAAACTCAGGTGTTGGCAAATCTTCTTCTGCTGAATCTTAATCTAAACGGAAATTATGGATTTGGAAGCGGCTTAAATGTGCTATTGTCACTATCTTTTCAACAAGAATTGGGCCAAGGGGGAGCCCAAGAATTGGAACCTACGAGGAGACTCATGGACATTGGAATTCATGCGTCTATGGAAACATTATTGGTTATGATCTCAGGACTTCTATTTTTGGCTGTGGAGTTCCCTGATGCATCAGAAATTGAAGGAAAGTGAGAGAGCTGTTCAAGCGGACCCAGCAAGCTCCTTCATCAAATTCGACCAGTTGGGGAGGGCACGAGTAGCGGCAACGGTGAACTGAATGACAGTGATTCAGTGAAGGAATACATCTGAAGCCCTGTGCTCTCTATGGAAAAACAGTTTAAGCCTGCATATATAATGAAAGCACAGAACTACACGGATGAGGACAAATTCTATTCTCTGAGTGCACTGTGCTAATTTGATTTGATTTGACCTTGTTTGCCCCGTGTTTACATTCCTCCTGACTGAGATAAGTGGAAGGATCGGCTCATGTCTACCCAAACAATCAACAATCAGTTGTTTGTCGTCAGCGGATTGGACCCCCGAGGACAATGCCCATGTGCCTTCTGCAAGCAAGAGAGAGAGAGAGAGAGAGAGAGAGAGAGAGAGAGAGAGACTCTGGACTCTGGACTTGTTTATAAGTCACATGATTATAACATCTATCCACTGCCAGGAGGCGCCCTCTGCTGCTCACTAACAACTGTTACATTTACACTACACAATGCATACAACACTACATGCATACGATATACACACACTGCTCTCCTTCTGCGTGTGATTTGTCTACTAAATGTCTGCTAAATATGCATTGAGGGGTTTTTTTGCCTGCAATCAAAATTTCGCTTACTCATTAAGCGTCAATTTGATAAAACATGTTTTTTTCTCTCGCCTATTGTGTCATATCCTCTCTTTTCTTTTTTTTTTTTCCTTTCTTCTTTATGACTGGCACCTAGTGGCTGCCCCGGCCTTGGATGCGCTCTGCAGAGCGTGCCCAAATGCCAAGTCACGTTTCGTTACCTTGTATTCATACATGTGTAATGACAATAAAGTTGAATCTCATCTCATCTCTCATCTCATCTGCCTCAATACCTTTTTCATTTGTCTGATCTACAAAAGGCAGATACTGAAGCTCTTATTCAGACCCATTTAACATTGTTTGGTGACATCTCTACTCGCACAACGGTGTTGGCTCATGATATTAAAGTAGGTGATGCTACACCTATCAAACAACATGCCTACAGGGTCAATATAACAGAGGGAAATTATGAAGAAGGAAGTGACCTACCTCCTGGAACATGAGTTGGCAAAAGCAAGTTGTAGCCCTTGGAGTTCACCTTGCCTGGTTATCCCTAAATTGAATGGAACATCACGATTCAGCACAGACTATCAAAGGGTAAACGCTCTAACTGTGGCTCATTCTTTTCCCTTACCTCGAATTGAAGACTGCGTAGATAATGTTGGATCTGCCTGTTATGTCAGTAAATTAGACATTCTTAAAGGCTACTGGCAAGTTGCTCTGAGAGTTTCAGAAATATCAGCCTTTGTTACCCCAGATCATTTCTTGCAATATGCTGTAATGCCATGTGGAATGAAGAATGCTCCGGCCACATTTCAAAGGTTAATGGCCATTGTTCTGGGGGATGTTGCCAATTGTAATATCTACCTTGATGATGTTGTGATCTATTCTTCCAGCTGGGCTGCACACATACTTTAACGGATGTTTTTCAGCAATTAGCTGCAGCCTCACTGACCCTCAACCTTGCAAAATGCAAGTCTGGCAAAGCCACGGTCACGTACCTTGGAAAGGAAGTCGGCCAAGGGCAGGTACATCCCATTCTTGCTAAAGTAGCTGCTATACTGGCCTACCCTGTACCAACCACGTGGAGAGAGCTGTGTAGATTTCTGGGAATGGTTGGTTATTCCAGATGTTTCTGAAGTAACTTTTCACAGGTGGTGGACCCACTGACTACCTTGTATAGTCAAAAGCAAGCTTTCGTTTGGGATAACAAATGCCAGCATGCTTTTGAATGTGCTAAGGCTCTTCTGCTTAGTGCACCTGTGCTTGCTGCACCTGATTTCTCCAGACCATTCAAGGTGGAAGCAGATGCCAGTGACACCAGAATGGGAGCTGTCTTTCTTCAGGATGATGCTAATGGGATCAGCCATCCAGTGTGCTACTATTAACACAAGTTCAATAAGCATCAGCAGAAGTAGTCTGCTATTGAGAGAGAAACCTTGGCCATGCTACTTGCACTACAGCAGTTTGAGGTTTGTGGGGTCAACACCACAGCCTGTGGAAGTCTATACAGATCACAACCCGTTGGTATTTCTGGCCCGCAGGTATAAAAACCAAAGATTAATGAGGTGGGCTCTAATCTGTCAGAATTACAATATTCAAATTAAACATACGAAAGGAGGTGACAATGTGGTGGCTGGTACCCTCTCCAGGATTTAAAAAAAAAAAACTTATGTTAAAGCAAAACCGATGGTTTTATTCTTATGGGTGGGGGGATGTTACAATCCCAGTGGGGGAGGAAGAGTAACCTGTTTTCCTCAGGTCTTGATTCCCCTGACATCCTTATTGGTTCTTCACAGCCGCACCTGCATTCTGTTGGCCAATCGGTGTCCTCCCCTGACTATAAGAGGCCAGAGAAGCAGATCTGTCTTCCACCTTTGACTTGGGTTGCCACCACACCACAAACTTAGCTCTCTGCTACCATTACAGGCTGGGTTAATTTTGAGGCTGTTTGTATGTTTATGTACATTGTAGTGAACCTGGTTATTTACTAGATGCTCAGACTGCCTGGTAACCTGTGTCTGTTTCTTGTTCTGCCAGAGACAGCTGTAGGGGAGAGCTGCCATTTTTATTGAACCCTTTTTCTCCTGTTTATGTTGTGGATCAGGGAGTCACTTATCAGGGTTTGTACTTTTTCTTTCAACTAAAGTTGTAGGTAAGATCCTTTTGTTTCTAGCTTTTTTTTGGGGGGGGGGGTTGTTTGTTGTTTTGGCCTTGGTTCTCCCCAAAGTCAATTTTGCTTTCTTGTGTTCTGGCAATAAACCCGTTAAAACTGATCAACTCATGATTTTGTCATCTGGTTTGTTACTCCCTTTTTCCCCTAAACAGCCCAAACACTGGGGTCGTAACAGACACTAAGTGGATAACAAATGGAAACCAGCAGTGGTTTGGTTCCCAAAATTCCATTGGATCCTAAAGAATGTGCCCACTTTCACATAGAAAATCTTTAAAATAAGATTACGCTAATACAAACACATCAACACTAATAGCAATTAATTGAAGTTTTGTTCTAATGGATAAACTATTACAAATGCCTGAAATAGAATCCCCCTCCAAATGCTTCTTTTGTGAAATTATTTCTCAAATTACACAGTAGAGCAAATTCCCACCATACTGAAGCCAACAGCATTCTCTAAGGATGTCAACAATTAATAGACATTTCCAATTGTTATAAATTTAGTTGACTAAATTAAGCTGTCAATTAAGTGATAACTTGGCAATCCTTTCCAATGGGATTTTATTCAGTGAAATGTAGTGACATTGTCAGTCCATACGGGGGCTTATGTGGTTCTCATTGCTGTTTTCAAACTATAACAGAGTAGAAGACACCAACCCCCAAAGCGCATGTGCTGTGCAGACTGGAATGTTTCTTTCTCCATGGCATGCCGGAGAGCCAAACCAGCCCAGACGACATGAACACCCATCCGGCCAAGCCAGCAGTGTGGGGAAAATCCCAGGCTCCCTGCGAACCACAGTGGCAGCGGAGAACAAGCAACGAACAAGGCAAAGACGG
Organism: Pholidichthys leucotaenia; assembly: GCA_020510985.1. Classification (NCBI taxonomy): domain Eukaryota; kingdom Metazoa; phylum Chordata; class Actinopteri; order Cichliformes; family Pholidichthyidae; genus Pholidichthys; species Pholidichthys leucotaenia. Next base: position 169,886,615 of record CM035845.1, read on the forward strand.
CCAGCCGCTGCTGCAAGACAACTACATGGCACGCAAGCAGAAACACGACCAACACAGATGTATAATTGGCAAGAGGTACCAAGGCTAGCATTTTCACAGCAAACAACAGCACCATTTTGGGTATGCAAATGTCGTTTTGACAGCAGCTGCAGCATTCTGATGACAAGATATATAAACAGTTGTTTGCATCTGTTGTAATCATATACAGTATGTATATGGAATGTAATGAACACAAAGAGACTCTTTTTGCATTCTATAGTGTATGTACAGGGCAATGATAATGCCACTTGAAAGAGTAACATCTTGACTCCTGGCGTCAGCAGTGATCAATACATTTGATACTGGTTAGTTTTTAAAATCAATTATATATCATATTTTAATTTACTGAGCTGCACCAGTACATAGTACACACTAAATAGTACCAAATTTGTTAAATCACAAAAAATGCCATTGTCTGTAGTAAGCAAATGATACAATAAATCATTGAGGAATATGACATTTTTATTCAGTATACTGTAAACAATAATTAGCTTTTTATGCTATAGATTGAAAGACCATACGGTACAAAGGGAAATTCAGATTTTCAGGAAAACTGCCATTTATCAATTATCGATCGATAAGGCGAATCAAATAACAATAAATTAGTTAACCTCTTGCACTCCGTTGTACCGCGGACGGGTAAGTCTCTGCGTCCTAGAGCGCACAAGGGCGCTCTCGTGCGCTCTAGGACGCATGGTGTAGAGGGTGATGTAGGTGGTGATGGTGATGTAGTGGCGTCCAAGCGCGCACTGAAAATAAAAGCTGCAGACACAGCCGCGAACAGATTAGTTCATCTGATTGACCTCTCATTCGACTAATAAGAGCCTTGAATTGGGTTTCTGAAACCTTGAAGAACCAATGACTGAAAACCTAGCCAGAAGGACCCGCCTACCAAGGCTGTGAATGCAGTGAGCCAATTGAAGCAGAGAAGTTCGCGAGCTGTTTTTTTTAAGGCTGGGTGAAGACTGACTGCTGGAGCGGATCAAAAAAGGATTAGACGTTATGAGACGTTATGATTTCTTCCATGGTCATAGACCGACAGCTGACGATGAAGGCTGAGTGACACACATGCCTTCGCCAGTCTTTTTTTAATTACTACTGTTATTTGTTTTGAAAAATCGTTCGCCAAAAACCGCAATCATGGAAGCACAAAACCGCAATAATGGAATTATGTTTTGATAGGGTCGCAAGACCAGAACCACGAGCGGACCACCGTCGCGTTCGTCTGACAATGGGGAAGAGAAGTTCGCCAGGATGCTGCTGTGAAGAGGTAAGATGTTATAAGCTAAATTATTCTTTATTCCTGACTATTCTTCTGTAGCGATGGGGGGGGGGGGGGAAGCCGCGGTGACTGAGCTGCTGTCCCATATCCCACATGAGGCTAATCCATCATGTAGCGATGGCCGATGTCCATCCTCTGTAGCGAGGGGGGGGGACACCCCCCCCCCACACACACACAGAGACACAGCTCAGTGTGTGACCTTTCATTAGAGCCCAAAATGAAGGTTCTACATTGAATCATTCAAAAGTTACAGACGTTTTTCCAAACTGTGCCATTTGGCACAATTTGGCACAGTTCCAAAATGCCTGGGAACAGCCTGAGGAAAAAGGTGTGTAATATATTCATTTTTTGTGGTATTGTTACAAAATTTGGACCTCAGCTGGATAACACTTGGTTCTACATTTCTGTTGCATTTTCCAGCCCGGATCTGAAGCTGTGTGTTATTTGCAAGCATTTGTATCCAAAAAAACACCCAGGCCAAATTTATTTTCTTCAAGTTCACTATGTTTAGATGACTGTAACTCAGTGGCCGGAGAACTTAGAGAGATTATGACTGTTTTGCCAAAAAATTCAAAGTGTTTTCTTTTAAATGAGACCAACCCCATGAAGATGCTGCAAAGGGTTGAAGAACAGCTTTCGATTTACTTTGGGCACATTATTTTTTGGCGTTTTTAGGAAAATTGACCGGAGTGCAAGGGGTTAACTTGCATCCCTAGTCATTATTGCCTTTTATTCTAATTCTGTTTTCTCAAAATCACAAAGTAATAAGTTATTCTGAGATCACTCATCAATTTTTAAAAAATGCATGTTTTCCACAATATTGAGATAAAATGTTGCACTATCAAAGGATAATCTACAAGATCATGGGACAATATGGTCAAATCAAAAGCAAGTGTCTGGTTCATGATCACACAGATCTGACCTTTTAAGATCAGCGCCACACGATTGGAGAGATTCTGTCACAATCTGAGCATGGGGGGCTTCCACCGGGCTCAGTCTTTTTGCCTTTTTTTCATATTTGTACTGTGTCGTTTTGAGTTGCAATTCCTGTTATTTTATCATTGGTTGATTTGTCACATATTCTGTATTGTTTCTTAGTATGATTTATTTTCCTGTTTACGTTCATTATAGTTTGTTATTCACATTTTTGACGTTACTTGTCTTTATTTTGCCATCTCTTTATATTTTTATTCTGTTGTGTTCTCCCTCTGGGTTAACAGCTGTCAGTGACGTTTCCGGGTTGTTGCTACGTGTAGGCGGGGTCCCTGTCAGCTGTCAGCCCACTCTCTCCCCTCTCATTATTCCCAGCTGGTCTACATTGTATCTTTGTTTTCTCCTGCCCGCTCAGGTGACCCACACCTGCTATCATTTGTTTCTAGCCTTATTTAAGGGCTGTTATTTTCATTTCTTGTTGCTGGAGTGTTGAAGTTTCTTCCCTTTCGTCCTCACCTGAACCCTGCCATTGTTCTGGTGAGCTTATTCGTAAGCTTGTTTGTTTGACAGTTTGGATTTTTGTGTTGGTGCACTTTGTGTTCTTGTTTAATAAAATTTGCAAATTAGCAGTTCAGCATCTGTGTCTTTCTCTCTGCCCTGAGGGGCAATTCATGACAGAACACTCCAGCCAGTAAGAGACCCAGCTGCTGCTAGTTTGTAGTCCGTTTTGTTTTCTTGGTTTTTTTTTTTCTCTTTCCTCCTTTCACCTGGGGCTAACCATGTCTGTCACCCCAGATTTGTCAACCCTGGGACTGGACGAAGCAGAGCGGTGGTTTGTGTGCATGTTGGAGGACATCACCACGCAGGCTCGTGCCTCCCGTACCCCCAAGGCAGCCCGAGAGGGCACCTGGCGGCGCAGGTACTCGACGCATGCCCCAGCCTGTAGGACAACCCGGAGCTCACAGACCTACTCCTCCTTACAATCCTCCCAAAACCTACAACTCACGGGCTGGGGAAATCCACTCAGAAGTACGTGCCTGCGCCGAAGAAGAGCAATCACCTGCGCACACGGAAGCCTCTAGCCTCTCGCCGTTTTCCGGTAGCAGCTCCGCCTCCTCCCAAACCTTGGCCCGCTCCATCGGCCGAGGAGCAGGAGGAGCGCAGTCAGGTCATATTAACAGAGACTGAGCTCCTTCTAGAGTATAAGCCATGGCTCCTCCCGGACCTCACCCAGGAACTGAAAGAGGTTCCAACGGGCCCTCTTTCACCTCTCCAGGAACCGATGTCTCCACCTTCTGCTCCTCGCCGTCACCCAGGGAAATCTTGCCGGAGGAACACCTCTACCTCTCAGGCAGCAGTTTCTCCCTCGCTGAGGCAGAAGACTCCCGCAGCAGTGCCCGCTTTTCTTTTCCTCTCTGGCTGTTCCACCAGCTTCCTCTCTCTCTGCAGCTGCTATATCCCGCTTCTCCTCAGTGCTCCCGCCCGCTGCTGAGGGGTCAGCCATTTCCTTCCCGGCTCCGCCCGTCACCATGTCTGCAGGGGCGGCTCTTCCATGTTCCACTGAGGGGCCCACAACTACTGAAGTCACGGAGACTGCTGATTTCCATCCAGCTGCAGCAGAAGACATCGCTTCCTGGGAACCCAGGCAAGAGTTTTTTCACTCTGACTCACCTAAACATGAATTATCTTGCCTGATTCCCGGTGGCGAAGCTCAGACTAGGCAGTCCTCTGAGTCCTCACCGCCAGCTCCAGCTTTAGACTGCTTACCTGCTTTCTCCGTGTCTCCTCCTTTCCCCCTTGAGTGTCCGCCGGCCCCAAGAATGAGCCGCAGAGTTACAGAGGAGCCTGCAGCCCTGGAAGACCTGGTCCCAGCCCCGCAACCATGGTTTGGACGGAGGGAGAGCACTGTGACTGAGCTGAAGCCTGTGCTGACGATGGAATGTCCCCTGGCCTGGGTTGAACAGGATCCAGCGCCAGCAGGAAGCTGACCTCCTGTGTCCACGTTGGGCGAGCCACCGGCATGGGTCACATCACTGTGGGGTCCTGGGACTGCATCCACCACCATGCCTGCTGCTCGGGCCGCCACAGCAGAGTCCGAGCTGGAACAATGGAGTCCTGGACGGCGGTGGAGCTTGAGCTCAGGCAAGTGCTCTCCTTGGTTTCTGTTGTTTCTATATCGGAGAGATCTTGTCTGGCTCTTGGTGGGGAGAGCCAGGTGCAGTCGTCAGCTGCACCTGAGCTCACCTCGCCGAGCTCCACTGCCGCCGGTGACCCTGTTTCTCTGCATCTCCCGTCTGAGCTTTTTCCCAGGGTCACCGAGGATCGTCTAGCTTTTCCAGAAGTCTCCATGGGTCCAGCCTCGCCGCTCAAGATCACGATGAGTCCAGCTCCTCCTGTCGAGGTCATCGCAGGTGCTCCCTCCCATCCCGGGACCTCCATGGGTGCTGCTCCACGTCTGCCTGAGGTCTTCACGGGTGTTCCGTCTCAGCCTGGGACCTCCGTGGGTGCTGCTCCCCCTCCGGCTGAGGTCTTCACGGGTGTTCCGTCTCAGCCCGGGACCTCCATGGGTGCTGTACCCCCTCCGGTAAAGGTCTTCACGGGTGCTCTGTCCCAGCCCGGGGCCTCCGTGGGTGCTGTTTCCCTTCCTGCTGAGGTCATCGCAGGTGCTCCGTCCCAGTGCGGGTCCACTGAGGGTGCTACTTTCCCATCACTTGAGGTCGTCGCGGGTGCTCCGTCCCAGCCCGGGGCCTCCGTGGGTGAAGCTTTGCGCCAGCCCGGGGCACCGCAGGTGCAGCTTTGCTCTGGCCCGGAGCCACCGCGGGTGCAGCTTTGCTCCGGCCTGAAGCCACCACAGGCGCAGCTTTGCTCTGGCCCGGAACCACCACGGGTGCAGCTAAGCCCCGGTCTGGGACCACCGAGGGTGCTGCAAGCCAGTCTGAGGGTGTCGTGGTTCCCCCTCCTCCGCCTGACGTTGTTGAGATTCCCCCTATTCCTCCATCCTCCTCATTTCTGGTCATCCCAGTTGGGTGGCCACTCCCTGGACCACCTTCACTGTGTTGGTGGTTAAAGAACTCTGGCCGACCACCTGACAAACTGTGCCATTGGGATGGGTGGCTCATATTCTCCGGCAGGCCACCCGACTCTTACCACCTCACCATCTGCCAGGCCTAGGACTTTGGCCAGCCACCAGAACAGTCTAGTTCTTTGGTCCAGGGGGCCTAGGTGCCCGGTTCTGTGTGCGTCCTGAGCAGGGCTTTTGTTTTTTGTTGTTTCCTCTTAGTCTGGGCTAGGCTGGAATGTTAATTCTGAGAGTTTTTCTTATTTTCTCTGGTTTGGTTCGGTGTTTCTGTGCCTGGGTCCCACTCCTCCCACCCGGGGTGGGGTTGTTTTCTTGTTGGGGTTGGTTTTTTTGTGTGTGGCCGTTCTTTTCTTTCGATGTTGCCAGGCTGTCTGATCTCCACCCCTTGGGGGGGGGGCTCTGTCACGATCTGAGCGTGAGGGGATTCCACCAGGCTCAGTCTTTTTGTCTTTTTCTGTATTTGTACTGTGCTGTCCTTTTGAGTTGCAATTCCTGTTGTTTTACCCTTGGTTGATTTGTCACATATTCTGCATTGTTTCTTAATATGATTTATTTTCCTGTTTACGTTCATTAGTTTTGTTATTCACATTTTTGACGTTACTTGTCTTTATTTTGCCATCTCTTTATATTTTTATTCTGTTGTGTTCTCCATCTGGGTTGTCAGCTGTCAGTGACGTTTCCGGGTTGTTGCTACGCGTAGGCGGGGTCCCTGTCAGCTGTCAGCCCGCTCTCTCCCCTCTCATTACTCCCAGCTGGTCTAAATTGTATCTTTGTTTTCTCCTGCCTGCTCAGGTGACCCACACCTGCTATTACTTGTGTCATTTATTTCTAGTCTTATTTAAGGGCTGTTATTTTCATTTATTATTGCCGGAGTGTTGAAGTTTCTTCCCCCTTGTCCTCACCTGAACCCTGCCCTTGTTCTGGTGAGCTTATTCGTAAGTTTGTTTGTTTGACAGTTTGGATTTTTGTGTTGGTGCACTTTGTGTTCTTTCAATTTGGCAAAGTAGCAGTTCAGCATCTGGGTCTTTCTCTCTGCCCTGAGGGGCAATTCATGACCGATTTATAACAGAACAATAAGAAAGGTATAAATATTTTTGTCCTTTTTAAAGCAGTTAGAGCAGTCAACTGAGTAAAAATAGACTTTGTTGTCCTGCTTTCACAGGGAAACAATTTTGTTATATCACGAAAAGGCACTGAATACCTGGTGATCCTGAGAAAAGAATAAAAAAATGTCATACTGGGAATGGCCACTCTTGGCTTCTGTAACCACAATAAATCGTAGTAAAAAATTCACAATGTAGGCCTTATCATCGGTGTTAGTATATGACATCCTATAGATTCCCAAAAGGCCAAAATTGCAGCTAACAGAATATCATCTGCTCACTTGTGAGTGTCATATATGCAACCATCCAGAGCTCCATGTTGGTCATTACAATGTTTGTGGATGCTTGTAAATGTGTGCTCCCAAAATGCCCTGATCCACAGACTGACCTCCGTCTGCATCCAAGACACAGTGAGGCTGATCAATAAGGGCAACACTTTTGCAGGACTTTAAACAGAGGGGCTGCAGCACTGAAGATGCTTAAAAATAAACCTCAGCGAGGCAGTAGCTGCTCAGATCCAGAAACCAAGCCACTGCGTCTGCCGTTAAAAAGCAGATATCCAGCAGTTGTTTAAACATTGCAGTAGTGTACAACCCACCATCACACAATTCTTCCTTTTATAATGAATTAAGTGATCTGGTTAAACAACTTGAGAAGAACAGAGAAACAATAATTCATGGTGACTTTAATATCAACTGGTCTGATAAAAAAGACAAACAAAAACTGAAAAGCCTCATGACTAAATTTAATTACCAGCAAATCATCAAAGGACCCACCAGGATAACCAAACAATCCAGAACACTTATTGACATGGTATTTACTAATAAACCAGAACGAATAACCAGAACCTATAATCTTGTAACTGGTCTCTCAGATCATAACATGGTTCTTGCTGTCAGGAAACTTACTAAAAAGCGACTACAGTATTTTGGGGGAGTCGATATTGACAAATCAAATTTTATTATCCCCAAATCAAAAAATGAGGAGTTTGAACATTACTTAGAGAATCAAAATTGGGAGCAGCTCATGTCAACATGTGAAGTAGATGATTGTTGTAATTTTATAACTGCAACAATCACAAAGTCTATAGAAAAATTTTCAAAGCAAATTAAAAGTAGACAACAGAAGATTAGCCTACCATGGTTAAATAATGAAATAAGAAAACTTATGAAGAGGCGAGACTATGCACTGAAAACATCACTAACCTCCAAACTACAAAATGATCACCTTGTGTACAAAAGTTTAAGAAATAAAGTGGTACATGAGCTGCGAAAATCAAAAATATCTTATTACAATAAACTGATAGATCATGCAAAGGGTAACAACAGTTCCCTATGGAGGCATTTAAATAACTTAACTAATAAAAAAAACGATCAGAAGGGGGTAAAGGAACTTAGAATCAATGGCAAGACCGTCAGTGACAAGGCTACTTTGGCAAATGAATTTAATTCACACTTTGTGGGCTCTGTGGAAGACTTAACAAAAATTTTTGTGCTGCCAAATGTGCTCAACAACACAAATTCCATACTTCCAACAGATACTTTTCACATCGATGAGGTAAATGAGAAGTTAATTGCTGGTATTGTTAAAACACTGTCAAACTCAAAAACTAATGATATCTACAATATGAGCACCTCCTTTCTCAAAATGCACAGCAAAATATTAATCAAACCACTGACTCATCTCATTAATCTCTCCATTAGGTCTAGTACATTTCCATCTGGCTGGAAAAAAGCTGTCGTCATACCAGTTCATAAATCAGGCAGTAAAGACGATATATGCAATTACCGCCCAATCTCTATCTTACCAGTCCTATCTAAGGTTCTTGAAAAAGTTGTAGCTACACAGCTGATAGACTACTTACAAGACAATCAACTTCTTCATCCACATCAATTTGGTTTTAGACCAGGATACTCAACAGAAACAGCAAATTGTTGCCTTATTGAAAACGTCAAACAGTCCTTGGACAGGGGTAATGTGGTAGGAGCTGTTTTTCTAGATCTCAAAAAGGCTTTCGATACTGTAAACCACAGTTTGCTTTTATCCAAAATGGTATCTTTTAACTTCTCCCCAAATACATTAGAATGGTTTGCATCTTATCTCCAGAATAGAGAACAGTGTGTAAAAGTTCACCAGGATAAATCCTCATTTTTAAACAACCGCATGGGTATCCCACAAGGGTCCATTCTTGGTCCTTTACTTTTCAGCATTTTTATTAATGACCTGCCGTTACACTGCTCAGCTGCAACATGCCAACTTTATGCAGATGATGCAGTTATTTACACAGCTGCCAAGACTCCAGCACAGGCTGCAGATGTACTGTCTACAAGTATGGTTGATGTCCAAGAGTGGCTCCTCAAGAACCATCTATTGCTGAACCTTCAGAAAACAGTCTCAATGTGCTTTTCAATCAAAAAATGTAACCTGCAACATTTTAAAGTTAATATACATGATCATGACATCAGTTTAGCTACAGAATTCAAATACCTTGGCATTGTACTAGATCCTCAACTCAAATTTAATCTTCATATAAAGAAAATTTCAAAAACAGTAAAAAAAAATCTGAACTGCTTTAAATTAATTAGATATTACATACCTTACGAAGCAGCTGCACTGTATATGCATTCTATGGTTTTTTCTCATATATCATACTGTTTGACAATCTGGGCTCAAGCAGCCCCTTCCACAATAAGACATATAGGTTCATTATATAATCAAACCCTAAAAATCTTGGACAAAAAGCCCATTAGGTGGCATCACTGTAATGTTTTAAAAAAAATACAACCTATTGAGTTTTGAGAGCTTCATTGACCTCTGTCTTCTGAAATTAACGTTCAAATGTTTCCATAAATCAGCACCCGAGCCACTTGCTGGTTTTGTCCAAAGACAGGACAGCAGCAGAGCCACCAGGAGTTCTGTTAACAATAACTGTAAAATATTCCACCGCAGAACCACATTTGGACAAACAGCTTTCTCTATAAAGGGCAGTCACATCTGGAACACAATGCCAAATGAAATTAAAATAATAACGGACTTTAAAACATTCACTAAAAATGTTAAAAACTGGCTGAAAAATAAACAAGAATGTACTCATGTATGAATTAATTGTCTGCAAAGTGAGAGTGAATGAAGGGAAGGAATAAATGTGTTTGTTTATAGTGAGTGACGGAGGGAGGAAGGCCTGAAATAGGCAAATGTGAGTTATGTTATATGTGTTAAATGTGAGTCAGGCTGTTATATTTGTGTATTTATAATATTTATAATATTTATGTTAAATGTGAGTCAGGCTGTTATATTTGTGTATTTATAATATTTATAATATTTATAATTGTGTATTTATAATTTTTCTGCATTGATGTATGTGGTTATTGTGTATATTTTTTATCTTGATTCTTTTTTCTAAAGCCCATCCAGGGACAAGAGTTGCAAATTAGCTAATAGCTATACACTCTATGTGCAACACATCAGATTGATTGTCTTTGATTAATTGTCTATGTTTATTGCACTGTCCCTGTCAAATAAACTAATCTACTACTAAAAAAACACTGACCACATGCCTCCCCAGGAAAAGTCTCACATCTAACTCATTCTTTCTTTCCATTCTTCATCCTTATTTTTCCCCAGCTATTCTTGCCCCTTCCCTCTCTGTCATCTTTTTCATCTTATTCGTGTGTTTTCCTGATATACTTCTCTCTCTCAACTATATAATTAAGTCTTACTAATTCCACAGGGATGACAGAGAAACTCCCATCATTCCTTCCCCCTCAGCCCACCTCCGCATGCCTCTGTCACTCATAATGAGTGCCGTATTGTTCCACGCCGCTACAAAGAGCTAGACTGACAGCTGTGAGATGCGGAGAGTGAGTTCTGACTCAACAGTGCAGCTCCCCAGATCCTCCCCTTCTGCCGTCATCGCTTCATTTAAACCTGCAACATCACTTTGGTAATACGATGGCTGTTTGGATCACATTTGACATGTGCTCCTGAGGCTTTGGTGAAAAACTGGATTCTTCTGCGTGCTGTGCGAGGAGTAACATGTCAACATGGCTACCTCCACATGTGAAGAAAGTTCTATTTTTCACCAAAGGAAAATTTTACCTATTTTCAACAGCAGTTATCATTTTTAAAACAAGATTAATGGAGACTATAATATTAATGCTGACTGTACTGCGGTGACAACTATTTTATAGTCTGCTATTATACAGCAAATTAAAAAACATGTTTTCTATCATCAAATCCCTTCACTGAATTTTTTTATTGCATTTCATGTGAAAAATTCAGCACAATTCTATCGTAAATAGCTGATGTGTCAAAAATTACATTGCAAAAAAATATTATAATTGCAAGTGATTATTAAGTAATGTTCTATTTTATAAAAGGCCCCAAAACACATTTTTCAAATATGGCCCATTGTTTTAAGTATGGGGATTACATAAACCTAGAACTTCATGAAAAAGGGAAAAGAAAAAGGCAATATTTAATAATAATTTTGCTTCATTCTCCTACTATTGTGACTTCAGAGATATTTTTTAAATCATATTGTCATGACAGTATGAGTTTACAGGTAACTTCATCCCTGATGACAACAGAGATCAGCATCAGAACGAGTTCAGTCTGGGGTGCGTCATTCAGTTGGTGCTATTCCAAGTTTTATTAAATCCAAGAAACCATTCAACAGCTAAAGGTAAAACTGTCATAAACCACCTCGCCTATGACACCCTTCACTCACTTTCCAAGCTCCACCAAATAACGGACACATGGAGGAACCATCTGCGGTGTTTCCAAGCCGAACGTTATCAAACACCCCGGAGGAAAAACAACTTGCTAGGATCGCACAAGAGTGAACTACTGTCATCATTCATAATGCATCAAAAGTTCCCTGTAAACACGCCAATAGCCAGGAAGCAAATCACAGCAGAGGCCGCCATTGTGTCAATGAGGAAAATATCACGAAATAAGCCAGCGAACACGACGATGGGCAGAGAGAGATGCAAGGGGGATTTTGAAATTAACTGCGCAACGGTCTGTCTTGTTCTTTCAAAGCATTTTACTCCATGAAAAGGAAAAATATATATAAACTTGTGAAATTTAAGAATAAAAATGGGACTATGTGCTGCTCCAGTATGAAAAATATCAGCAAGGACCACCTTTCAATGGAGCCCTTTAGTTAACAGAGTATAATCCTGAACTGTAGAAAGGGCTCACCGATGAAGCAGCAACACACACACACACACACACACACACACACACACACACACACACACACACACACACACACACACACACACACACACCATCACAGCATCAGGGGGGATTTAAAGATTCAAGCAGTGGTCTTGGTAATTAGGCAGATGGATTTGCGCCTCTCCTCCCGGTCTGGCGGGATATAAAGCGACACATAATGCAAGCGGACAAACTCTTTAAGTGGATTAATTAAAACCAACACTGCAGGGTCAAGGGTCAAGAAACCCTTTTTTCCATCAACCTCCGTCCCTTCCCCTTTCCACCCGCCTGGCTCAGAGCACCCTCCGGCTGGCTGACAGTGGGAAAATTAAGCAGTGAAGGAATGACGGAGAATTTTTTTTTTTTTTTTTACATTTTTCTCTGATTCAACTTAACTTTTTATCTTTAACCTCCCAGCTCAGCACATCCAGCAGTGACTGAACCACATGGTGATAGAATAAAAGCCAGCTCTCTGCACTTACTAATTGAATGCACAAGACACCGCTTCTTTGACGTGTGCGTGCACACGTGTTTGTGTGTGTGTGTGTGTGCGTGTGCATGTGCGCGCGCGTGGGGCAACTGGATGTAATCAGATGGAATTAATATGCATGCTGTTTCTCATTATGGAATAACTCAAATGCACTTCAGATATGTGACGTGCGCCATGAGAGGCAGATTTTCTAACATCCATCCTCTGCGGGGTTTTCTTCTCCCAGGAAACATGAATGCGTGTTTATATGATAAAGGGTGTGTGTGTGTGTGTGTGTGTGTGTGTGTGGAGGGGGGGGTGCACAAGTTGGTATGGCATGTGTACGATAGCAAATGCCGAAAAGAAGACGACACACCCTGCTGGCAATTGACTAATTCTGCATAAATATCCATCATGAAGTGTGCCGGCTTTTTAAGAATATTTATCGTGTTTGATAAAATGATTCACGGCCAATCGGAGAGGCTGCTGGCCAGCCACATTTGCGGGAGAATGTGGATTTCAGGCGCTAATATTTACACACACTTTCTGTTAATGCCGTTGCGCATGTGTCTGAGCGCGATGGAAGGTGAGTTTCATTAAGGGGGGGGGGGACAGCATGGAGAAATGCCACTAATAAGGTGCTTCATTATCATACCCAATTGAGGTGTGTGTGTGTGTGTGTGTGTGTGTGTGTGTTTGGGTGTGAGAGAAAGAAAGCGTGAGGGTGAGAGAGAGAGTGAAGAGCAAAAGCGGCTGTGAGTGTAGGTGCGTGTGACTGTGACCTCGGGGGAGTGGGAGCGCCAGGGCTGGCGATAAGCTGGTCTTTATTAAGATGCATCGCCTTCACAGAAGAGGGACAGCTGTTCTCGCCTCTAATGTAGAAAACACAGGTTTAATAAAGAGGAGCGACAGCAGCCAAAGGGGAGGTAAATGCTCCCCATCTCCTCCTGCCTCTGCCTCCTCACTCCGTTCCTTTCCTTGCCCTTTTACTTTTTTAATGACACTTCTCTCCTCCTTCCCCGTTGAGTCACTGCAAACACGGACTGTTTTTTTTCTTGGGGGGGGGGGGGGGGTGTTCCCTTCCTTTAACACGGTATGAACTTGTTCTTCATGAATACAACTGAAAACTGAACTTTTGCCTCTGGCTCTGCCAGGATGCTATCTGGTAGCTGAGAGAGGTGACATTAAGTGACTTTTTTTTTCATCCTGTCAAGAGATCTGTCCTCGTTAAGCAGATAGACTGAAATGAAAAGCAGAAAGTCTCAGCTGAGGCTATTTCTGTGCACGTGTATCAGGTCAGCTGCACTGCTCCGTTTCTCAGCCTGAACGGTCATCACTGCCGCATGTTGGGAAATGACATCATTTAGTGCCCCCCCCCCAGCCCACTTTTTGTGCAACACTAAAATATGCCTGCTCCACATTACTGCATTCATTTTCTATTTTGGATTTATGGATAGTGGCAGTTGCACAGAATGTGGTGGAGAAGTGGGGCATTAGATGGTAAGAGTGAGGAGAGGCGGCGTTGAAAGAGTAATTTGAGGGTCTTCTTCAGGGGGGATTTCAGTCGCCTCACTGTCTCCAAAATAGAATCAGCGATAGTCCCGCTGCCGTCAAGTCTGTGTGTCGAGAGAATAATGACTTATTTATCAAATTGCTGAAATATTCAGGGAGACGGGCCCTTGAAATTCCTGCTTTTGAAATTGGCAGACTTCTCTTCTGAGATGCTTAACGACAGTGATGTCCTGCCTTTGAGCCTAATAGCCTGACCATGAAGGAAGAAAAGAAAGATGGAGCGCAGAATAGTCTGCAAAGACAAGGGAAGACAGAAAAAGTTTCACCTTTGACCCTCATGGGAGCTTCAGTGAATCACGTTTGTAGCAGGACCGCCTCGGTGCCAAAAACTAAGCGGCTGGGCGGTACTGGGAACATGTTTTGCAGCGGTGGAGATAAAATTTTATGTTCTCTGAAGCGCACTGGAGCAGGCGGGCAATCAGCCATGAGTAAATGTTTCAAGAGCAAAATTCCTGGAGGGGCTTATTTTCTCCCTTTTCTGGCTCCACACCGTTTTAAGGGACCGCATCAGAACTGGGGGGTGGGATGGGGGGGGGGGGTGTCTGTGTGTTTGCCAGTATGTTGTTATAAATAGGTGCAATTTTCACATCTGGCCCGAAATGGGGGGAAAAGTTTTGGAAATGATGGCGAGACGGAGCTCGGCGCGCGGAAGTAATGACATGCACGCGGACGGAGAAACTCGCAGCGTGCGTCAGGCTCGCGACAACGGCGGAGGAGAGGAGGAACGGGGGCGCAGAAAGTGCAGCGAGGGCGCCGCACGTGACAGGCAAACGGCGCAAACCGTGCGCAATTACGCACCCCAGCGCCACAAGCTTGGCTCAAAAGAAAACAAAAAAAAGAGAGAGAGAGAGAGAGAGAGAGAGAGAGGCGGCGTCCCACCCTTGTTTTCTCCCAGAAACACACAGCTGTCTCTAAAAACACCCCCACCTCCTGTCCCTTCCCCCCCCCACCCCCACCACCACTCCGCGACCACACAGGCGAGGCTGTGGAGGAAAGTGGCCGGGCGCTTACCTTAACACGTTCCAGCTTTTCAGGGGGTCCAGGTCTGAAATTATAGAAACCATGGTCGACTGGCTGGGCAGCACCGGGAGGCGAGGCAAATGGGGTGCGTGCGCGCGCGGCAGGAAAAAGGTGGAAAGAAAAAAGCGTCAGCAAAGGGTCGTAAACTCCTGCAAATGACAGCGAGTGCCTGGATGCAGCCCGTGCTGGTTGTTCAGTGACTGATGAGCTCTCTCTCTCTCTCTCTCTCTCTCTCTCTCTCTCTCTCTCTCTCTCTCCGCCCTCTCCTCTTGTACAAAGCCTGCACGCGCTCTGCAGCCGCGTCTCAGAGTCCAGCTTCCTCCGCAGCTGTTGACATTGCTGAGATGTACAGTAAAATAGAAAAAAAAAAACTTACCTTGTTAGGTCCTTTAACCTCATTCTAAACCAAATTAATTTATACAGCTCGTTCAGCATCCAAAACTTAGACATAAACCTGCCGAGGGAAGACTTTGATGGCTGAAAGGAGATGGCTGTTCAACAATAATAATAGATAAAAATGCCTAAGGTTGGGACTGAGGACCCAGCTTTCCCAGCCAGCCTCAGTATTCATTCATAAAACTGTGCCAATTAAGTCCCCAAGTGTTGGAAGTGTTGAGTTAAATGTTTGCCTAATGGAAAAATAGCAGATTATATCTATAACTGCAGAGTTTTCTTTGCAGTTCTGTTTTTATCTGATTGCAATCAAATACTTGGATATAGACAATTTAGTGGAAAATCACATCATTATAGCGGTTGGCTCTAATTGGGTGGAAAAATATTCAAGCATTCTGAAGTTAAAAAAAAAATTATTGTTTGCAGTTATTCATTTTCTTGCAGCTTCTTTGCAAATAAATTCTCCCTTTCTCAAGTGCGTCCATTAGAGATGACCATAGGCTTCTCTCACAAAAGCAACATGTGATTCAGCACACTAGAGAATGTGCAAACTTGA
Organism: Pholidichthys leucotaenia; assembly: GCA_020510985.1. Lineage (NCBI taxonomy): Eukaryota > Metazoa > Chordata > Actinopteri > Cichliformes > Pholidichthyidae > Pholidichthys > Pholidichthys leucotaenia. The sequence continues at coordinate 169,902,284 of CM035845.1, forward strand.
CATCTGACTCTTCTGGTATAATGTGTTCCAGCCGCCATGTTCGAGGCACCGGCGCGACCCTACAGAGCATCTCGCTCCCTGCAGACGCCTCACAGCACTCACTTCCTGTCTGACACCGCCACATCCTGTTGATAACTGTCGGTTTTTTCCCCTTCTCTCCTCCCCTCAAAATGGCAGCAGATGCGTCACTGTTGGCAAGGAATGACAAGGCAGTGGCCAAGTCCCACCTAAATCCAAGCTCCTTTATATTAGCTCGTTTGAGGGAGAAAAAAAAACCAGATGAGCCCAGATTGAGGAGTACAGAAGACCAAAAAAAAAAAAAGAGGAAGAAAGTGTCAGAACTGTGTCTGTTTCAGATAATTGCCTGGGACGACAGAGCAGAGTGGAACTCAGAATTTCTGCCAAAGCTATTGTAGCCACAGCGCAAGCGGTTTATTATTTTCAAGGTGACGAGATTAGTCATGCAACAGCCAGTTTGACAGGAAACGGCTGCAGTTTTTTATTTAAAAAAAAAAAGCCCCTTTGAATATGACACATAACTCAGCTTAATTGTGCATTTACAAACAGGTTGGGGATGTTTAAACCCTCTGCGATCAGAAGCACTAAAATCTGTCATCTCATGCCCAAATGTGGGCATACAAGATTTTCTACTACAATGATCAGGTTTAAAGGAATTTCACATGGAAGCAGACAGAGAACTGAAGCTTGGACTGGAGTGCCATGTTGGTAGGTAAGACGTAAGAGTAATGTAAAGCTACAGGCCGCCGCTCTCAGCATCAGCAGCCATACTGAGCGGGCTTTAAATAGACTCAATTGGACATCTGCTTCACAGAAGAGGAGGAGGAGGATGGAGGCTGGAGCGAGTTGACAGCATCTCACTCCTCTTCCTCTGTCTCTATTTCTGTCTCTTGTGCTCACACAGAAACAAACGCTTGCTCACACACACGGCCGCATGCGTACACGTAGGCGCGTGTGTGCCCGCACACACAGCAGAGAGATTAAACACAGCTGACTTCTTTGCATGGTTGTAAGTTTTGAATGATAATCACGTTGGCAGGTCTCATTCCTCCGAATTGGTGCATTTGTGCGAGTCAGCAGTGCATATAAACACCTGTCCAGCGAGGTTTAAATTATCAACTCCACAGCTTCTTCTTCTGATTGCAAATGCCGGGAGCTGACAGAAGATTAGTTTGCATGAGTATCATAATGTTGCCATGCCCTAGAACACCAAGTCCTGGGTATAATCCTGCTTCCTGTTCACCTAATTTCCCTAGAAATTCCCCATCCATCGCTTCCTCATATGGGTGTTGCTGTCAAATAAAGGCTTACATTCATCCATCCATCTTCTACCACTTAAGCAGGGATCCGGTCATTGGGGCAACAGTCTTAAGCAGGAAAGCGCACCTCTTCAGGGAGGATACTAGGGAGTTCTTGTGCCAGCTGGGAGACATACTGTAGTCTCTCCTGCATGCAATGGGTTTCCTCCGAGGTCTCCTTCCAGTGGAATGAGTCCGAAACACGTTACGTGGCAGACATCTAGGAGGCTTCTTGATCAGATGCCCAAACCACCTCAACTGGCTCCTATTTGATTTGGAGGAGGAGCATCTTTACTCTGAGCCTCTTCCGAATAACTGAGCTCCTCTCCCTTTCTCTAAAGGTTAGTTCAGCCACCCTAAGGAGAAAGCTCATTTCTTCCACTGGTATATGTGTAATGGGATCAAAAGCTCCCTAGACAACAAACTCCTCATTTGGGTGATGCACCTCAGTAGGGAAAACAGCAGGCAATAGGATTTAACAAGGTTTATTACAATCACTGTCAGGATGTACAGGGGTGGAGTTAAAGTTACACTCGCTGGGTTTCTTTAAGAGTTATCCTTAAAAAAACACTAAAACAAGACATGTAATAATAACGTGCAACAATCAACCCGTAAAGAAACAAAAAGAAAACAACAAACTCAATTAAACCCAATAAAATCCATAAAAATCACAAATACTACAATAAAAGGGTTAAATATACCCTTATAATGATCCAGCATTCAATGTTTTCCACTTCACACAACCAGACTCCTGACAGGGTAAAACCACACCAATTTCCACAAAAATTTACAAGTCAGGTTAACACAAAAGTATATAAAAAAACCCAAATGGAACACAACAAGCAAGCACAAACAACAAGGCGTGCACACCACTGTCTGAGAGCAGTCAGGTGGGAGACACACCACTAAAATTTGCAGGACAACATCTCCCTGCGTATCTTTTACTTATCTTAAAAGTCAGTTTATCAAATTACTTGCAGAAATAGTCAAAATACATCACCACATCTCCACCTCGAACACTCTGGGACACGTCTCCCGACTGTGGGGCTCTTTTGTCTGCTGCTGTAATTAGAGGTTCTGATTGATTACAGATGCAGCAGTCATTCACTGGGGTCCCGGCAACTCAGAAAGAGAGAGAGAGAGAGAAAGGAGAGGTAAGTGTTGTGTAGAGAGTATGGTGCATGTGTGTGGCCCTTAGGGCTTGCTGTAGCTGCCCTGATGGTGACATCAGGCGGGCTGCGGTACCTGTATATATTTCTGGGTGTGTTCAATAAAGTTGAGTTCGCTGCATGGCATAAGAGGACTCTCAACTATTATTACAGACATAACATTTTGGCGACGAGAGAAAATCATGGAGGCGTATGGGCTACCTCCACCTCTGCCGTCGTTTCTGGAGTGTTCAGAGGAGCCAGTGACCCGGTGGCTGGATTGAATGGCTATGCTTGAGGGATACATCGCTGGGCTGGGCCTGGGTAGACTCGACAGAGACCAAGGACGGGCACTTCTGGTCCGTCGTCTTGGCGCAGAGGGTTGGAGAATTCTCGGTATGTTGGGAGAGACTGAGCTTTATGCGGATGCTGTCGGGCGGCTGGCTGGAGATTTTGTTGAAAGTCCAAGGGACAAGAAGCTGGGGCTGTGGGTAGTGAGACTGTTGGTGCCAAGAGGAGCTTAGCTAGTTTGCTCAGAGGAGCTAAAGGCTCAGTCCGTGGCAACAGGAAGGTTAGCCACGACGCTAGGTGCATGCCAAAATCAAGCTACAAGCTATCAGCTAGGCATCCGGGGGGACCTGAGCCCCTGGTTATCGGAGACGGAGAGCCAGCAGAGGAGCTCAGCATGGTGCATGACCGTGGCGCTGGTGATGTTGGCAGTGCAGTGAGCAGTGAGAGCGGAAAGAGAGCAGCGACCAGATTCAGCTGAGTCTTCCCCGCAGCTGGAGTCCAGGCAGAGGGAGAGTGGGAGCAAGCAGGCTTAAAACCCCGGGAAACAGCAGCGACAGCCAGGTGCAGAGACAGCGCAGTGGAGTGCCTTGGACGAAGGTGCTGGGCGCAGCAGCGAGGTGCCTGGATTGGTGAGTGACGCCGGTGAGAGTGATGCTGTGAGCCCCGGGAGAGAGCAGTGACAGCCGGGAGCAGAGGCAGCACAGCGGAGCACGTCAGACAACAGAGAGGAGGTGCCCGAGTCGACGGGTGATGCCAACAAGTGAACTTTGGTTTTCCCTGGAGCTCGGCCACAAGGGGGCCAGAGGATCTAGGGCTACAACGGCGGCAGCTGCAGCAGTTTTGAAGATGGTCAGGGGGGTGTACCGATAGGCACAGAGGGACTGCGTGCCAGGCAGCAGCACTGCATGTCCAGACGGGAGAAGCGGTCGAGGGTGAGGAGTAGAGACATTCTCGCCAGAGAGGTCAGCTTCGACCCCAGGGGCAGGTGGCTGCCGGGGCGCACGTGCCGTGGGGCTGCCCTGGGTCCCTAAGCCGGTTTTACCTGTGGACATTGGTGTCACGTAAATAATTTTACTGTAAATATGTTGATATGATGTAAATAATATGTTTATATGATTGCATGAGTTGTTGGATTATTTTATGTATTTTGAGACACGGTCCTGTTTTAGTTGTTTTTGGGTGAATGTGTTAGGCCATTCCAGTTCATTGTTCCCTGTTATTTCCCTTAGTGCATGAATCAGGTCTTAAATTGGGGTGGGTCTGGATTGTGTGTATGTGTTTTGCACTTTTGTAAGGGGGAGGGTTATGTTGTGTAGAGAGTGTGGTGCATGTATGTGGCCCTTAGGGCTTGCCGTAGCTGCCCTGGTGGTGACGTCAGGCGGGCTGCGGTACCTGTATATATTTCTGGGTATGTTTAATAAAGTTCAGTTCGCTTCATTGCATAAGAGAACTCCCGATTATTATTACAGACATAACAGTAAGTACCAACCATTACATATGTAAATTCATTCTTTTGATCCTTACCCAAAGTTATTGACCATAGGTGAAGGTAGGAATGCAGATTGACTAGTCACCACAATAGACCAGTACAGTGTCCACATCACTGCAGATGCTGCTCCAATCCATCTGTCAATTTCCTGTCCTATTCTCCTCTCACTTGTGAATAAGACCCTGACATACTTGAACTCCTCCACTTGCGATGGGAGCTCATCCCCAACAGGGAGTGGATATTCCACCCTTTTCTGGCTGAGGACCATGGATACGGACTTGGAAGTGCTAATTCCCATCCCAGCTGCTTCACACTCAGTAGCAAACCACCCCAGTAAGACCTGCTGTACATTGCTTGATTTAATTCAATTTAATTCAATTTATTTATATAGTGCCAAATCACAACACAGGTCGTCTCCACACACTTTACAGAAAAGAGTGGGTTTAGGCCACACTCTTAGTTTATAGAACCCAGCAGAGACCCCTAAGAGCAAGCACTGCGGCGACACAGGTGAGGAAAAACTTCCCTTTAACAGGCAGAAACCTTGGGCGGAACCATAGCTCATAGAGGACGGCTATCCGCCTCGATCGGCTGGGTTGAGTAGCTACATTCAGAGCAAACATACAAATACAACATTCAAATCCAAACAGTCCAGCACCAAGCCTGGCCAGGCTGCACATGCAAGTGAAGGCCTGGCAGGGGCAGCATTTCTAACTAAAGGCCTTATCAAAGAGAAAAGATTTCAACTTGCTCTTGAATAAAGAGAAAGTGTCTGCCTCCCGAACTGAACTGGGAAGATGGTTCCACAGGAAGGGAGCTTGATAGCTGAAAGCTCTACCTCCCAATCTACTTCTAAATACCTTGGGGACCACCAGAAGTTTGGATTTTTGGGAGCGCAGAGCTCTGGTTGGATGATAGGGAACTAAGAGTTCTTGTAGCCAAAGAAGGAGCCAAAAGGAGCCTCGATGAAGCCATTGGGACCACATCAACTGCAAAAAGCATAGACAAGATCTTGTATAGCCACTGAACATGACACCCACCATTTCTGGGCTGCACCTAGAAATCCATCCAAATAAATTATGAACAGGATCAGTGCCAAATGGTAGTCCTGGAAGACTTCTTACTTACAAAGCTCTAAACAATCAGGCTCCTTTTTATTTAAAAGATCTGATACTACCGTATCATCCTAACAGAGCACTACGCTCCCAAAATGCAGGTTTACTTGTAATACCTAGAATCTCCAAAAGTACAATGGGAGGCAGAGCCTTTAGTTATCAAGCTCCTCTCCTGTGGAATCAGCTGCCAATCTGGATTCGGGAGTCAGACTCGATCTCTGTTTTTAAGAATAGGGCTAAAACCTACCTTTTTGATATAGCCTACAATTAGGGAGGGATCATGTGTTTTCTGAACCCTCCCTTAGTTATGCTGCTAATAGGTTTAGTCAGCCGGGGGACCTCCAGTAATGCACTGGGCCTCACTCCTTTCCTCACTCTCTATGAAATATTTTTTTTTTGCTGGTCATTAACATTTGTTTGTTCTCTCCCATAGATTGAGTCCCCATCGTGCTGTTTGCTCTCTACATGTCTGTTCTTTTCTTCTTCTCTATCCCCTCACCCCCCAGCCAGTCGCAGCAGATGACTGCCCCTCCCTGAGCCTGGTTCTGCTGGAGGTTTCTTCCTGTTAAAAGGGAGTTTTTCCTCTCCACCGTCGCCAAGTGCTTGCTCACAGGGGATCGCCTGATTGCTGGGGTCTTTCTGCAACTGTGGGGGTCCTCCCTACAGTTGATAGTGCTATGAGATGACTGTTGTGAAATGGCGCTATATAAATAAAGTTGAATTGAATTGAATTGAATTGAATTGAAGACTCCTTGGATATGTATTTGGTATCATTGTCTTGCTGAAATGTCCACCCTCATTTCATCTTCATCATCCTGGTAGATGGCAGCAGATTTTTATCTAGAATGTCTCAGTACATTTTTCCATTCATCCTTACTTCAATTATATGAAGTTTGCCAGTACTGTATGCTGAAAAACAGCCCCACAGCATGATGTTACCACCTCCCCTGGTATCATGTTTTTGGGGGGGATGTGTAGTGCCATTTCTCCTCAGAAAATGGTGTGTATTTTGGCATCCAAAGAGTTCAGTTTTGGTCTCATCTGACCAGGCTATATTCTTCCCGTTTTTAACAAGCTTGGCCAAATGTTTTGCAGCAAACTTTAAATCAGCTTCAACATACTTTTTCTTCAGCGATGGAGTCTTGGGTGGTCGACGTACATACAGGCCATGGTGGTTTAGTGCATTACTTGTTGTTTTCTTTGAAACAGCAGTACCAGGTCTTTCTGAAGCTCTCTACAAGTGATCCATGGCTCTTGGTTAGCTGTTCGGATAATTCTTTTCAATCATCTGTCAGAAATCTTGTGAAGAGCACCTGGTCATGGCTGGTTTATGGTGAAATGTTCTTCTCTCCATTTATGGATTATGGCCCAACAGTGCTCACTGGAACACTCAAAAGTTTATATATCCTTGTGTAACCAATTCCATCAGTGTGTTTTGAAACAATAAGGTTGCAAAGATCATGAGAGAGCTCTTTGCTTTTACCCATCATGAAATGTTTTTTGTGTGACACCTTGGTAACGAGACACTGTGGTGACACTAGACACAGCGTGTGGACATTCTCTCACACCCAGGAAGAGGGACACAGCTGTAGGGTTTCCTCACACCCAGAAAGACAAAGGGAGAAGAGTATAATGGACTGAAGGGGGTAGCCCCTTTGGGGGGTAACTAGACCAGACTTTGAGGCGCCTTTGCCACCTGCTGCTCCAAGCTGCAGTGCAGGGAGGCAGATGTATGTGATGAAGGTAGCATGTGTTATGATGATCTCACCACACACTGCCTTTGTATGTAACATGTATTATGATAATCGTGCCACACATTGCCTTTGTTCAGACCCATGCATTATGCGCCAGCCCCAGTCTCCATGCAAGGTAATAAAGTTATATAAGGAGAGCGCAGGGAGAGTGGGGAGGCTTCTTCTAGGCTCCTTGACAGAGACTCGGCCCCAGCGGCCACACTGGGGCACACAGGCTATACATTTATGTTAGAGGGTTCAATAAAGAATCTGTGTCAACCTATGCTTGTGCCTCACCATCATATCCTCCCCTTTTACCCTTTACATTGGTGACCTGACATGAGATGGACTGTCTCTCCCTTTCGCCGTGCTGTGGACTCCTTTTTCTCCACATTGGTGACCTGACCTGTAATGGACAGTCTACTCCCTTTCACCGCACTGTGGACTCCGGAGTACCAGGGATCGCCCACATCCTTTTCAGCCACACTGGAGCGCGCGCACCTGTTCCTCTCTCCACAGTGGCGACCCCAAGGGCTGGGGAGAGCGTGTGGTGCAGGGACCGAGACGCACCAGGATCAGCGAGACGAGCACCACACAGAAACAGCCTGAAAGGGGAAAATCGGCGCCGTCTGTGCAACTGAATCAAGCTCCCCGACCCTCACTCACTTCCCGAGAGCGGCGTTTCGGTGCACAAAAACCCTGTGTTCACACCGCAGGATTATGAGGACAGCGCAACTTACAGCTATGTGGTCACTGCGTCAGATTGCGCACCAAGCACCAAGGAAAACAGGCTCCAGAGACTTATACATTGTCCTCAGCCACTGCACATCCCTGGGGAACATGGCCGATCGCCATCCTCAGATACTTTAGGATTTGCGCATCGCACCTAAAGCAGTGGACCACCTCACCCACAGGACATCTGTTTCTCAGCCACTGCGCATTAACAGGAAAATAGCTGATTGCTTTCCCTGGAAACTTTAGGACTGCCCCCGCACCTAAAGCAAGATTGCCAGTTTCCCTGACACAGCTTAAGTTTTTTCACAGCCGCTACGCATCCTTGGGGAATTGGGCCAATCGCCTTCCCCACATCGTCGCAGGACTGGGCCTGCACGAGGAGTCAGAGACTTAATTTTTTCACAGCCGCTGCAGATCACTGGAGGGTTCACCTGAAAAGTTCCTCACCCGAGGCTGATCGGCATGCAATTTTTGCACGGCCCAGATGCTTTTAACGTCCTGGACTGGCACGCTATTGTTTCCCCCCACCTCCCCCTCGTCCTCCACATCATTCTGCCCACACCTCTGTCCCAGAAACTTGCCGTTTTCCGGCTTTCTTCCGTCACCATGATGCGCACCGGACCCCGTGCGCACACGAACCACAGCTGTTCAATGTGTTGGAACTTGGAGCCGAGCAGAAAGTGCTTTTCATCCCTCCCCCTTTCCCCCCACAGACTGACATGCCCTCCGACACACTTCACCAGCAGGACAGTTCGACTGGAGCGGCAAACCCCCGCTGCAGACACCAGGGGTGCCGTCTTGAACCCAAAGGACCGGGGGGTTACAGCCCCTTCTGGGTGTTCAGGTGGGGGGGGGGGCTGTCTGGTGACACTAGACACAGCGTGTGGACATTCTCTCACACCCAGAAGCAGGAAGAGGGACACAGCTGTAGGGTTTCCTTACACCCAGAAAGACAAAGGGAGAATAGTATAATGGACTGAAGGGGGTAGCCCCTTCGGGGGGTAACTAGACCAGACTTTGAGGTGCCTTTGCCACCTGCTGCTCCAAGCTGCAGCACAGGGAGGTGAATGTATGTGATGAAGGTAGCATGTGTTATGATAATCGTGCCACACATTGCCTTTGTTCAGACCCATGCATTATGTGTCAGCCCCAGTCTCCATGCAAGGTAATAAAATTATATAAGGAGAACGCAAGGAGACTGGGGAGGCTTCTTCTAGGCTCCTTGACAGAGACTTGGTCCCAGCTGCCACGCTGGGGCACACAGGCTGTACATTTATGTTAGAGGGTTCCATACAGAATCTGTGTCGACCTGCACTCGGGCCTCACCACCACATCCTTCCCTTTTACCCTCTACAACACCTCTTTATAGGCTGTCAGTTGGGACTGCCATGTAAGAGGAGAATTCTGGAAAATATATATTTTTTGCCATCCACCGAAGGAAAGACACTTTGAAGACGACATGTTAGTTGTGACTGCATAACATCAGCGCATCTTTCTTACCTCTGTGTAGGATAAACCTATGTTACAGATAGCATTAGCAAACCATAAAGGAGCCATACCTCATCATCCAACAAGTCACATTTAGTGGCTGAAAATAACCAGTGACTGAAACTAAAACATGACAATGAATCAGTAACAGGAAAAAAGCAGGCCGAAGAACAAGAAAAACACTGATAATGGTCTCTTGGCTGAGTGTCCTTTCACTTGAAATCTTTGTGAATCTCTTGACCAGTACCATTATAATAGGTTACTAATTGACATGCCAAAGCACTGTACAGAAATTCAATTAAACCTATTGCCAATTTGAAGATATTGGCTATAGAGATGTCTACCTTATCTTAAGGGTTCTATGCAACATTTTTTTAAAGTCACGTATTTTAAAAATGAATGTGCTACCATGGCTGCTATATCCAGTGCAGATGCTACCTATTTACAGTGGTGTAAAAAAGTGTTTGCCCTCTTCCTGAGTTCTCATTTTTTTTGTATGTTTGTCACACTTAAATGTTTCAGATCATCAAACAAATTTAAATATTAGACAAAGATAACACAAGTAAACACAAAATGCAGTTTTTAAATGAAGGGGTTTATTATTAAGGGTAAAAAAAAATAAATCCAAACCTACATGGCCCTATGTGAAAAAGTAATTGCCTTCCCCTGTTAAAGCATAAATTAACTGTGGTTTATCACATTTTTGGAAAGCTGAGTTCAATTTCTCTAGCCACGCCCAGGCGTGATTACTGCCACACCTCTTCTCAATCAAGATATCACATAAATAGGACCTGCCTGACAAAGTGAAGTAGACCAAACGATCCTCAAAAGCTAGACATCATGCTGCCATCCAAAGAAATTCAGGAACAAATGAGGAACAAAGTAGCTGAGATCTATCAGTCTGGAAAAGGTTATAATGTGGTCACCCAGCACAATGCAGATTGATACTATTCACGCTCAACAGAGATTGCATACGGACAGAGAACCCCTGGGGGGACAACCAGAACAATAGACTATTGTTATACATCCCCGGATTAAGGAGAGGAAGTCCGGGCGCCAGTTGGTCACGCGATTGATATGTATTGACTGATATGTATAGCAATATATGGGCTGCACGGTGGCGCAGTGGTTTAGCACTGTGGCAGCACAGTTTTACCCTTGGCCGGGGGATCGCGGGGATCGTGGGTTCGATTCCAGCCCCCGACCAACAGTGAGCTGTGTGGAGTTTGCATGTTCTCCCCGTGTTGCGTGGGTTTACTCCGGGATTTCTCCGGTTTCCTCCCGCATACCAAAAACATGTAGGTTTAGGGTGCTCGCGCACGCAGCGACCAGCAGCCGGTGGCTTGTCACCAGACTGCAAACCAAATCTACCTACGGGTACAAATAAGTAACAAAAAAAAACAAAAAAACCACTGCACCACCGTGGCTGCACGGTGGCGCAGTGGTTTAGCACTGTGGCAGCACAGTTTTACCCTCGGCCGGGGGATCGCGGGGATCATGAGATCGTGGGTTCGATCCCAGCCCCCGACCAACAGTGAGCTGTGTGGAGTTTGCATGTTCTCCCCGTGTTGCGCGGGTTTACTCCGGGATTTCTCCGGTTTCCTCCCGCACACCAAAAACATGTAGGTTTAGGGCGCTCGCGCACGCAGCGACCAGCAGCCAGTGACTTGTCACCAGACTGCAAACCAAGTCTACCTACGGGTACAAATAAGTAACAAAAAAAAAAAAAAAAAAAAAAATATGCAAATGGGCCATGCATTCTCTCTTTGTGTAACATGTATAAAAGAGCTTGCTATACATGCCTCAATAGGACACATACACACACAGCACAACACAGTGCACTGCGCTACAGTGTGTCTCATGATGATGGAGGAAATAAAACTTTGAAACCTTCCAGCCCGTCGCATCTCGCCTGAACTTATTTGTTCCTCCACAATAAAGTCATTTCTAAAGTTTTGGGACTCCAGCAAACCACAGTGAGAGCCATTATCCACCAATGGTGAAAACATGGAACAGTGGTGAACCTTCCCAGGAGTGGCCAGCTGACCAAAATTACCCCAAGACCACAGCGACAACTCATCCAAGAGGTCACCAAAGACCCCACAACAACATCCAAAGAACTGCAGGCCTCACTTGCCTCAGTTAACGTCAGTGTTTATGACTCCATCATAAGAAAGAGACTGGGCAAAAATGGCCTGCATAGCAGAGTTCCAAGACAAAAACCACTGCTGAGCAAAAAAAACATAAAGGCTCATCTCAGTTTTTCCAGAAAACATCTTGATGATCCCAATACTTTTGGAAAAATATTCTGTGGACTGACGAGACAAAAGTTGAACTTTTTGGAAGGTGTGTGTCCCAATACATTTGGCATAAAAGTAACACAGCATTTCAGAAAAGGAACATCATACCAACAGTAAATTATGGTGGTGGTAGTGTGATGATCTGGGGCTGTTTTGCTGCTTCAGGACCTGGAAGACTTGCTGTGGTAAATGGAACCATGAATTCTGCTGTCTACCGAGAAATCCTGAGGGAGAATGTCCGGCCATCTGTTTGTGACCTCAAGCTGAGGTGCACTTGGGTTCTGCAGCAGGACAATGATCCAAAACATACCAGCAAGTCCACTTCTGAATGGCTTAAGAAAAATAAAATGAAGACTTTGGTGTGGCCTAGTCAAAGTCCTGACCTGAATCCGAATGGGATGCTGTGACATGACCTTAAAAAGGCGGTTCATGCTCGAAAACCCTCCAGTGTGGCTGCATTATAACAATTCTGCAAAGATGAGTTTGCCAAATTTCCTCCACAGTGCTGTAAAAGACTCATTACCAGTTATCGCAAACGCTTGATTGCAGTTGTCGCTGCTAAGGGCGGCCCAACCAGTTATTAGGTTTAGGGGGCAATCACTTTTTCACACAGGACCATGTAGGTTTGGATTTTTTTCCTCTTAATAATAAACACCTTCATTTAAAAACTGCATTTTGTGTTTATTTGTGTTATCTTTGTCTAACATTTACATTTGTTTGATGATCTGAAGCATTTAAGTGTGACAAACATACAAAAAAAATGAGAAATCAGGAAGGGGGCAAACACATTTTCACATTTCTGTTTATCTCTAAGAAATTAGCAAAAGAGATTGAAAAAGATTTGTCACAGTTTTTTTGGCAAGGGAAAAATCTCAGGCTTAGTGTGAAAACTCTGCAGTTGCCCAAGGACAAAGGAGGCCTTGCATTTCCGAACCTCATATTTTACAACTGGGCCTGTCATGGCAGAATTATTCATGAATGGGTTCACAGGTATGTAAAAGGAAAAAAAAAACCAATAGATTCATGGGGTTGTGCCCCCTTTGAATTACTAAGGGAACTTACTAGCATAAAAATATCTTCAAAAGTAAGGGATAATCCAGTTCTCTTAAACTCCATTAAGATCTGGCGAGACATGAATAAATTCACCAGTAGAAAGAATACCTTTTCACACCTAACGCCACTTATGAACAATAGAGATTTTCTTCCTGGTGTTAACAGTGCTGTATTTAGATCCTGATACGATGTAGGAGTGAGAGTGATAGGAGACCTGTTTGATGATAATAATGCACCCATGTCTTTTACACAAGCTCAAAATACCTTTAATTTATTTATCAAAAAAAAAGACTTTTTTGCCTTTCTCCAAGCCTGTCACTTTATCACAACAAATAATAAAACATTACAGAATAGTGTTGTAGTTCTTGAGATCGGTCTTAATCTTGAGACCGCTCTCGAGACCGATTTTTTCAAGGTCTCGGTCTCGTCTCGGAATCATTTTCACTTGGTTTTGTCTCGGTCTCGGACAAAACGTTCTCGGGATTTTAAATCAGGACCATTACTGGTTTATTGTCCACACAATTATTATGATTGCAAACAGATATCCCCCTTAAATGTAGCAATAATGCAATTTGTAAGTTTACTTTTATGCCACTGTGATGGACCACCAGGAGGTCCCACTGTCTCACCCAGTGACTTGGGGAGTAGGTGGAGGGGGCAGGAAATGTAAATGTATGCACCTGTGGCAGGAGATGTAAATGCAGATGCCTTGGCACCCAGGGAGGAGAAATGTATGCACCTGGGGCAAGAGGTGTATGCGCCAAGGCGCATGTAAATATACAGTATGCGCCTTGGCGCCTGAGGCAGGAGGTGTTCATGTATGCACCTTGGTGCCAAGGAGTCAGTCTTTTTGTTGGAGTGAATAAAGTTCTGAATCGGCAGCTCTCGTGTCTCGTCACATCATTCCTCCACACCACCGCTATTAGTCACAACCCCGCCCCTTCACACAAGTGGGAGAAGACGAGAGGAAACGGAGACTGGAGGCTGCATGGTCAGAGCAGAAATGTCGGAAAACTCTATAGTTATTAAGTTCGGTTTTGAACACCACAAGGAACCTGTCTGCAAAAGGACATGCAAACATAAACACTCAGCAGTGTATAGACTCTGCAGTACACAGCTAACAGAAACAGATGGAACAACATCCACCTTCTACCAACACCTTGAAAGGAAACATAAAGAAAGGTAAGCTAAGCTGTTAAGTGTAGGCTGACATTAGCAAAGCTAGCTTCCTGTGCTACAACTCTTAAGAAAGTTCCTCACCTAAAATACATTTAGCATAAATTACCTTATCGACCCCACAATATATTAGCTAACATGTAGTTTTATAACACATCCTGTGTTTCAGGGTGTGCTAGTACTTGTTAGTACTTGCTAACAGTAATTTGCCCCCTTGTTAAATGTTTAAACTAACCTAACTAACCCCAGTTTAAACTGACATAAGACATATTGATAACTGTAGCTAATGTTAGTGTGTGGCGATGTTATAATAAGACACGGCGTCTGGAGTTTTAATGAAGTTTATTGATCAAATCATCGCCATCACGGAGCTCACCCCAGCTGCTGTATAAGCATGCTGGGGATCACTCTCAGGCTCTCATGAGCAGTAGTCAGAAGCAGAAAAAGAGTGAACATATGAATTCAGCCACTTAAATACCCAGCAACGGACAATACATCAAAGGCATTTTATCATCAAAGGAAATGTATTCAGACATGTGACATTTGTACCACAATGCGAGCAGGAAGCATGAATGTTTGCATTTGCGTCATACATATCCACAGGATGCTGGTGCCTGAACTAAGCACAGGAAGGCTGCCTATTGATCTCAACACACACATCTCACTGTCCTGTTAATTGCTCTAGTCGAGCGCTGTGTTTGTCCGTGGCTGCTGTGGGGGGGTACCCCATACACTCCCCCCCCCAGAGGGCTTAGCGGGGAGCTGAGACCTCGGTAGTCCCGCTTTGGTGGCGAGCTGCGGGGAAAGTCTGTGCCGGGGAAGGGAGGAGGATGGGGGTAGCAAGTGGCGGGGGATGTCCGTGGCTGTGGGAAGAAAAGTTAGTCTCTGATTCCTCTCGCGATTCAGTCCGGCAATGAAGAAAAACAGGAGCTGAAGCTATGTGAGGGACTTGGCGTTTAGGCTTTAGGTGCGTTTGCGGCCCTAAAGCCCTCGGGGACAGCTGACGGCTGGATTCCCGTCGTGCGCCGTGGCTGAGACTTACACCAAATCCTGTGTGCGGGCTGCGTGTGTGCTTCAGGTGTGTGAGCAGACCTGAAGAGCCGTGTGCAGCGGCGGAGGATGATGTATAAGTCTGTAGAGCCAGCTTGTCTCTGGTGCGTGGCACGCGCTGCGGCCACGTGCCTTCCAGCTGCGCTGTTCTGATGCGAGGCTTCTGTGTATGGCCGGTCCGCTGTCGCGAGACGAATCAGGGTCAGGGGGCTTGATGGAGATCTGCGCAGTCGGCGCCGATTGTCTCCCCTGTTCGGGCTGTTGGTCGTCGCTCGTGCCGGGTCATGGTGCGTTCAGGTCCACGCGTTCTCCGTCGGCCATGGGCCGCCGTCGTGGAGAGAGGGCAAGGTGTGTGCGCTCTCGTATGGAGACACAGAATCGTGTGTCAGGAGCCGTGAGAGCGGCCGGTCCAGCGTGGATGTGCCGATCTAGGCGTGCAGACCTCACCATGAAATTTCCTCAGCTTTCCCGGTCGTGGGTGGTCTCCGAAGAGCGTCAAAGTCTCCTTGAAGCAGAAAGGAAGGGCAGATCAGTCGGGCTGCTGCGTTCGCTCGTCGTCGGAGAATCACTGCCGGGTGCTGCGTTTGCTGGCAGCGTGTTCTTTTCAGCGTTGGGTCGCCAGCGTGGTTGTCCAGACCAGAAGGTTGCGTCGCACAAAGCGTGTGCGTCTGCGGGGTCACCAGTGTGGCGATGTTAAAATAAGACACGGCGTCTGGAGTTTTAATGAAGTTTATTGATCAAATCATCGCCATCACGGAGCTCACCCCAGCTGCTGTATAAGCATGCTGGGGATCACTCTCAGGCTCTCATGAGCAGTAGTCAGAAGCAGAAAAAGAGTGAACATATGAATTCAGCCACTTAAATACCCAGCAACGGACAATACATCAAAGGCATTTTATCATCAAAGGAAATGCATTCAGACATGTGACATTTGTACCACAATGCGAGCAGGAAGCATGAATGTTTGCATTTGCGTCATACATATCCACAGGATGCTGGTGCCTGAACTAAGCACAGGAAGGCTGCCTATTGATCTCAACACACACATCTCACTGTCCTGTTAATTGCTCTAGTCGAGCGCTGTGTTTGTCCGTGGCTGCTGTGGGGGGGTACCCCATAAGTGGTTTATTGGTGTGTCATTAACAGTGTTAGGAGCATTACTGTAATGCCATTACTTTTGCAGTAATGTGCTGTGTAACGAAATTACTGTTTAAAAATTCAATAATACGTTACAGTTACTGAAATTTGATCAGATGCGTTACTCGTTTTATTAATATGGATAGATATTTTTAGCGCAAATAAATATAAACTGATCCTACTAGCTGGCACAGCCGTCAGTCTCCTCTGTGAGTTGGTTTCCCGTCCTGCTCACGCGCAACCTGATGGCAAGAAATACCGTGACAGTGGTAACTTCTCATATCGAGCCCTTATTACCTGTTGTCTGAGCGGTGAGTAGCCCCCAACAGCTCCTACCTCTGTGGTTAAACATGAGTATTTTTAGAGCAAGAAACTCACATTTAATGTCCACAGCTGGGTAAATTACCACACAGAGAAAACGTGACTGTGATTTGTTGCAGTAATTCTAAGGTGAACGTCTGTGCTTTCTGTTTTATTTTATCTTATTCATTTACATGTTCATGTAATATGGAACTTCATGGAAGTAAATCCTCTAAATATGCTTTTTTAATCTGCTGGTCCAGGGGTGTCAAACATATGGCTCATGGGCCAAAAACGGCCCACCAGGGGTCCAAAATTTTCGCTGTGAATTCACAGCTTTATTTCTAGTAAATTTCTGACTTTCTACTGATTACTATAGTTTGTGTAAATCTGAGACATTTTTTGTCTGCAAGATGAGACTTTTTCTCATCAGTTTTCTTTTTCTTCTTTTTTTCTGAGAACAAGAGGCCCTTGATCTTGCTATGTGTGCAAGATGATTTACTGTAAGTATGCATTTAAAAGTAATGTGAAAGTTACTCTTCCAAGTAACTAGTTACTTTAATCATGTAGTAACTCGTAAGTAACTAAGTTACTTTTGAAAAGAAGTAACTAGTAACTGTAACAGACTTCCGGTTATGGCGGCCACGTAGGAGGACGTGGTTCACTCTGCTCTGCTCCTAAAAATAAAAAGTCGGCAAATAACTCTCTCAACTGGAACAAAACCTATCCGAGCGTTTGGGCGCGGATATGCCGGTAAAGCCTAAGGCTGGGAAATTCGGTGGAGGAAAAGCTGAATCGTCGAAACAGTCCAAGCTAACGGACTTCCACGCTCGTGACGAAGTAGAAAATCCAGAGACTATGGTGGAATAAGCTAGCGGAGGAGCGGTGACTGCTGGCGAAGGCACAGGTGCGGTGCTCGCTGCCATTAGCTCAATGAGAGCAGACTTTTCCTCTAAATTTGATGGGATTATAGCAGCGATAGAAGGAATGAGAAAGGAATTAAGCAACTGTATGGAACGAGTGTCGCAGGTGGAGCTCCGAATTTCCAGCGCTGAGGATGACGTCACCAGCCTACAATTAAAGGTGCGCACATTGGAATTAAAAAATAAACGTCTGGAAGATAGTGCCCTGGATTTAGAATCCCGGTCGAGACGGAACAATCTGAGGCTGGTGGGTCTCCCGGAGGGCACGGAGGGGCGGGACTCATGTTCCTTTTTGGAAAAGTGGATTCCAGAAGCGCTGAACAACGCGGAGCTGCAGTCATCGGTCGTTTTAGAAGGCGCCCACCGAATTGGCCCACTGAGAGATAATAAGGCACCACCGAGGACGCTGATTATGAAGTTCCTCAACTACAGAGACAAGATGACGATCTCCAACGCGGCGTGAGCCAAAGGAGAAATTAAATACCAGGATCAACAGGTGCAGTTCTACCCAGATTTGGCCACAGGAATCCAACAATTAAGGAAACAGTTTGACCCCGCCCGTAAAGAGCTGCGCAGCCTTGGGATCCGTCATGGAGTGATTCATCCTGCAAGACTGCTGGTCACATATAAAGGGAGAACCCATATCTTCAAGACCCTAGAGGAGGCGCAGGTGCTTATTAGGCAGATCCAGGAAGAGACTGGTGGGAGCTAAGCATGAAGCATGAACAAGATATAAGGTAGAATATTTAAGCATTTGCACAGGCATCTGACTGATCTGAAGCAAATAGCAAGTTCACAAAATATAGATTGTATTATATAAAAAAACAAAAAAAACAAAACTATGATGTACAAAGTTGCTATAAAATTTTGGAGCTAAGTTGGAAAACTACAGAAGAGAGTTAATGTTGTGTCATTAAAAGCAGTAGAGTCGGGGTGATTGAGAGGAGAAAGAAAGAGTGGTTTTGTCTGATCCTTGTGAGTGAGGAGCAGTCAATGGCTATAGTGGGAGACGGAATTTTTTTTTTTGATTTTGGGGGGATTACCACGAATGTGGGAAGGGGGAATTTGTTTGTGTGTAGTTTGTAGGATGAATTCAACCACTCATGTTTTTGCTTCTCTGTATGAGCATGTTTATATTGCGAGGTAATCCCAAACTCCTTATTGATCATAGACCAAAGCGTTAATCTTAATTTAACTTCATGGAATTGCAGAGGTCTACAAAATTTCCAAAAACTTAAACAAGTTATGAATAAAATAAAAGACATAGGTTCAAAAATTGTGTTTTTACAAGAAACTCATCTAATAGAGGAGGATGTAAAAAGAATTAGGAAAAGATGGCAGGGAAATGTGTTCACCTCATCATTTTCATCTCGAGCCAGGGGAGTTATGACTCTCATACACAGAACAGTCCCATTTCAAGTGAAAAATGTAATTGGAGACAAATTAGGAAGATATCTAATCATTCAAGGATCTTTGTTATTAGAAAATATAAATTTGGTGAACTTATACGGTCCCAATATAGATGATCAAAACTTCTTTGCTAATTTATTTCTTATTTTATCATCACTTACAGGGCAACATATAATAGCAGGGGATTTTAATTGTACATTGAATCCCAGTATAGATAGATCAACAGGACTGGACTGTACGCGCAATGGATGCAGGATGATCATTAATCATTTTATGAAAGAATTGAGATTGCTAGATATATGGAGAGAAATGAAACCACAAGTTAAAGCCTACTCTTGTTTTTCTAATACCTACAAGACATTCTCACGTATTGACTATTTTTTGATCTCCACAGAATTAAGGTCCAAGATTCAAAACTGTTTCTATGATAACATTGTGATCTCTGATCATGCACCCTGCTGTTTAATATATGTAGATAAGAAATTGACAAAGGAACCAGGTAGGTGGCAATTTCAGCATAAATGGCTTCAGGATGAGGAATTTGTTAAGTACATAGAAAAACAGATAGATGAGTTCTTTGATATCAATACTACACAAACATCAGCATGTATAAAGTGGGAGGCTTTCAAAGCTTTTATTAGGGGGCATATTATTAGTTATACAGGTTCAAAATCTAAGAAGACTCGAGAGGAGAGAGTCCAATTGGAACATAAAATAAAAATTCTCCAAGAAAAAGTGTATGCAGGAAGTGACCCAAAGTTAGAGAACAAATGACTGATTCTGAGAGCTGAATATGACAAAAAATCAGCGAATAGAGCTGCCTTGAGTCTTCTAAGATTGAAGCAATCTTTTTATGAACAAGGTGAAAAATCAGGGAAATTGTTGGCATGGCAGATTAAACAATTAGAATTTAAAACACCAATTACCAGTATTATAAGTAACGGCCAGGCAGTTGTAGATCCTTTAGAAATTAACAGTGCCTTTAGAGATTATTATGAAAAACTATATGATACAAAAAATGAAACTGACTTAACAAAACTAAATGGGTTTTTGGACGGATTATCTATACCGTGTATTCCAAATGAAAACAGGGAGATACTGGAGTCTAAAATTAGTCAAGAAGAAGTTGGGCTAGCCATTGATAATATGAAATCAGGAAAAAGTGCAGGACCAGATGGTCTTCCAGTTGACCGCTATAAAAAATTTAAGAATAAATTAATAAAACCATTTTTGGAAATGGTTTTAGAAGCATTTCAAAATAGTAATTTACCACTATACATGAATAATGCCTTAATTATACTGTTGCCAAAACCAGGTAAACCCTCTAATAAATGTGAAAATATGAGACCAATAAGCCTATTAAATGCTGACCTTAAGATAATCTGTAAAATTTTAGCAAGTCGACTACAAGAAATATTACCAAATATTATTAACCGAGATCAGAATGGCTTTATAAAGGGAAGACAAGGCTTCCATAATGTAAGAAGACTATTTAATATTATCTATTCTAATAAAGAAGTACCGGATACAGTTCTCCTATCATTGGACGCCGAAAAGGCCTTTGATAGGGTCGAATGGCCCTTTCTTTTTGAAGTCCTACAAAGGTTTGGACTTGGAAATAATTTCATAAAATGGGTTCAGATAATATACAAAAATGCTACAGCAGAAATCCTAACAAACAGCAATATCTCAAAATCAATAAAAATCAATAGAGGATGTCGACAAGGCTGTCCACTTTCACCTTTACTGTTTACTATGGCAATTGAACCTTTAGCGAAGGCGGTACGTTTACATCCACAAATATATGGAATTAAAATAGGACCAACAGAACATAAAATCTCCCTGTATGCTGATGACATAATTTTGTTTATGTCGAATCTTAAAAAATCAATTCCGACTTTGTTGAATTTAATAAAGAATTTTGGGGAAATATCAGGATATAAAATAAATAAAACTAAATCTTCAATATTAATGCTAAATGAGACCCAGAGAAATCACCCAGCTCCTGAGGTAAATCAATTCAAAGTTGTAAATCAGTTTAAATATTTAGGAATTCAAATTTTGCCTAAGCTAGAATCAGTCGTCAGTGCCAACTATGAAGCCTTAATGACAGACATTAATGAGTTACTTCAGAAGATGGATGTCACTACCAATGTCGATGATTGGGAGAATTAATATACTTAAAAGTAATATCTTACCCAAAATACTTTATTTGTTTCAATACATTCCTTTACCACCACCTTCAGATGTATTCTCAAGAATTAAAAAAAAGTTAGTGGAATTTATATGGAACAATAGGAAGGCTAGATTACGTCTGTCCTTACTATATTTACCATTTGATCGTGGAGGTCTGAAATGTCCAAACTTTATGTTGTATAACTGGTCAGCACAACTGAGGTCTATGACATATTATTTTTCATCAAATGATCTCCCTCACTGGACTGAAATGGAATCATACAATTTACCTTTATCTCTTCCCATATTCATATACTCAGACTCGGCAAAAAAATTACAGAAACAAGTTAAAAATCCATTTGTAAAGCATATGATCAAAATATGGTGTGAAACCAAAAAATACCTAAAAGAACCACACTTACTGTCACAATTTAGCCCAATATGGGGTAATCAATATTTTAAACCAGGGAGAGCGGATGCTGTATTTAAAGTATGGAATTTAAAAGGGATTCAAAAGATTCGAGACTTATATTTGTCAGGTTCAGACAACATAATGTCTTTTGAAGAACTGAGGATCAAATTTAATCTTAATAGAACACATTTTTTTTTAAATATCTTCAACTTAGGAACTTTATTCGATCAAATCAAAATAATGCTCTCATCCGACCTACTTATTCATCCTTGGAAAAAATCTTGACGAAAGATACTAAGAGAAAGGGTATTATTTCAGAGTTTTATAACTCATTGACATTATCCTCAAGTGAAAACTCACAGAAAAGATTGAATTATTGGAAAGAAGACCTGCAAACTGAAATTTCAGAGGAACAATGGGAATTGGCTTGTGCAGAAGCTCAAACCAAATCAATAAATGTACGTCTTAAATTGATACATTTTAAATGGTTAATGCGGATGTATGTTACACCGGTGGAGTTAAATAGATATAACAAAAACATACCAGATACGTGCACAAAATGTATGGAAAGTAAAGGAACCCTATTTCATTGTTTATGGGAATGTAGAAAAATTAGAATGTTTTGGGATGAGGTGAGGGTAACAATTGAAAAAATAATTTCAAAACAAATCATATTGAATCCTAAACTGTTTTTGTTGGGTCTTTATCCAGAAAAGCATAACTTTAATAAGAGTGAGAGAGCATTCATAGACCTCAGTTTGCTTAACCCCAAAAAAATGTATTGCACTATTGTGGAAAAAGACTCATAGACCAGATGTGACTCAGTGGTTAAGACAGATGTTAACAAACCTTCCACTAGAAAGAATAACATACATACTGAAATCAAAGGAAATTGTGTTTGAGAATATATGGAGACCTTTCATTGATTATGTAAAGAATTTAAACATAAGTTTTGAAGAAGAAGGTGAATGATGTGTGTGGACCTTGAAATTCCAAACTGGTGAATGTATAATATGTATACTTATGTAATGGATTGCCTAGACTAAACAGAGGAGCATTGTTGAAGACCTGCCTTTGTTAGTGGTTGTTGGTGCTTTTAGTACCTTTTTTTTTAAATTACTTTAGTATTAGTGTTTGATTGTTTGTGTTATGTTTGTAAAAAAAAAAAAAAGGTTCAATAAAAATATTGTGGAAAAAAAAACTAGTAACTGTAACTAGTTACTATTTTTTAGTAACTTGCCCAGCACTTGTCGTTAGTGACCGAGCCAGGGCTCGGCTCTTGTCTATTATTTTTTTTTTTTGGTTAAAAACTTATAATGGTAGAAAGATATACTGTGCCAGCAGCAGGCACTCCATTGATCAAGAAAACATATTTTCCACTTAAACTTTACTGTTATTTTTCTGTGCAGGTTATTTTGGTTTAATATGTCTTCATTTTAAGTAATATCTAACTGCTACTTGTGTTTAAGTTCACATGATTAACCTTAAAAAGGCTCTGCATGTTCTCATATTTAGCTGGGAATAAAAGTGGTCCATTCTGAGTGATTTGATTTTGAATAGTTGATTATTTTATTTAAGAGGCATTATTTACTTTATTTGGGATTTGAATACAATACAGATCAAATATTACTTTGGCAAATCTTTGTGTTTTTTTTACACAGTGTGCTCTAAGAAAAATGAGCTGGTTAAGCCATATCACATGTAGTGACAGAGAATAAAATAAACCTACTCACTTCTTTAAAATTTTAGGGTTTTTGTACTTGAGTATTACATGTTTATACTTCTTTATACTCAAAATTCAGTGCAAGTTGGAAGCCAGTATTATAATTTTTACTCTCTTACATAAATCTGACAGTTTTAGGTATTTTGCAGAATCAAAATAAAGATTACTGCTACAAAATATACTGTAGTTTAAACGTGTTATAGAGTAGTGATGTATAAATTCAAACACAACCAAATAATTCACAGACAAAATGTTGTTGCAGTTCTTAGATACAGTAAATATTTTTCATATGACAGACATCATCCTTTTTTCTCCTAAATTTCAGGTTGCTGGAGTACAAAGCAGGACAACAAACAGATTCCATACAGCCAACTATCACATCATTGTCCCATAAAGTCCAGATCTACAGTGACAGTCTCCATTCCCCAAGGCAGAAAGCTGTAAGTGATGCCATCATGAAAGATTTAATAATTGGGTGTTCTCTTCCACTGTCACTTGTGGAAAATGCCCATTTTAAACACTTCCTTGAGGTTATTGATAGCAAGTACACACCAACCTCAAGAAGAACAATTTCTGAAAGATGCATACCAGTGTTGGTTGAGAAAGTCAAGGAAACTATTTTGGAGAAGCTGGAGACCCAGCCAGTTGTGTCATTAACAACTGATCTCTGGTCTGATCGCAGGCTATGCTCTTTCCTCTGAGTCACTGCCCATGTGTGCAACAAATCAAAGGAGTCCTATGCACTTGAATCCTACTTGCTTGACCGTAGACGTTTTACAGGTAGACATAGTAGCGAGTCAATTGCTTCTGCCTTCGAGATCACAGAGGAATATGGTATACGTCAGAAGGTAAGTTACTTCATCACAGACAATGCTGCCAATATGAAATGTGCATTTAAAGTTCACATGCCACAGC
Organism: Pholidichthys leucotaenia; assembly: GCA_020510985.1. Classification (NCBI taxonomy): domain Eukaryota; kingdom Metazoa; phylum Chordata; class Actinopteri; order Cichliformes; family Pholidichthyidae; genus Pholidichthys; species Pholidichthys leucotaenia. The sequence goes on from CM035845.1 coordinate 169,926,173, forward strand.
ACTCTGACAGCAAGATAGTCCGGTCCCTTAGCGGGGATTTTAAGAAGGATCGTGCAGATTTGTCTAAAAGCATGAAAATTGGTACACTAGTAGTTTTTGATGTGCTGAATCCAATTCTGCTGGGCGCCAGAGCGAATTCTCAATGGGGCCGCCATATTGGACAATTCAAAATTGCCGCCGTCAAGAAAATGATTTATCCATATCTCCGCTAAAAAAAGTGACACATTTGCAAACAAAAGCACTTTTCTGGGGTTTTTGTGCCCAAGGATTTCAAATCTGGAATCCTTTTTCCAGTATTTAGAGCAGGGGTCGCTGTATTTGAAAATTCAAAATGGCCGACTGTCAAATTTCAACTACCTGAAACTTTGATAATAGATGACATATTACCTCAGAATATTGCCTGTTTTAAAATATATTCTGAGACCACTGAATTAAATTTGTGGCCTTGGTAAAATTTTCTTATTAAATATCAACTTGCATTTGCCTAAGGTCTCACGGAATTGCTAGATTGATAGTCAGAAATGTGAAATATTGACATGCCTATATGTGCTCTGTCACGCCAGTGTCACAGTATCATAAAATGTGACACTGTGAATATCTCATAAACTCTGACACAATGTATAGAACTGTAGCATGATCATAAAACCTTTAAAGTAATCTTATAAGTGAACAGTTTAAAACAGTGTAGGTCTTAACTCTAGCATACTAACGTCCTGACCAGGTGATGATTTCAGTGTCTGGTAATGTCTCCTGTTGAAGCTGATTGGACACATGCACCATCCAGGACTCATCCTTCACTCTGGCACCATGAACCAGATTGTGAGATGGCCGACAACTGAGATCTGGTGTACGTGGTACATACAAATCATTGTTTGGCAACACAGCCGGCTGTACTACTGCGTAAGTGTCAGGAAGTTTGGGGATAGAGTTGTCCGTCGGGTCAAGCTGGATGGGAGGTCGTTCAACTCCATGATTGTCATGAGAAAGATGGTTTGTCACACTGATAGCTGTCCCATGGAACTCATCCTGGGAAAAGTTACCCTGGTTGTTGCTATCCAAGTTGTCAACATCAAAAGTCACAAAGACACCTTTTCGGATATTTGTAGGCAGTACAACCCCATCCTGAACAAACTGTTTGACTGCTGCTCGTGCCATGGATCGCTTCACTTCCAACACACGCTTGTAAGACACAGACATGCCAAAGGCATTGGCATTATTTATCTGCTTCTTCTGCCTGCCCTCACCATGTAGCTTGAGACCCAGGTACAATGGGAATGGTGTTTCCCGGTCTTTGCTGTGACGAATGTTGCTGGTCTTTGTGGCATGGTGTGACCCAATTCGTGCATTGTATATGATTTGTTGGGCAATAGCACTTGCGACCCTTGCCCTGCCATGTACCCGCTCCTGCAAGTCTTTGTCACCTTCGTGCGAGACTGAGGGACCCTGAAGTAGGATGTTGATGAAACTTCTAAGCTGTCCAGGAACAGGAGATGTTAGGGCATTAGAAGCAAAAGAACCAGTAAATGGTTCTTGCTGTTCAAGACAGAATTTCCTAAGCTTCACTGCTGCACGCATCAATAGCAAGGCATCATCCTGCCCTATCTGGTTCTTATGTGCGTCAGCTAGAAGATCACCAACCTTCTTGTTGCTGGAGATATACATCTCCTTGCCCTGAAAGAAGTCTGTACACTCAGGAAGCAGCTGCAGAAGGTACTCTTTGAACCGTGTGGCATGTGGTTCCCTTATATCTGCACATGGAGTTCCTTGTTCCTCCATGAGTGTCCTGTAAAACTGCCTCAATGCAGACAGCTTGAAGACATCTTCAGAGTCTTCAACCAAAGCCACGATTTGTGCAATAGCAACCGGGTTGAATTGTGGGACAGAAGGACCTGCAGATGCCTTGTGTTCCTTAGCACGAGCTGAGTCCCTTAAGTGCAGGTAACATGGCAGGTGGTAGAAAGTGTCACCTGCATGGGCATCTGCTGCTTGGGCAATCAGCTTTTCTAGAAGCTTGAAGTTTTTTGTGCTCTGAGCCCAGCTTTTCAAGTTTTTGTCCACATTGTCTGTGGCAACTTTATGAAGGTTCTTACCTTCGTGTCCCTCACATATGATGCAGAAGGAGGATTTCTGCAGATCAGAAGGCATTGGATTGCTGGACCGCAGTTTCTTTGGTGAAATTTGATCATCCACATCCCCCTTTTCAGCAATTCTTTTCAAGCGAGAGGAACTGCAGTAGCTTCTACAGAGTTTGTGATATTTTGCCTTGTTTGTTTTGAGTGTCACAGCAATGCCTTGGCCCTCATCAAGTTGAGCCCATGACACTTTCATGCATGAAGGTACAACGCCAATGGCCTTAAACCCATTGAGATCTTTCTCAATTGAAGCTAGACCCTCTTCTTTTGGAGACTGCAATCGCTCATCTTTTTCCTCCTGACATAGACAGCACAGGTTCCAATTTATAGACTCCATACTTGCTACAAGTAATCACTAGATATACCTGCTATGACTAAATAGATCCAGTATACAACAAAGTGAAAAAAACTGATCCAGGCCGAGGGGCTACCCTTTTACCACCTTGATGAAATACAAGTAAAGTGCACATTCTGGTATGGGATACAACTAGGTTTGGTTGCCCTACACCTAGCCCGATGGTTCATCTAGTGTCATTTCAGTCCCGTGCGATCTGTAGGCCTTCCGGGTAACTTGAGCCCCGTTACCCTTGTTTTTTTTGTCAAAAGTAAGTTCAAATTTGAAATCTTTGATGCCAAAAACCTATGAAAAGAGTTTTTGTTTGTCATTTTATGTCAAGAAGTGTGAAAGTTATGCAGAGTTCAATTTTGACTGGTGGCCATATTGAATCTTGCAATATGGCGACCAATATTGATTTTACTGAAAAACAGATGTCAGATTTGAATTCCTTGAGGTCAAAAACCTTGAAAAAGTGTGTCTATTTGTAATTGTGTGACTGTTTGTTCAAGAGAAATGCGAAAACAGGTTTTCGGGTGGCGGCCATTTTGAATTGTCCAATATGGCCGACCCCATTGAGATTTGGCTCTGGCGCCCGGCAGATTTGAAATCAGCAGGTCAAAATCTATAGGTGTGGAAAGTTTCATGCTTTTAGAAGAATTTGCACAATCCTTCCCCTAAGGGACCGGACTAAGAGTGAGGAGGAAAATCTTGATGACAAACACTTGTGGGAGGACACAAATCCATTGGATGATGCAAAGTTACCTTGGCCATCAGGTGAGCGCCTTTCTTGCTTTGCTCACTCCCTACAGTTAGTTCTGAATGATGGCTTGAAGGAGGGGCCATCTCCCAAACCATAGCCAAAACATCGAGATTCACAACTCTATTACACAGCAGCTCACAATTCAAAGACAAGTTTGAGGCTCTGTTTAACATGGATAAGACTATTCCAACAGCAAACAACATCGCTGGAACAGCACTTTCAAACAAATACAGGCCCTCACAGCTCTGGACCATAAAACCCTGACTGAAATGTGTAGCAAGGACTATGGGGATATGGTGTTTATGGTTCGTGATTGGAACCAGCTAAAGGAATTGACTGTGGTCTATATTAACCATATATTCCATAACCTACATATGTTAGAGCATGTGGAAATGTTTGGTGATTGCATATGTAAGGAACTTCACACCTCTGAAAGGACAAAGGAATCTCACCCGCCGAGTGAAGAACAAAGACGTTCCCGGACGCGGCGGGGGAGACCGGACGAGCCACCCTCACCCCCCAAGGCGAGGAGAGGAATTACCATCACCTCCCAAGACGAGGAGAGGAAATACCAAGACAATGGGGGGATCAAGATAATGAGGGATGTCAGCCTTTGTTATGCATGTCTTTTGTTGTGTGCATGTATATAATCAGTGAGTTGGCGAAATTCTGTCTCTTTTTCCCTTCTGCCGCTCTCTGCACCAGATGAGACTTGTTAGAAGAGCTGAACATTAAAACTTCGCTTATAAACCAAATCGCCTCTTCATTGCCCAGCTCCTCTACACTGACTACAGTTCTTACACCTTTTTCTGAGGCAACTGACCTGACAGAAGGAGAGAGGTCAGTTACTATTAGTGTGGTGGTTCCAACTGTCCTCGACTTGAACACGCACCTCCTGAAGATGGAGGACACCCAAATACAGTGCCGGCCATTAATAAAAGCCCTCCACCTGTCTCTGGTGAAAAGATTCGCTGGAATCTTTACAAAAAACAAACATGGTCAAACAGAGCGAAAGAGAGGAACCCTTTAAACATGATGTGTACTTTTTGACTACAATGCTACATCCACAGTTTGGACTAAGCTGGGTGGATCTGGATGTCACTAATGGAGAAAATACAACATCAGTGAAAAAGTTTAGAGATGAACTAAAGAAAACACTGACAGGTTAGTAAAAAATTCACATTCAGTAACAATTTTTTCCCCAACTGCAACTATGAATCTTTAAATGTGTTATATAGCCTTAAAAAGTCTTGACATTAAATTTGAGTTTTTAATTTCATGTATATATGTTTCATGTTACTGTCATAGAATTTTCATATTTTATCAACTGAACCTCAATCCATCCGTCTGAACTTAACAGTGTTTTTATATTTAACCAGCTATGAACTTGACTGCTGTTGATAAGACAGTGTGAAAATATTTAATGTCCTGCTTACAGGCACAAAATTACTTGAGTGCTAGCTCAGTAATTGTGTTTTTTGTTTATGTTTTTCAGACATGTTGATCTCCGAGGCCGAGAACTTGGTGGACTGTGAAGGAAGTGCTCCTGACTCGGATCCTCCAAATGAAGAATCCCCCAGTGACTCACCACCAGTCAAATGCCCACGCCTTTTGTCTCACTACAAGGCTCACAAGAAGTGCAGGTCAGGCAAGGAATCCAGTATTGTTACACAGATAAGTAAATATTTTGATGCCATCCAGGACTCTGACACTGACAATGCACTTGTGTTTTGGGCCAAAAACCATGACAGATTCCCACAACTCCACAACTTGGCAGTGAAGGTGCTATCTGTCCCTGCTTCCTCAGTATCAGTTGAGAGGGTTTTCAGTAGAGGGGGCATTCTCATGAGACCCCATCGTGCATGTTTAGGTCACCGAATGTTGCAGTCTCTCATGTTCCTTAAATGCAACCAAATTCTTGTTTAAACAGTTTTCTTTTGATGGGACTTTTGAGGACCTATGGACATTTCATGTTAATTACAGATGGTTAAATTCATTTCTACATATGTGGTGTTTGTATTTACTGAAAGAAAAAGAACTTCTTGTTACATTCTCTCATGTCCTGTGAATGCAACCAAAATCTTTCACACTGTTTGAAGTTGATGGGACTTTTGAGGGGGCAGTGCAGTGGTGGAGTGGTTAGCACTGCGGCAGCACAGCAACTCACCCTTGGCCGGGGCGTCCTGGGCTCGTTCTCAGCCCCCAACCAACAGTAATCTGTGTGGAGTTTGCATGTTCTCCCTGTGTCTGCGTGGGTTTACTCCGGGATTTCTCCGGTTTCCTCCCACATGCCAAAAACATGCAAGTCAGGTTAATTGAGATCATACTAGGGATTCTAAATTGTCCTTAGGTGTGACTGTGAGAGTGAATGGTTGTCTGTCTCTCTGTGTTGGCTCTGCGATGGACTGGTGATCTGTCCAGGGTGTATCCTGCCTCTCACCCAAAGATGCTAGGATAGGCTCCAGCCCCCCCCGCGACCCGAAAAGGATTAAGCGGAAGAAGATGGATGGATGGATGAGACTTTTGAGGATGTCTGTCAATTAAGGATGTCTTCACTTCCGCCCTCCCAAGAGAGCAGACGCTTTTTCCTTCTCTCTTGCTCTGACTTTTTTTCCTTCCCCCCCCCCAACTACTGGATCCCAGCTTGCTGTTGTCTGTCTGCGTCTAACTGCGACCGTCGAAAGAAAGAAATTATGGAGTTAATAAGCTGGGCTTTGAACACAATTGACACTATTTTTTCAACAAGGAAAAGTGCTCCGGGGGAAGCTGTCTGCCCCGCAGGAACGGCTCCAGCGGGCTATTTACGTGACACAAGTAACTGGAAGATCTTGTGTCTCACTAATCTCTCTATCGAAGATATTGAAGATTTGTATGTCTTCGTGATAATGGTGATCGGGATCTTTCTGATTGGAACTGGGATTGTCCTGGTGTACCGCAAATTGCTGAAGATGGATACAACCTATCAAAATGCTGGCCAGGCGAGGTGCATCTGTCAAATTGAAAAATTGGAGAAGACCCTGATAGCGACAAATGGAGAACTGTCTCGGAAGGTGGATTACATCATGGTCTCGCTTAGGTCTTTCCACGATGGACTTAAAGCCCCGCAATGAAGGATTAAGTACTGAATCTACAGAAGAAATAAAAAGCCTTCTCTGTGATCAGTCCGATTTGGCTCAATTTCCCCATGAAAATTCCTCCTGGCTGTCTGCAGTCTGTGTTTTCACAATCATCGAGCACAAGGCCTTGGACAGCCATCTGGAGAGCCTGCCCAGATAATCGCAAGGACGATTGGCGGCAGCCAGACAAAACACCTCCTGCCAAGTGCCCTTGTTGTTCTCTTATTATCATCAACATTGCTTCAACAGCGCACACACATTGATCCATGAACTGAATAAAGATACACACACTGCTCTCTTGTGTCTTGTGTCCTGTGAATCCTATCTTGCGTATGTGCATCGAGAGCTTTTTTTTCCTTGTAATCATAATATTGATTGATTATGCAACCAGTATTCTGAAACAATGTTTTTTTTGCTCCTTCCTAGTGTTCCTCGTATTATTCTTATTCTTATGCTACCTGTACCCTCTATCCTGTTGGCAGGCGCGTCCCCGATGCAGCCGTGTCACTGGAAATGCAGGTTCATTTTCTGTGTCAAGTCAAATTCTCTCGTATGTTATCAGTGATGTTAATGTACTTGGCAATAAATCTTTTCTGATTCTGATTCTGAAAGGATGGTTAAATGGATTTCAACAATCTTGTATTTATTTAGAAAACAAACTCATTTACAATATACAGTATATACTAGTGCATCTCAAAACATTAGAATATCAAGAAAAAGTTATTGATTTTTCCACAATTTAATTCAAAAAGGCAAATGTCTATATATCCTATATTCATCACACATGAAGAGAAATATTTCAGGCCCGTTTTTGCTTTAATTTTTATAACTATAACTTACAGCTTTTTGAATTCCATTTTTTTGAGCTCCAGTAGTGTTTGTGTGTGTGTGTGTGTGTGTGTATATATATATATATATATACTGTATATATATATATATATATATATACTGTATATAATATGTATGTAGTGGAGAAAGGAAGCAGGCGAGGCAACGAGCCAAACGACACATGAACTTTATTCCTTCTCCAACATACAGTACAGTAAAAAGAGCTCCCGGGTCTCTGTGAATTCCTCTTTTATACCTTTAATTCCATGCATTGAGACCCGGAGCTTCCAACCATAATATACTGCTTGGAACAAAGACCTGTGTGGCACATTAACATAACATAACGCCGGCACCGCTGCTCACACCCTTCTCTCTTCCAGCGGCTCTGGTGGTTCCTCCTCTCCCCGAAGGGTGCATAGTCCCTACTGTCCCATCTGAGCCCCCTGATGGCACTTCCTCCTCCGGTCCATTGTTTCCCCTTATCCCAGCTGCCATCTCTGGGTGGAGAATCCCCCACCCGTGCCACCACACAGCCCTCCCCAAACACCCAGAAAGGGCACTTACCCCCCATCCTTTGGGCTTGAGCTGGCGCCCATAGCGGCTGTAGTAGGGGGGTCACCGATCCAGTCGAAGCCCCCTGCTGGCGAGGCGTACAGCAGGGCACGTCAGTCTGTGGAGGGAAAAAGGGAGGGGGGAGAAACACTTCAGCTTCATGTGCGCAGGTCCCTACCGAAGGAACACCAACTTGCAGAGCCACCAACGGTGGACGTCTGTGCCAGGGAGCTTGGGCCAACACCACCTGTTCGTCTGCCAACACAAAAGCGGGCTTCAGCCTGTCGATGGAGACGGTCTCCCTACGCCCCCCAAAGTCTGACACAAAATGTTTCGCCCCAAGTTCCAACACCCTGAACGGTCCATCGTACGGTGGGCATAGCTGGGTCCAGTGCTCATCGTGCCTGACGAAAATAAAGCTGGCGTTCTGTAAACTCTTGGGGACCAAAGTGCGGGGGAAACAATGGAGGGCCGGGCCCGGTACATTAAAAGCCTCCTTACTGTGCAAAAATTGTGCGGGCGGATCAGCCTTGGGCACAGGGTTTTCCAGTAAAAACTCTCTAGGGATCCGCAGCGGGTGAGAAAAAAATGAGTTCTGCCAGGAAGAATCAGAATCAGAATCAGAATCAGAATAAACTTTATTGCCAAGCATGTAAAAAACACACGAGGAACTTGACTTGACATTGGTGCGCATGCGCGCGACACAACGACACGGCAGCCATAATAGGCGCCTCATCAAACAGAGATAGATAAGAAAGGGAGGGGAAGGGAGGGAACGACACAAGGGGGGAGGAGAAAAAAAAACTTCGTTATCAAAATACAGCTTATTTTTAAGCAGATTATGATTACAATGAAAAAAAAAATCTCTCAATAGCACAGAGCAACAACTCAGAATTCACAAGACACAAGAGAGCAGTGTACAGTATATCTTTAATCAGTTCATGAATCAATGTGTGTGCGGTGTTGAGCAGTGTTGATGATAATAAGAGAGACCCAAGGACCCTTGGCAGAAGATGTTTTGTCTGTCTGGCGCCCAGTCTTATCTGGCGCTGCAGCTGGCTGTCCAAGGCCTTGTGCTCATGATTTTGAAAAAAACACAATCTGCAGACAGCCAGGAGGAATTTTCATGGGGAATAATAATGCCAAATAGGACTGATCACAGAGAAGACTTGTATTTCTTCTGTAGATTCAGTACATTAATCCTTCATTGCGCAGCTTTGAATTCGTCGTGGAAAGACCTGAGCGAACCCATGATGTAATCCACCTTACGAGACAGTTCTCCAGTAGTCGCTATCAGGGTCTTCTCCAGTTTCTCAATTTGTTGGATGCACCTCGCCTGGCCAGCATTTTGATAGGTTGAATCCATCTTCAGCAATTTGCGGTAAACCAAGACAATTCCCGTCCCAATCAGAATTATCCCAATCACCAAGATTACGAAGATAAACAAATCTTCAATATCTTCGATAGAAAGATTAGAGAGACACAGCATTTTCCAATTACCTGTGTCACATAGATAGCCCACTGGAGCCGTTCCAGCGGGGCAGACAGCTTCCCCCGGAGCACTTTTCCTTGTTGAAAAAATAGTGTCAATTGTGTTCAAAGCCCAGCTTATTAACTCCATAATTTCTTTTCGGCGGTCACAGTTAAACGCAGACAGACAACAGCAAGCTGGGATCCAGTAGCAGGAGGGGAGGAAAAAATCAGCAGGAGAGAAGAAAAAAGCGTCTGCTCTCTTGGGAGGGCGGAAGTAGCCCTCTGTAGGCTGTCATATCCACCTTAGGTGCGGAGCGGAACCCTAAAAGAACCCAGGGCAGGTGGTTGACCCAGGAAGCGCTGAGCGCTGCTTTAAGCGACCTATGAAAACACTCGCATAACTCGTTAGCTTAGGGGTTGTATGCGGTAGTGCAGTGAATTTTGACCCCCAGGCTCTGGGTCATTGCAGACCAGAGTTCCAAAACAAATTGTGGACCCCTGTCACATGTGATGTCTGACGGGAATCCGAACCGTGCAATCCAAGCTGACAAAAAAGCACAAGCCACTTCTGTGGACGTGGTAGAAGCCAGCAGGACCACTTCAGGCCAGCGTGTGGTGCGGTCCACGATTATTAAAAGGTGTGTGAAACCTAGCGACTGCGGGAGGGGTCCCACCAAATCCATGTGGATGTGGTCGAACCTCCTGGCCGGGATTTGGAATGGCTCGTGGGGGGCTCTGGTGTGCTTGTGCACTTTGGCCCGCTGGCACGTGACACAAGCTGCAGCCCACTCTTTCACGCTCTTGTGCAAGTGCAGCCAGACGAATTTCACCCCCACTACCTTCACCGAAGCACACACTTCCGGATGCGAAAGGGAGTGGACCAACTCAAAAATGCAACGGTGCTAAGAGCTCGGAACCACCAGGCGCGGGCGGCTAGTGGAGACATTGCAGAGCAAGGGAGGGCACCCTTCTTGCACCACCCTGCTGTCCAGCCTTAACCCAGTATGCGCAGACTGGAGCGCGCAAATGTCCGCATCCCCGGCTTGCTCCGCTGCCATCGCAGGGAAATCTATTCCCATGTAGACCGGGGAGACTAACACGTGCGACAAGCAATCAGCCACGACATTGAGCTTATTGGCAACATGTTGAATGTCAGTCGTAAACTCCGAGATAGCGGCCAAATGCCGTTGCTGCCAGGCCCATCACGGTTCCGAGACCTTAGACATCGTGTACGTATGTCAGCGGCCTATGGTCCATGAACGCGGTGAACTCGCGCCCTTCTAGCCAAAACTGGAAATGGTGCATCACCAGGTGTAGAGCCAACAGCTCTCTGTCAAACGTGTTGTATTTGCGTTCGCTGTCGTGCAAAGTCCGACTGAAAAATGCGAGTGGCTGCCACAAACCGGTGACGTACTGGTCTACCACTGCTCCTACGGCAACATCAGACACATCCGTAGTGAGCGCTATCTGTGCCGACGGATCCAGATGAGCTAGCAATGCGGCATCTGCAAGCACTGTTTTGGCGTTCATGAAAGCCTGGACTCACTTGGGAGTCCAGTCGACGTTTTCTGCGGGCTTCTTTTTTTTCAGCACGGCATGTAACGGCTGCATCAGCTGGGCTGCCTGGGGAAAGAAGCGGTTATAAAAATTGACCATCCCCAAAAACTGCTGCAGGGCCCTTGTGGCCTGTGGACGCAGAAAGTTTGACACAGCGTGCACCTTGTCCGGTAACAGAATCGCGCCCTTCCGGCGAAATGCAGTGGCCCAAAAAATCAATCACTGGCACACTGAACTGGCACTTTGCTGGACTCACTATAAGCCCGTGTGCTTCCAACCTCTGGAAAACTGTCTTGAGATGGCCGATGTGCTCCTCCTCAGATGCGCAACGTCTTCCGCACGCACTGGGACCTGATGGTATCCGTGGACCAGATCACTTTTCGAAAAAACACGCGCCCCGGCCAGGTGCACGGAAAAATCCTGGATGTGCAGAATGGAATAATGATAGTGTTCGTGATGTTATTCAAGTGCCGGAAATTGCCACATGGTCACCACGACCCGTCGGTTTTAGGCACCATGTGTAGCGGGATGCCCATGGGCAGTTGGAGCGCCTGACGATGTGAACTGCTCTAAGTTGGCAAACTCCTCTCGCGTGCTGGCCAGTTTAGCTGCATCCAAGTGCCGAGGTCGCACGAACAACAGCAGGCCTTTTGTCGTTATGAAGTGTTCAACCCCGTGTTTCGTTATCGCAGCCGAAAAAGTCAGGACCGTGAGTGCTGGGACCTGCGTGAGCAAATGTTGGTACTTACCCCCTGGAGCTGTAACGTTAGCCAGTGTTGTCGACCCAGCTCCCCGAGCTGTACAGGTCAGTGAGGTAAAAGATACAGCGTCCACTAATCTCCTCTTAGCAACATCGACGAACAACCCATAAGCACATAAAAAATCAGCACCTAAAATAGGGGCGGAACATGCAGCTACCACAAAGTCCCATTGAAAGTTGCGTCTGTGTAAGCATATCATCAGTGTCCGCTGGCCAAATGTCCTGATGGTGGATCCGTTGGTGGCTGTGAGCTCGGGACCGCTGCCTCCTGCCACCCTGTCTGCGTTGACCGGCAGGATGAGGCTCTTCTGGGAGCCGGAGTCCACCAAAAACCGTCTCCCCGAACGTGTATCCATGATATAAAGCAGTCTGTTCATGTTGCCATCAGTTGCAGGTGCAACTGGATTCCGAATGTGCCATCTTCCTGGCTTCTTGAATTGGCATGGCGACAGGCAGCATTGGGCATTTGAGCTGAAACGGCGATGATCAAAACAGATCACCCCATTCCTTCATCTCCTGGTGACCGTCCTGGCTACCACCAAAGGCTCCTCAGTGTTGCTGGAATCCCTCATGGATGCCGGTGCCACTGCCTGCATGCTGAGAATTCTGGCCACCAAAATGATGCGGTCTTCTTCCTGCACCAGGGCACGGTAGTCCTTAGCAATCAGCCACGGCGAGTTGTCCAGGATCGCCCTTGCTGTAGCTGGTAGGTTCCTGGGGAACAAGTGGGCAAACAGGAAAGATTCATCGTCCTTCCCCCTCAGCGGCAACATGCTCTCCATGAGCTCCATGGCTGATCTGTCACCTAACACCGAATGCGTTAAGAGTCTCTCTGCCCTCTCACTGCCAGAAAGGGTATATCGCTTCAGAAGCATCCTCTTGAGTGCTTCATGTTCTCCTTGGGCTGGTGGCTCCCGGAGCAGGCTCGCCACCTGTTGCGTGGTGTGCGCATCCAGTGCAGCAATACTTGGTATCTTCTGTTGTTATCCTGTGGAGTGCGAACTGGGCTTCTATGTGCAAGAACCACGCGGTCGGGTTGTGAAGCCAGAAGTCTGGGAGCTTGACTGAGACAGCACACACGGCACTGGTGCTCTCCCTCCAGGTAGTCTCCGGGGTGGTGCTCGGCTCGCTTTCCATGGCATGTTTTAGGGTCACCAATGTGGAGAAAGGAGGCAGGCGAGGCAACAAGCTGGACGACACATGAACTTTATTCCATCTCCAACATACAGTACAGTAAAAAGAGCTCCCGGGTCCATGTGCATTCCTCTTTTATACTTTTAATTCCATGCATTGAGACCCAGAACGTCCGACCATAATACACTGTTTGGAACAAAGACCTGTGTGTCACATTAACATAACATAACGCCGGCACCGCTGCTCACACCCCTCTCTCTTCCAACAGCTCCGGTGGTTCCTCTTCTCCCCGAGGGGTGCATAGTCCCTACTGTCCTGTCTGAGCCCCCCCAATGGCACTTTCTCCTCCAGTCCATTGTTCCCCCTTATCCCAGCTGCCTTCTCTGGGTGGAGAATCCCCCACCCGTGCCACCACAATATATATACATATATACTGCTCAAAAAAATAAAGGGGACACTAAAATAACACATCCTAGATCTGAATGAATGAAATATTCTTATTAAATACTTTGTTCTTTACATAGTTGAATGTGCTGACAACAAAATCACACAAAAATTATCAATGGAAATCAAATTTATTAACCCATGGAGGTCTGGATTTGGAGTCACACTCAAAATTAAAGTGGAAAAACACACTACAGGCTGATCCAACTTTGATGTAATGTCCTTAAAACAAGTCAAAATGAGGCTCAGTAGTGTGTGTGGCCTCCACGTGCCTGTATGACCTCCCTACAATGCCTGGGCATGCTCCTGATGAGGTGGCGGATGGTCTCCTGAGGGATCTCCTCCCAGACCTGGACTAAAGCATCCACCAACTCCTGGACAGTCTGTGGTGCAACGTGGCGTTGGTGGATGGAGCGAGACATGATGTCCCAGATGTGCTCAATTGGATTCAGGTCTGGGGAACGGGCAGGCCAGTCCATAGCATCAATGCCTTCGTCTTGCAAGAACTGCTGACACACTCCAGCCACATGAGGTCTAGCATTGTCTTGCATTAGGAGGAACCCAGGGCCAACCGCACCAGCATATGGTCTCACAAGGGGTCTGAGGATCTCATCTCAGAATCAGAATCAGAATCAGAATAAACTTTATTGCCAAGCATGTAAAAAACACACGAGGAACTTGACTTGACATTGGTGCGCATGCGCGCGACACAACGACACGGCAGCCTAATATTAGGCTACCTAATGGCAGTCAGGCTACCTCTGGCGAGCACATGGAAGGCTGTGTGGCCCCCCAAAGAAATGCCACCCCACACCATTACTGACCCACTGCCAAACCGGTCATGCTGGAGGATGTTGCAGGCAGCAGAACGTTCTCCACGGCGTCTCCAGACTCTGTCACGTCTGTCACATGTGCTCAGTCAATCAGTGTTGCTTCCTAAGTGGACAGTTTGATTTCACAGAAGTGTGATTAACTTGGAGTTACATTTTTTTTTGGGGGGGGGGGACTTATTTTGTACCCGTAGGTAGATTTGTTCTGCAGTCCGGTGCCAAGCCACCAGCTGCCGGTTGCTGCGTGCGCAAGCGTCCCTTAACTCTCTAACCTGCATGTTTTTCACATGTGGGAGGAAACCGGAGAAATCCCGGAGTAAACCCACGCAAACACGGGGAGAACATGCAAACTCCACACAGATCACTGTTGGCCGGGGGCAGGGATCGAACCCACGATCTCATGATCCCCGCGATCCCCCGGCCGAGGGTAAACTGTGCTGCCGCAGTGCTAACCACTGCGCCACCGTGCAGCCTGGTGCAACATTGTGTTGTTTAGTGTTCCCTTTATTTTTTTGAGCAGCAGCACACACACACACACACACACACACACACACACACACACATATATATATATATATATATATATATATATATATATAGTCATCTGAAAAAATTAGGACGTCCCATTAAATATTCAGTTCCTTATTAAGAAGACTGGTCTTAGCCCACCTGAGGCCACAGGTGGAGACGTGGCTGGACCCTCTGCAGTTTGCATATCAGCCCCATTTAGGAGTTGAAGATGCTGTCATCTACCTGCTGCAACAAGCTCATCAGCACCTGGATGGTGGAGGAGATACTGTGAGAATCACTTTTTTTGATTTCTCCAGTGCCTTTAACACCATCTAGCCACTGCTGCTGGGCGAGAAGCTGCGGGGGATGGGGGTTGACAGCTCTGTGATCTCCTGGATTACCGACTACCTGACAGGCAGACCACAGTTTGTCAGGCTGGGCAGGTTCTTGTCTGGAGTGGTGGCTAGTGATACGGGAGCGCCACAGGGGACTGTGCTCTCTCCTTTTCTTTTTACCTTATACACCACGGACTTTCAGTACAACACTGAGTCATGTCACCTGCAAAAATTCTGTGATGACTCAGCTGTTGTGGGGTGTATAAGAGGAGGAGAGGAGGGGGAGTACAGGGCACTGGTAGACAGATTTGTGGAGTGGACGGAACAGAATCACCTGAGGTTGAATGTCAGCAAGACCAGGGAGATGGTGATTGACTTCAGGAAGAGGAAGGCTCCTTCTCAGCCACTGCAGATTAGGGGGGAGGATGTGGGAGTGGTTGAAGACTACAAATGTCTGGGTGTCAGGATCAGCAGCGGGTTGGACTGGAGATCCAACACCGATGCTGCGCACAAGAAGGGGATGAGCAGACTCTATTTCCTGAGAAAACTGAGATCCTTCAACGTATGCAGCAGGATGCTGGAGCTTTTCTATCAGACTGTTGTCGCCAGCGCCATCTTCTTTGCTGCGGTCTGTTGGGGTAGCAGTATCAGGGCCAGAGATACCAACAGACTTGACAAGATTATCAAGAAGGCTGGCTCTGTAATTGGTCTCAGACCGGAGACCTTTGAGACAGTGGTGGAGAGAACACTAAATATAAAATAAACTGTGATCCATCATGAACAATCCTGATCACCCCCTCCACCACACACTAGGTAGGCAGCGAAGCACTTTCTCCAGTAGACTACTACAGCTTCGTTGTCGAACGGCCAGTCACAGGAAATCTTTCCTGCCACATGCAATTTCACTGTACAATAGCTCACTATGATGTTGTATTCTGGTCATAGCTATGCTGCCACACTGCACCTTACAGACTAACTGGTACCTCACATTTCACTCTGCTCCTGATAGTCCTTCTTTGTGCAATGGGATGATTCATGTGTTTATATGGGTCATCATATATTAAGCTATGATGTACTGTATATGTTCTATAGTCGTGTTAGTTTCTTTTTTTACTTTCCATGGGTAATCCCTTTGTCTGTCGCGTGTGTTTCTGTTGTTTGGCTGTCAACTGTCATGCTGCTGTTACACTGTAATTTCCCAGTTTGGGATCAATAAAGTACATCTATCTATCTATCTATCTATCTATCTATCTATCTATCTATCTATCTATCTATCTATCTATGTCTAACCTTGTTTTTGTTTTTATTTGCATTTTTAAACATTTATTTTAGCCATTGTAAGTGGGAATGAATGGGTGGGTGTCCTAAAAAAGATGGGGGGGGGGGTGTTCTAATGTATTCGTCACTATTTGTTTAGAATTACATTTTACAGAAAATTTGAAGAAAATCTTTAATTCAGTTTTAATTGTTTAGTTGTATTTCATGAATTTCCCAGTATTTTTTAACATTGATATTAAATATCCTTATATCCAAATATGTTTAAAAAACACACAGGCTTATACAGGGTGTCCTAATTTTTTCACACAACTGTATAAAAGATACTGTATGTGGTCTTGGTCTTGAACCCTTAAAGTCTTGGTCTTGTCTTGGTCTCGGCTCACTCTGGTCTTGGTAATGTCTTGGTCTCGGTTAGTGCGGTCTTGACTACAACACTATTACAGAATACAACCTCGTTAGGACCGATTGAGAGATCTACAGTGGTGTGAAAAAGTGTTTGAAGGAGAATGTTCGGCCATCTGTTTGTGACCTCAAGCTGAAGTGCACTTGGGTTCTGCAGCAGGACAATGATCCAAAACACACCAGCAAGTCCACCTCTGAATGACTTAAGAAAAACAAAATGAAGACTTTGAAGTGGCCTAGTCAAAGTCCTGACCTGAATTCGATTGAGATGCTGTGGCAAGACCTTAAAAAGGCGGTTCATACTCAAAAACCCTCCAATGAGGCTGAATTACAATGATTCTGCAATGATGAGTGGGCCAAATTTCCTCCACAGTACTGTCAAAGACTCATTGCCAGTTATGGCAAAGGCTTGATTGCAGTTGTTGTCACAGGACTGGTCTCTCAATTTATTTATGTATTTTTTCTGTATTTTCTCCAAGCCTTGTGGTGTCTTTCTGTGTTTTGATTTCTGATGATTTATCCTTCTTTTTATTATTTATGTTTCAGTGTTGTTATTATGTTGACTATTTATGTAGTTTCAGACTGTTTTGTCTTTTCCTGTGACAGGGCCATTGTTGCTCCTCTCCCAGACATCCCCACCTGGTTAATTACTCTCTGCCTGCTCTCCCAGTGATCTCAGCTGTGAGAGTTCTGTAATTAGGTCACTAGTCTGCTCTGGTTTCCCACACCTGCTACTCATTGTGCCATCTCACTCCGCTATTTAAGTGCTGCTTGTTCACTCAGTCATTGTGGCGAGACTGAATGTGTCAAGATTAGTTTTCCTCTGCCTGATCATTACTCTGATTATGATTGATGGCCAAATGAGGCTTTCTGGAGGACTTGAGGCCTTTCATCAAAATGGTTCACATAGGCAAGGCCTCATGTGGAACTTTATTTTCTCTACCAGACCATCTAGTGGACAAAATGTATTGAACATGCTGATTTTTACAAGGGTATTGTTGGTTTAATGTGTATTTTTTCAATTTCAATAAATGCTGTCTTTCAAGAAATACCAATGATCATAAGGGAAACAAGAAATAATAAAACTGGGGTGACTCCAGTGAATGTGTCTGTGGGACTTTGTGTGCTTGTACTACATACTTATCCATTTTTATTGAGAAATAATACATTTTCAACAGTCTTATACTGTCCCAGTATATTTAACTCTGGCCTTATTGTCATGCAGAGCACTATAGCAATAGTGTCTCAGCATAATGATGCGTAATAATGATCCAAGCTCTTCCTTGCAAATAAAAATGAAATTAAAAGAATAACACAGATGGGATTCGAGCCCAGTTCTCCCGCTTGCAAAATAGATATACTACCACTAAGCCATCACCTCAATCACAGTAAAAAGGAACTATTTGTCAAAAATACATCAATTGGAGAAACAAGCTCAAGTGTTTTTGGTGCTGGCTTCATCTGAAAGTTGGCTGTGACAAATCCTTTAGACAGTCAAACATGACATAACAAAACGTGAGGGTAGGTAGCGCTGCTCAGTTTATTTCTCCTGACCCAGTCACATGGTCCAACGTCAACAATATGTCACGAGTCACGCCTCGAAACATGCCTCGCCAAATATTTCCTAGGCAGCACGGTGGCAGAGTGGTTAGCACTGCGGCAGCACAGCAACTCACCCTTGGCTGGGGGATCCTGGGTTTGATCCCAGCCCCCGGCCAACAGTGATCTGTGTGGAGTTTGCATGTTCTCCCCGTGACTGCATGGGTTTACTCCAGGATTTCTCCGGTTTCCTCCCACATTCCAAAAACATGCAAGTTAGGCTAATTGGCATCAACTGGGGACTCTAAATTGTCATTAGGTATGGATGTGAGAGTGAATGGTTGTCTGTGTCTCTGTGTTGGCCTTGCGATGGACTGGCTATCTGTCCAGGGTGTACCCTCCCTCTCGCCCATAGATGCTGGGATAGGCTCCAGCCCCCCTGCTACCCAAAAAGGATTAAGCGGAAGAAGATGGATGGATGTATGGAAGATTGGATCACTGGTGCCTGCCTGCCCATCACTACTGATCACCTCCTCGTTTCCTGCCAAGCCGGCTCAGGAGTGCATCCTTCTGTAAGTCTTGTTTTACATTTTTGTATGTACAACACTATTTTTGGACTTTGTGTTCTTTATGTTAATAAAACTGCACAAACACCATTCAGTGCATGGGTTTGTTTCTCCTGCCCCGAGGGGCACACATGACAGTTGTTGCTGCTAAGGGTTGCCCAATCAGTTATTAGGTTTAGGGGGTAATCACATTTTCACACAGGGTCATGTAGGTTTGGATTTTTTTTCCTTAATAATAAACACCTTCATTTAAAAACTGCATTTTGTATTTACTTGTGTTATCTTTGTCTCATATTTAAATTTGTTTATTTGAAACATTTAAGTGTGACATATGTGGTCTATATTAATCATATATTCCATAACCTACATATGTTGAAGCATGTGAGAATGTTTGGTGATTACATATGTAAGGCGACTTCACACCTCAGAACAGGACAAAGAGTCTCAACCGCCAGTGAGGATCAAAGAGCTTCCCAGGCACTGCGGTGGAGACCGGATGGATTGCCCTGACCCCCCAGGGCCAAGAGGAGGAGTACGGACTTTAAAACATTCACTAAAAATGTTAAAAACTGGCTGAAAAATAAACAAGAATGTACTCATGTATGAATTAATTGTCTGCAAAGTGAGAGTGAATGAAGGGAAGGAATAAATGTGTTTGTTTATAGTGAGTGACGGAGGGAGGAAGGCCTGAAATAGGCAAATGTGAGTTATGTTATATGTGTTAAATGTGAGTCAGGCTGTTATATTTGTGTATTTATAATATTTATAATATTTATGTTAAATGTGAGTCAGGCTGTTATATTTGTGTATTTATAATATTTATAATATTTATAATTGTGTATTTATAATTTTTCTGCATTGATGTATGTGGTTATTGTGTATATTTTTTATCTTGATTCTTTTTTCTAAAGCCCATCCAGGGACAAGAGTTGCAAATTAGCTCATAGCTATACACTCTATGTGCAACACATCAGATTGATTGTCTTTGATTAATTGTCTATGTTTATTGCACTGTCCCTGTCAAATAAACTAATCTACTACTACGAAGATAATGGGGGGATTAAGATAATGAGGGATGTCAGCTTGTGATATGCATGTCTTTTGTTATGTGCGAGTATAAGTTCATAGAGCCGAAGGTGTTCGGCCTCTGACTTCTTCTGCTGCTGCACCTAGATGAGACTTGTTAGAGGAGCTGATAATAAACTTTGGTTTATGAATCACATCGCCTCGTTATTTCAAGCTCCTCTACACTGGTGACCCTGACGCGAGAATGGACCAGAGGCGTTCCCCCGCGATCGACTCATCTGTGGCGACCCAGGCAGACGCCAGCGCCCATGCAGACAGGGGAACATGTGGACGACGTTCCCCCACGGCAGAAGTGATAGAGAGGGCTCAACCAAGCACCAGCGCCGCGGAGAGAGCCGAAGCAAGGCACTCTCACCCTGTGGACACATCAGTGACGGTTTACACAAACGCTGTCACCGTCAACCTGCCGGACTTCTGGCAGGAAGACCCCGCCTCGTGGTTTCAGCAAGCTGAAGCCCAGTTTGCACTTGCGGGCATCACGGCTGACGATACAAAGTTCTATCACATCGTCGCCAAACTCAACGCCGCCACTTCGAGATGTCCGCGGAGCATAATCCAGCGGCCGCTGGCCCAGGACAAATATGAAGAACTGAAAGCGACCATCGTGGCAAATTATGTCCCCTCAGCCGAAGCGAAAGCCGAGAGGATCCTGGCGGTCTACGGCCACAGAGGAGGCAGACCCAAGGCCCTCATGGAGAACTTGCTGCAACTTAAAGAAGAGGACAACGACAACTTCCTCTTCCATTTCATATTCCTCAGTACGCTGCCGCCACACATGAGAGGGATGCTGGCCAACATGCGATGCAGCACCCAGCAAGACTTCCGCACACTGGCTCACGAAGCTCAACGGCTCGTCAACGCCTGTAAGGAGCAGACACCCACAGCAGCATCCGCAGATGTCCGGAGCCACGAGGAGCCACAAATCACCGAGCAGAACCAACCCGTGGCGACAGCGACACGGCCAGGACGCAACAGACGGAGCGACGTTTGTTATTACCACCACCGCTTTGCCGAGAAGGCTTACAAATGCGTTCCCCCCTGCAAATTCACAATTTCGGGAAAACGCCGAAGCCGAGAGCCATTAACAGCGGCGGTTCTCGGCGAAAAAAGCAAGCTTTTATATGTGACGGACGGACACACCGGCAAGCGGTTCCTTATCGACACGGGAGCTCACCTAAGTTTTGTCATGCCCTCCCAAGCAGACCGGGCCATGGGCCCCCGGGGCAATGGAGCGGTGGCAGCCAACGGCTCCACCATCGACACTTTTGGCGAAAAGAGCCTGCACCTCTGCATCCACGGCCGCAACTACAGATGGACATTTGTTGTAGCGGCGGTGAGTTTTAACTTGTTGGGCGCAGATTTTTTGTGTGCACATGGGTTATTAGTTGATCTAGCGAACAGGCGCTTGGTTAATGCACTGTCCTTTGCTTTTATTCCCTGCTCAGCTTGACTTTCTCCACCACCCGTGCAGGCTAGCGTCACCACAGCAGGAGGTAAGTTTGATCAACTCCTCACCCAATTTCCAGCACTCACAATTCCCAAATTCTCAGCCACAGTGGCTAAACACGGGGTTGAACATTTTATTCCCACAACGGGCCCACCCGTATTTGCCAAAGCTCGGCGCTTAGACGCGGCCAAGCTCGCCATAGCTCGGGATGAGTTTACCACCCTTGAAAAATTAGGCATTATCAGACGCTCGAAAAGCCCCTGGGCCTCACCACTTCACATGGTTCCGAAAACCAACGGTTCTTGGAGACCGTGCGGCGATTACCGCAGATTAAACAATGCGACAGCGCATGACCGCTACCCAATTCCTCACATTCAAGATTTTTCACTGCATCTGGCGGGTGTGCGCATTTTTTCAAAAATAGACCTGGTCTGCGGTTATCATCAAGTCCCAGTTCGAGCAGAGGACATTCCTAAAACAGCTGTAATAACCCCTTTTGGCCTTTTTGAATTTTGGCGAATGCATTTCAGCCTCAAAGGCGCGGCTCAAACCTTTCAGCGGATGATGGACGCAGTATTACGCGACCTCCCTTTTGTTTTCGTCTACCTCGACGATATGCTGGTAGCCAGCCCATCTGAGGAAGAACACGAGCGGCATCTCACTATGGTTTTTCAGAGGCTAGAAGAGCACGGGTTAATAATCATTCCAGCCAAATGTAAATTCGGCGTGTCACAAATTGATTTTTTAGGACACAGAGTTTCTCCGAAGGGGGCAGTCCCACTTCCAGACAAAGTTCACGCGATAAAAAGTTTCCCACGGCCACAAATGGTCAAATTGCTGCAAGAATTTTTAGGAATGGTTAATTTTTACAACCGTTTCCTCCCCCACGCAGCTCAGCTCATGCAGCCCCTATATGACGCGCTCAGAAAACAAAAAGCTTTCAACGCGGTCGAATGGACCCCGGAGCGCGAACGCGCCTTCGCGGAAGTAAAAAGCGCCCTAGCTAATGCCACATTGTTGGTTCACCCCGATCCCTCGGCCCGCATTGCGCTAACCACAGATGCTTCGGACCTAGCTATAGGGGCAGTTGTAGAACAACATGTCAGCGGAATCTGGCAACCTTTGGCATTCTTCAGCAAATCGCTAAACCAAACTGAGCGTAAATACAGCACTTTTGACAGGGAGCTGCTAGCGCTTCATTTATCCATCCGCCACTTCCAGTTCTGGTTAGAAGGGCGGAGTTTCACGGCTTTTGTAGACCACAAACCGCTCACCTTTGCCATGGCTAAAATTTCCGAACCATGGTCAGGCAGGCAACAAAGACAGCTGGCTGCGATTTCAGAGTTCACCACAGACATTCGACATGTGGCAGGCAAACTTAACCTGGTAGCAGACTGCCTCTCTTGCGCTGTGACATCGCCAGAGCACGAGGAGACAGATTATACTACCTCAGCCGCAGAACTCTTCGCCAACGCGGACACATACGCAGCACCAATCCATGCAGGGATAGATTATGCAGCCATGGCAGAGGAGCAAAGTAGTGACGCGGACGTGTGTGCACTCTTGTCTGGACCAACAGGGTTAAGGCTGGAGGAAAGGGGTTTATGCGATGGCGTGCCCCCCCTAATATGCGATATCTCAACCGGCCGACCGCGCCCGTTAGTCCCAGCTACATGGCGCAGCCGTATTTTCGACTCGATTCACTCCCTCGCGCACCCAGGTGTGCGCGCCTCGGTTAAAATAGTCGCCGAAAAGTTTGTGTGGCCTGGCCTGCGCAAAAACGTAAAAGAATGGGCAAAAACTTGCATTTCTTGTCAGCGCGCCAAAATACACAAACACACAAAAGCCCCTCTGGAGCCTTTTCCAATCCCTGCTAGAAGGTTCGACCACGTTCATGTCGACCTCGTGGGGCCACTACCTTCCTCCCAAGGTTTCACACACCTGTTAACAATGATAGACCGCACCACGCGCTGGCCAGAGGCAGTCCCTCTGGCGTCAACCACAGCGGAGGAAGTCGCTCGCGTTTTTTTGACAAACTGGGTGGCACGTTTCGGCGTCCCATCGGACATCACGTCCATTAGGGGTCCTCAATTTGTCTCGGAGCTTTGCTCAGCCATGTCCAGCAGCTTAGGGGCAACAATTCACCGCACCACCGCTTATCACCCTCAGGCTAATGGGTTATGCGAGCGTTTTCACAGATCTTTAAAGGCCGCCCTCAGAGCCTCACTAACGGATACAAATTGGGTAAATAAACTTCCCTGGGTTTTATTGGGGTTGCGTGCTGCGCCCAAAGAGGATCTAGACGCCTCTCCGGCAGAATTAGTTTTTGCACAACCTCTCAGGCTCCCAGGTGAATTTTTACCAGAGAACCCAGAGCCGGGGCATCTTCCAGCCCTGAGGTTTTTAGGCAGCAACGGACCGGACTCTCTCCCCGGACCGGCACATCACTCTTTTACGCGGGTTTTTGTCCCACAAGCTTTAAAGAACGCGGAATTCGTTTTTGTTAGGCATGAAGCTTTAAAACCAACTTTCCGCCCACCATACGATGGGCCATTCAGAGTGCTGGAACCTGGTGATAAACACTTTGTGTTTGATTTTGGGGATAGAAAAGAAACAGTCAGCATTGACAGACTTAAACCTGCCTTCTTGTTGAGAGACGAGCCTGCACGGTTGGTGAGAGCACCTCGGCGGGGTAGACCCCCCAAGAGAAAAGACTCAGCCCCCCTGTAGGGAACAAATAATCACTCTCCTTCCCAGGCTGCAGATTCCTTACAGGAAGGTCCCAGCAGGATGCCCAAGCGGACCCACAGCAGTTTCGGGAGAAGATTAAAACCCAGATGGCACAGAGACTGATGCAAACTACTCAACAGTTGTTCACTAATTGTGCTGTAACAGTTTAGGACTGACTTGTGATTTTACTATGCTGTTATGATTACCACTGAACTCTCTTAGGAGCATGGCTGCTGGAAAGTTTCTTCTGTGGCAAGAGGTGTAGCAGTTAGTATGTCATAGTAATTATCTTAAACTGTGAATTTTTCTATTGTCCTTTTCTTAGTCGTTTGGGGGGGGGGCTGTGGTCTATATTAATCATACATTCCATAACCTACATATTGTCATATCCTGAGCGCTTTTGTCCGCGCTCGGGTTATTCCTCATCCCTGTCAGGTTTTGACAGCAGGTGTCGTCACACGGGTTTCCCGGGCTCTGATTGGCCAGACACTCGGGAGCTCTCAGCTGTCAGAACCTGGGCAGCTGCGCCGCGTTTCCAATCATGAGCGGCTGGCTTTAAATGTCAGTGCGAGTGAACTGGACTCTGCGGCTGTCGCGTCAGAAGTCTTATGACTTACCCCTGTCTCCTTACCACATGCTCCCTGGGTTCCTCGACGTATCCCGCTGCATGTAAGTGATTTATTATTTGGAATTGTCTTCTCCCTCGCTGACGTTCCTTCCTAATTACGGCGGACGAGAGCTCCTCGTCTCTGCCATAACTCTCTCCCTGTTCCACGGTTTATATTCCCTGCCTTTGCGGCGTACGAGTGCCCCTCGCCCTAGCCGCTAATCTCTGTTGTGAATTTATGTTGTGTTGTGTAACGAAGCCTGCGTGGCAAAGTTGTGTTGTACACCTAAGTCCTGTGCATTATAAATAAAAGAACTGAATTGCAACTTACTGAACTGTGGCGTCTTATGCTGGTTCGTGAGGGCCAGCCGTGACAGTAGACATCCGCCAGAAGGAGATGCCGTTCTCAGTAAGTTGCGTTCTGGGAACTTTGCCCCTTCCTGTCCAGGTACGTGGCGTTGGAAATATGCCATCTCAGCGGAGTCGTTCTCGGGGTTCCCACGGCCTGCTGACCAAGGCGCTGGAAGAGGTAGATGAAATCCTCATCATCGCCTCTGACCTCGATGGGCATCCAGAGACCTCCCTCGCCCCTCCTCTCCTCGGTTATCAGCCCGATGAACAGTGGTATCTAGACCGGGCTGAGGAGGTGCTTGACCGTCTGCCTTCCCGCTACAACGGTCACCCCGAGGTCGACGCAAGGAGACTCGACATCGCTGCCCAACGCCAGATAATTCGGATGTACGAAGAGGAGGAGGCTGCAAGGTGGGGTGATCTCTGGCTCCAGCTGCCTGAGGCGCTGGAGGAGGTGGATGACTTCATCAGCGCTTCCGCCAGCCTTGACGACTCAACTGAAGCGCACTATTACCTGGACTGCGCTGAGATAACGCTCGACCGATTGTCTCCCCGCTACACCGACCTCTTGGACGTCCAAGCGAAGAGACAAGAGATCGCCGCCTACCGCGAGGCGCTCCAGGATATCAAGGAGGAACGAGGCCAAAGGCGGAGTAATCGGAGCTCCCGCTGCCCGCTCTGGAATACGGATCCTTCCCTCGATCCAGTCCTGGAGTTCGCACCACCCGGGGCCCGTCGTAGACATTGGCGCCGTGGCCAGAGACATTCTCAGCGCGACTCCTTTCCGGAACCCGCTCCGGTTCACTGGACTGACCCCATTCATCCCACTGCTGTCTCCCCAGCCTCTCACCAGGAGGAGATCCCTGCAGCCTTTCCCCCCGGGCCTGCTTCCCCCGCTGAGCTGTCAGCGCGTCACACCCGGCCCGACTTGGCTGTTGCCCCCTCCGCCTCGACGCCTTCTCCAGCGGCTGGGAGTTTGAGAAGTTTTGCTCCAGTGGACAGCGCGGCTACACCATCCCGAGTGGCCCCCTCTCCTCCTTCAAGAGAGTCTCCAGCCACCACCCGGTGGGAGGAGGATGGAATGACGTTCCCTACGGCAGGTTCCACCGCCCCTCCGGGAGGCAGGCAAGTACAAGTTCACTTTTTTCCATCTAATAGTGATTTGTTCTGTCTGACTCCTGGGGGTGAGGCTCGGGGTTTGCAGCCCCCCGAGCCTCAACTCCCTGCTGATATGTTAATTAAACCCGCTGCCTCTGTGTCTCCCCCTGCTGAGCACGCTTCGACTTCAGAGGAGCGTCACCAGATGAGGAGTGAGCCTGCGGCCCTCGGGCAGAAGAACCCAGCCCCGCAGCCATTTTCTGGGCAGAGGAGATCGGACGACTGGTTGGAGCCTGTGCCGACGACGGAGCGTCCCTGGGGCTCCGCAGATGAACAGTCCAGTCCAGCGGACCGAGAGCCCCCCACCTCCACGCTACATGAACCGCCAGCGTGGATGATGACGTCGGGGGGTCCTCGAGCTGCAGGAGCCCCTCTTCCAGGGGCGGATGACGTCACGACGGAGTGGGAACCGGACGACGGCCTCCTCCCGTTTGAACCCGGAGCATCGAAGTCCTGGATGCCGGCAGAACCGGAGATCAGGCGAGTGCTCTATTTTCTATCCCTCATCTTCTTTCTGGAGCATTATTGCCTGTCTCTCGGGGGGGCGAGCTGGGTGCAGCCGTCTGCTGCGCTCGAGCCTGTCTCGCCGGGCCCTGCCGCTGCCGGTGATCCTGATCCCGGTTCCTTTTGTCCCTCTGAGCCTCTCCCCAGGGTCACTGGAGGCGAACCTGCTCTAGGTGCCACCTTGGAGGTTCCGGCTCTCGGCATGGGGTCCACCGGGAGTGTTCCGCCGGTTCAAGCGGAGCTCGACGTCAGGGAGGTTCCGGCCCAATCGGGGTCCGACGCGGGTGCTGCTCTCGCTCGATCGGAGCTCGACGTCAGGGAGGTTCCGGCCCAATCGGGGTCCAACGCGGGTGCTGCCCTCGCTCGATTGGAGCTCGACGTCAGGGAGGTCCCGGCCCAATCGGGGTCCGACGCGGGTGCTGCCCTCGCTCGATCGGAGCTCGACGTCAGGGAGGTTCCGGCCCAATCGGGGTCCGACGCGGGTGCTGCTCTTGCCCAATCTGAGCTTGACGTCATGGAGGTTCCGGCCCAATCGGGGTCTGAAGCGGGTGCTGCTCTCGCTCGATCGGAGCTTGACGTCATGGAAGTTCCGGCCCAATCGGGGTCCGACGCGGGTGCCGCTCTCGCTCAATCGGAGCTCGGCGCCATGGTCGTTTTGACCCAGGCGGGTTCCGGAGATTGTGTGGCTGACCCACGGCTGAGCGCTTTCCAGGCCATGCCCCGTCCTCGCCATGGCCCCTTCTTCCCCGCTCTTGAGACTGCGGGAGTTAATTCCAGCTGGCCCGGTTTGCCGACCTTCCCCCAGCCATTCTGTTGGCAGGCCGATACTGCCCGACCACCCGGTGACCGGCTCTGTCCTTTTGGCGTCCGGGCCTGGATTCCTGACATGCAGGATGATTCTTTCGGCGCCCTGATCCGCCCGCTGGAGACATGGTTTCCCTCGGCCCGGGGTTTGGCTGGGCCGTTAGGGCACGTTCCGCTGCTTTTGCTGGCGGCCTGGATGCTGGGTGCTGGGAGGCCTCCTGAGCGGAGTTATTTAACTCTATTCCCCAATGGTTTTTTTCCCTCTCCTTCTCTTGCCCCACCACTGACTTGTGACTGGTTTTTCTTTTTCTCTCCTCCCCTCTCAGACTGAAATACCCCACTGGGGATTGAACTTCATGTTTAAGGTTACTGTCTTCCGTTGATGGACATATGTTCTCTTGCCGTAGCTGTCTTTCATGTTATTTTCTGGGATGACTGTTTTGGTTTGTTCCTTGCACTCCCGATTTGAGACTCTTCTGAGCAGAATTTCCTTTTCATTTTGACAGTATGCTATCATGAGTATTGTATGTTTCTTTAGGGTGTGATTGTATATTTCCTATGTTACTCCCTTACTCAGGTCTAGTTCTTTTTTTTTTGGCACCTGTGTTGTCTTTTGGTTTTGAAGATTTTCTGTACACATTAACTTGGAGAAGAAGGTATTATTTGTCCTTTTATTTCCTTGATCCTGCCTTGTGGTATTGACTGGTGTTCCTTGTATCCTCATCTTGGCTTTCTTTTTTGTGGTTATATGTGAGAGATGTCCATCTAGCGTTGACTTTTCTTTTTATTCATCTCTTTGTCCCTGTTTATGTACGGTTTCTGCCTTTTTTTCTCTCTCCCTCCCTTCCCTGATGTTTTTGTCCCCTTGTTGTGAGTTGACCCTGCTCCCCCTCCACCTGCTTCCCCCTCCACCCTCCCTGGGGTGGGGGGGTCTGGATGTTACACGCGACCAGGAGTTCGCGTAGAGGGAGGGGCTCTGTCATATCCCGAGCGCTTTTGTCCGCGCTCGGGTTATTCCTCATCCCTGTCAGGTTTTGACAGCAGGTGTCATCACATGGGTTTCCCGGGCTCTGATTGGCCAGACGCTCGGGAGCTCTCAGCTGTCAGAACCTGGGCAGGTGCGCCGCGTTTCCAATCATGAGTGGCTGGCTTTAAATGTCAGTGCGAGTGAACTGGACTCTGCGGCTGTCGCGTCAGAAGTCTTATGACTTACCCCTGTCTCCTTACCACATGCTCCCTGGGTTCCTCGACGTATCCCGCTGCATGTAAGTGATTTATTATTTGGAATTGTCTTCTCCCTCGCTGACGTTCCTTCCTAATTACGGCGGACGAGAGCTCCTCGTCTCTGCCATAACTCTCTCCCTGTTCCACGGTTTATATTCCCTGCCTTTGCGGCGTACGAGTGCCCCTCGCCCTAGTCGCTAATCTCTGTTGTGAATTTATGTTGTGTTATGTAACGAAGCCTGCGTGGCAAAGTTGTGTTGTACACCTAAGTCTTGTGCATTATAAATAAAAGAACTGAATTGCAACTTACTGAACTGTGGCGTCTTATGCTGGCTCGTGAGGGCCAGCCGTGACACATATGTTGAAGCATGTGAGAATGTTTGGTGATTACATATGTAAGGCGACTTCACACCTCAGAACAGGACAAAGAGTCTCAACCGCCAGTGAGGATCAAAGAGCTTCCCAGGCACTGCGGTGGAGACCGGATGGATTGCCCTGACCCCCCAGGGCCAAGAGGAGGAGTACGAAGATAATGGGGGGATTAAGATAATGAGGGATGTCAGCTTGTGATATGCATGCCTTTTGTTATGTGCGAGTATAAGTTCATAGAGCCGAAGGTGTTCGGCCTCTGACTTCTTCTGCTGCTGCACCTAGATGAGACTTGTTAGAGGAGCTGATAATAAACTTTGGTTTATGAATCACATCGCCTCGTTATTTCAAGCTCCTCTACAACATACAAAAATATGAGAAATCAGGAAGGGGGCAAACACTTTTTCCATACCACTGTAGGTCTAGCTAGAAAATGTATACTAATGTACTAATAGTACTAATATACTAATGTATATTAATGTATTTAATCGGATTCACAAGAAACAACCTAGTACTGTAACTCAGTTGTACAAAGAAATATTTAGTGTTGCCATTGGAGAGGCTCAGTGCCAAACTGAAAGGAAATGACGTTTTTTATGCATATCTGGCAGTCCTTAATGGATTACTTGCTCACAGATGTATGTGAAATAATCATGAAGGGGAAGGGTACACTGGATTTGAAGATCTCATGCTGACCTTTCATTGTACAGATGGAGTAGCAAGATGTCCACAATATATGTGCATTTATAATATGAAAGGATGTTCAGAGTACAAATGCACTAGTTTAGTCTTCTATTGTTACACTTATTATTAATCTTATTGTTTTAATTATTATTTTCTTTCTTTCTCTTTCTTTGCATATCTTTGTGTTTGTGTCATTAATCTTACCCGTCTTAACTCGGGCTTGTGTGTTGTGTTGTAAAGGAAAAATAAAATAAAATATGTTCTAAAAAGTCATGTATTGCTCATATTTCACTTTTTCATTGTTTTCTGCAATCATATGTGTTCCCAGCCTGTCTGTAAAACACCCCCCAGAAGGGAGGAAAGTTTATTCTCTCTTTTGCTTGCTCCACCTTTCAAAAATGTTTTCTCAAACAGTCAAATCAGAAATTCTGCCCCTATGACATCAACAATGGAGAAACCACCTTCCCAAAGGTTGCGTGCCAGTCCCTCAACTCGATGTGTGTTCCACCCATTCACCTCTCTGTTTCCCTCCTAAATGACCGTAAAAAAAAAAAAATATGTCAAAATGCCATGGTTTCTTTGGCTATTTTCTTTAAATTCTAGTCATCTCATTAAATATTTGTGTTATCACCTGGTTTATTAATCCACTGTCGAAAATACATCTTATTCCATTCTGACTTATTTTGTAATATTTTGGCTGTGATAGGCTGGTATATCAGCATGCTAGCATAGTCTGGCTAAGTGACGGCAGTTTGTTTGTCTACCATATTAGATATTGCACTGGCTGGGATACACCGATAGCTCTTTTTCTAGATATTTTTTTACATGGAAAAAAAAATAGCTACACTGATGTGACAACATTAGGCCAGTCAGAGCTAAGCTGTGTCATCACAGGGGTGTATCCCAGCTGGCGCACCAAGTCGAATGCAACTACAGGGTCTGACTTAAGCCAACTTGCTGCTGTGAGATTTAATTGTCATGTTACCTGTTGTAACATTGTCTTAAGTTACACAATTTTTTTTTAATCAGCATGCATTATTTTAAGACCACAATGCATCACTTTAAACCAGTTTGCGCCAAAAGTCAAACATATTTCTGATGCGGCAGACTCTTGATGCATGCTTTGAGGTATCCACATGCAATCGATACCTCCCTTGCAAAAAAAAAAAAAAAAACAACAACAAAAAACCCCAACAATAAAACGGTGTCCATCAACCACAGAGCCCAAACAACATAAACATGATTAACACATTGTATTACCTCTAACCCCCCAACCCTTCCCCAACCAAGCTCCTTTATTTGACAGAAAAATCAGGCAGATCTGTGGACAAGCCTTGGGGTTTATGCCATCATGCATAGATGGTGTGCATTTCAAATCTAAACTAAGTGAATGTATCTTATAAACCACGCACTGCATATAGATTCCCATTTCACCTCATTCTATTTAAAAAAAGGGAGGGGAGGGTGGAGATGAGATATGAGGAAAAGAAAAAAAATAAAGAGCTGCTGAGAGGATGTGGAAGAAATAAGTATAGGAGGATTATTTCATAAACGACAGAATTTTCTTTTCTGTGTAAGTCATTTGATCCTGTCAAATATGCCTAAAGCCATACGCCCACATGCTCATTGTCTGAAAAATACTCTGTTTATGCGAATATCCCCCATTTCAAACAATGAGTGGAGCACATGGCTGCTCAGCGTTCAGCAAAACCAAGAGAAAGGAAAATGAGATTTAAATTGTGGGGGGTGGGGGGTGGGGTGACAAACACGCCCAGGAGAACAACCCAGCGAGCCTGTTTTGTTTGTTTGTCCCACGCTGCAATCAGTGCTCTAAATTGCAGGAGGCCTTCGTGTGTTGTGTTTACATCCAGGACAGCAGACATGGATACACAATAAACAGTGGGTTTTCCTCTCCCATTTGGACCCTTTGTGTGCCTAACACTGTTTAAACTGATCTGCATTTACAGTAACACTCTGATTCACTCACACACACAAGTTTTTAGCACCTTTCATCAACTGCATATGCTTTTTCTTTTAACATGTCACATGGCAATCTATGAAATTGTGACAAAATCGGATCTGTTTTTGTACAAGGACAAATTTTATGTTACTTTCTCCCCCTTTTTGCCAGTCACATCTTTTAAGCATGTAACAGTGTTCAAGCCAAATCTTTCCCCAAATGATAGCAAACATGAAGTACAAGCAGTATATTTAAGAAAATCTAAGAATATTTTTTGAGTGCAGGGTGAGAATAAATCAAGTTTTAACTGTAGTTGCCTCGAGGTGTTAAAACACATTTAAAAGCTATGTAATATCAGGATCCAAATACAAAACAAATCGTGTTACAAGCTTGACGTAAGATGTATTTTCTTTCAGTATGCTACATCTATAAGGCTGTTTCACACCAAGCATGAATTTTTGTACTGTATAAAAAAATCACACGGAAACTTGTTTGAACATATTTGATGGGTTGCAAACTGCTGTGGAAAATTTGTGCAAGTGAAAAAATAACCAGATAGTATTTTGTCTAACCGGACTTTCAACTGTGAAAATACCAGTGAAATCCTTTGTTTCAGGTGATGTCAGTTCCAGGTCAGTTCTCTCTGTTTAGGCACGCTACAGTCATTGCTGACTCGGCTGTAGGATGGTCTTCACTCGTCTGTAGTGGAGATATGTTTCAGTTTCCTCTTCAGCCTGTAAAGATGGCAGTTTTTTCATCTGTGATTCCTTTGTGGAGGCAAGCATGCCATTTTTCACAGTGCTGGGCAATGGATGCCGATTTAATGGGCTCCATATTGAAATCTGAGGTCTCATTTCTGGACATCCTTGTAACAGAGGTGCAGACATCCAGCAGGTCTGTGCCTTCTTTGAGTACATGGTTTAGTACATGTCTCGGTAGGTGAAGTTTAGGTGTACATGACCAGTCCATCTAAGTTGGATGTATTTCAGTTGAGATGGCAAAGGTCTGGAGTTGGTTACGTATGTTGAATAGTTATTCATTGGTCATCTTGTCTTTCCAGGAAACACCAAGTAAAGCTCAGCGCAATCTTGTGTGGAAGGCCCTGAGTCTGCCCTCCTATTGATGATAGGTAGTCCAAGAAGTAGCGCCATAAAGGGGTACACTCAACACACATGCCTCATACACCCTGACTTTCATTTTGATAGTGAGATGTTTGTTTTTCCATGTTTTTCAAACTTTCCAAACACTGTGGCCTTCCCAATTGTACAGACAGTTTTTAATCCAGAAAGAGGATAGTGCTCATGGTGGATTCCAGGTATGAGAATTTGTCTACATTTTCCAGAGGAATGTTGTTTATAAAGAAATCCTGGTCAGTGGAGAGAGCACCACAGTCTTTTTAAGACTGATCTATCTATCTATCTATCTATCTATCTATCTATCTATCTATCTATCTATCTATCTATCTATCTATCTATCTATCTATCTATCTATCTATCTGTTCAGAAAACACACAGGTGTGATGAACAGGTAAGCGTGCTCCCCCTCCCCTCCTGCGTGTTTTCCTCCTGTCTGTTTCCCAGCTCTGGAGCTCATCAGCGCACCTGCGTGATTGGACACACCTGCTGCTTAATGGTTTACCAGTGCATAAAAGGGCCAGTGTATGAATGCTTCTCTGCTGGACTGCTGGGTATTGCTGCCAAACAACTACAGTTAACGTTGTTAGGCCTTAACTCTATGGAAGTTGTCTTACCTTGTTTGTATTCTCCTCTTCAGGTTTGCTGCCATCTCAACGATGTGTCTCGGGGGCTGTGCACGCTCACCTGTACCATTCATCACCTCAAGACAACTCATATTCCACCCAGGTCAACCCATTCATCCTCCTGCCATCTTCCCTCATCTGTTTCCCTGCCAGTCATCTCCCCACCAGTCCTCACTATCTCACGCTGGAGTCCATAGCTGGGCCCTCTGCTTGTGTAGCTGTGTGCTGCTCCAGCATGCCCACTGGTTTTGTGTGTATATTAAGTTTGTGTTGTTTTGTGTTTTTGTTTACTTTTGCCCTTCTGTGTATTCTTTAAGTTTGCATGGTTGAGTTTTTTGTGTTTAATAAATTGTGTTAAACGTTTCCACCTGTGTCTGAGTGTTCATCTGGTGTTGCTTGCTCTGCGTTTGAGCCTTTTGGTAAACAATCATGACAACAGGACTCACCTGGATTGGGGATTAATTTCATGCAATGTCATGCAAAGAAAAACAATTCCTAGAGGAGAGAAGAAATTTCCTTTGAATAAAGGATTTCTCTGTTTATTCTGGCAATTTTGACAGATTCATCCCGGATTGTGCTGGGTCAGAGGACCTGTAGAAGGCTAAGTGTGCACAGCACCAGTACGTTCCACAGTTTTTTTCCTGCAGTGGACAAGTTGCTGGGGTTGGATCCTCTGATCTGAGCCAATGACAGATACCAGTGAGAAGTCATCAGGGTCCATTGAGCACCTATAAGCAAAGACGATAGGAACTGATCTGTGTTGTGATAGGAGCCAGTCAAACAGGCCCTCAACAAGCCTCCCTGCTTGCATCTCTGGACTTGGAAGGTAAACCGGTATTATTTAAGATAGCAGGGGCAAAGATTCTTGTTTTTTGTGGTCAAACTGAATCTAAGTAAGCAGACAAATGAAGCTCCAAAATTACAAGAATTACAGTTAGGAATTAAATCACAATTGTCAAAATGATAGGCGGACTTGAGAATTTTCTGTCACTGCTAAAAATAACCCATCAATGAGGGAGAATTCTCGGTTAACGTGACCACTGGCAGGGACACACCTGCAACTTCAGAGACATTCCTGTGGGCTATCCTGAGCATGTATGCAAAATAGATTCCAAATAATGTTGTAGCAGTATGTATCCTTGCTTCACCCCTCTATTGATAGGAGAAGGGTCAGGTTTATCTCCATCATACCGGATCATGCCATTCATATCTTGATGGAAGAACTTTATCAAGGAGAGCAAAGTGAGAGGACAGCCTGCCTTTTCAATGACAGTGAACAGTGAATGTCTGTCAGTGTGGTCAAAAGCATTTGTGAGATCAATAAAGGCAAGGTGTATGGGCTGCTGTTGGTCCCATGCCTTCT
This sequence comes from Pholidichthys leucotaenia, assembly GCA_020510985.1. Lineage (NCBI taxonomy): Eukaryota > Metazoa > Chordata > Actinopteri > Cichliformes > Pholidichthyidae > Pholidichthys > Pholidichthys leucotaenia. The sequence continues at coordinate 169,960,772 of CM035845.1, forward strand.
CCATTAATTGCCTTACACAAAATGTCATGTCATTTGTTGATTGGACATCCTGGACATTGCGATCCAGGGTACAGTTCCTCTGCCAATAGGATAATCTTGGCTAATACCTTTCCGTTTACTCATAGGTGAGCAATTCCTCAGTAATTGTGGTAGTCACTTCGGTCTCCCTTCTGCTTGTACAGACTAATGATCTTCACATCTCTGAAATCTTGAGGAACTCTTCCAGTCATCCAGTAAGACAATATCAACCTCTGCAATGGTTCAGCTAGAGCAGTGATTCTAGCTTTTAGCAGCTCACCAGCAATGGTGTCCTCACCAGTGATTTTATTGTTCTTCAGTTTGAGAATTGAGAAAATATCAAGAATATCGTCAAGTTATGAATTTGGTGGTTCATCAGGCTGGGACGGGAGAGTACTAGCACAGGTAGGACTTTTGTCAGAGTAGAGTTCAATGTAGTGTTCCATCCACTGATTGAGCTTTTCAGTCTTGTCAGTGATCACAGAACCATCTTTTTGCTTCAGCATAGAGCATGACTGTGAGATCAGACCAGTCGCTTCTTTGATTGCTGAATACATAGCTCTCATGTCTCATACGTATATTCTGGTGTTTGTGACCTCAGTCAGATGACACCGTTTCACCGTCACAAAGTCCAGTTGGTGCCATTGTTTTGATCTTGGGTAACACCAGGATTTCTTTCTGCGATGCTTTCCTAAGGAAAAAAAAATTGTCACAGAGACTGTTGACAATAGCTAACATAAAAAGCATCAATTGTGGTGTTTACAGGAAACTTACTGGGCTTCATTCATAAAACGTAAATAAACTAGAGCTTCAAACTGTTCCTCTGACAGGCAAAAATATTGCATGAAGTGGCTGAAGCAGGATGAAAACAGAACTCCACACTTCAGAAATTTTGTACCAGACTACTATGAATATTTGGCATGCAGATCTTACACACTGCTGCATCATATTTTCATATCACACCAGTGTGAAGCAGCCTTTAGCAACTCCAAATATTGTGAAAAGACAAATTATGAGGTAATCTATACCCAGGTGAATATGCAAAATTTATGATTTTGCATTTCCCCAGTACCTCTCCTATTGTGTGTGTGTGTGTGTGTGTGTGTGTGTGTGTGTGTGTGTGTGTGTGTGTGTGTGTGTGTACTAGGAGAGAGACCAGGGCATGACATTAATGAGGCTGCTCTTTGCAATATAATGAGGACTGTAAAGGAAAAAGTTTTATCCTATATCACAAACCTTCCCTAATCATTCACATTTTGCTTTCAATACCAAAACCTACCTGGCAAAAGAAAAAATTGAAATGAAAGTAATTAGCAACAGGGAAAAAAAGAAAACAAAAATGGAACCAGGCCCCGTTGACCCAGGATCCTTTAAGTTAATTTGCTAAATAATTTTGTTGTTGGTAGATATAACTAAGACAAAGGAACTGCATTGTCAGTAGATTTTGTGATTCTCGCAAAGTGGAGGGCACATCTGCAGCAGAAAGCTAACATTATGTCTGAGCCCTGAGTTACCTGCCCCTAACCATGAGAGTGCAAAATAAGGCTGCGTGTCCACCAAATGCATTTTTTCCACTCTGGGCGACAGTTTTCTATTCATTCTCTATGTAGTCCAGTGTTTACAGCACTGAGCGCCCTCGGAGCTGAAACGCTTTGAGCGGTGTCCGCTTTTTATTGCAGCACTCAGGGTGCTCAGCGTTGAAAAACGTTCAACTTTTCATACTGCAGCTGAGTTCGTCAATGTCAGACCTTTCTAAGCAGCCAATCAAAATTAAGGAAGGGCGGGACATGGGACGCTGATACAGTCTCTACTCAGACTCCTGTTTTCTGTGTCATCATATTTTACATCCAGAGCTGCTGGAATATGTTTCCTGTCCATTGTTATTTAGAGACTGCTATTAAAAAAATCAGTAGAAAGTCTGACCATAGGAAAGGTGGAAGTGCTGAACTTTGAGTGTCAGGAGCTGAGCCGGCTCGGTTTACCCCAGCTCGGTCCTGACCTCCCTGTGGGGTTAAGTGCCACTGTTTATGTGTATATTATGTATTTCAGTCTGCCTTCCTTACCCATAGCCACTGTCTGACCGGCAGCTGTTAGACAGCTGCTGTGACCTACTTTCTGTGAGTGCTGCTGACAGCTCGCCGGTCCGGTCACGCCCCCTCTCTCATCATCACCAGCTGTTCCCTTTCCCATGTGCCATCTTCCCGCTCCTCGTCCAGGTGCTGCCAATTTCACCATGACCAGCAATGCGTGTACTTAAGCAGCTTGTATCAGTCTCGCATTGCTGGGTCTTCAACTAACTGATCGTGTTGTCTGCTGCTTTGTTCGGAGATAACCCGATTCAACTTTATGCCACGACGTGTAGCCACTCTGCATCGCTATGGTTCTCTTGCGCCCACACAGCGATACCGGCTGTGGGACGCCAGTGTGGCTACGCGTCTCTCCTCATGCGTTCGCTGGGCGATGCCGGCCCTCGAATGCCGGCCCTCGAATGCCCTCTGTAAGTTATTTGCATTTTTGTATGTCTTCACCCATTTGGCAACTGTGTGACTTTATGTTAATAAATGTGTGCGGTGAACCCTGCACGTAAAACCTCATCATTTTCACCCCTCGCCGTGTGCTGTGGAAAAGCGCACGTGAGGATTCATGACAGTGAGTGACAAGCTGTTGCTGGGATACAGGGCACAGGCTTTTTTTTTTTTTTTCCAGAGCGCCGCACACAAACGCTGAAAAAAAAAGATGTTCAGGGCAGCCGGGCGACAAAAAATGCATTTGGTGGACACACAGCCTAAGTTCAGTACTTCCTAAACAAACAACAGCTCACTGATGTCTTTGAACAAAATGAAACTTTATTTCTACATTTGCTTGATCTCTTCACACAGTCTTCATTCTCTTTTTTTCTTTTTTTAGCCATAAAATAAAATTAATCACAAAATTAAACAATCTTTCTCCTGTGTCATTGACCTGAGGGCAGTGTGGCAACAGCATAGATCACAGAAGTGCACAGAAAGCTCTTACTTTGTCATCAGAGTAAACAGTGTTTTATATTTATATATGAAAAGCTAGAGAGAAAAGTATACACTGTAAAAAAAAGGTTAGTGTTCGGACTGCATTAAAATTTTAAGTTGACTCAGCTTGAGAAGATAAGTGGTAAAGACACATAAAACACATAAACTCAAGTTCAGTCAACGTAAAATTTTAAGGCAGCCCAAACACTAACTTTTTTAAGTAGAATAACCTGAGTTATTTTTTACAGTGTATAGAACTGATATAAATGGACAGTCCTTTCATTCATGAGCCATCTTTTTTTTTTTTAGTTTTTATATCATGATGGAAATAGCATAATATTATTTTATTGTCTTCCTGAATAGTCATCTACTCTCATCTTATTTGTTTTTTTCCCCTCAGTGAAATTAATACTGCTTTGGTCCTCTTGTGATTGTTCCAGAGATGCCAGAAGTTTCTCTCTGCAAAGGTTCACAACATTGGAGGTGCATACAGCTCAGTGAGTTTCACTACCTGATGTCAGGATGAATGCTGCCATCTGAGGTTAACTAAGGCCTCAGAGCTGATCACAATATCATTTAAATTTTGGGCTGATTCCTGTCCTTGAATAGACTTTGTAAGTAATTGACCCATACAGATTTTATTTTATTTTAATTAATTAATTAATTAATTAATTGCATTTGGCCATCCGGCCAAAAGAAGGGATGACTGATGATTGCTATTTTAAACAAAGTGTGTCACTCTGTAGCCTACTTTGTAGCACAGTGGTGTGAAAAAAGAAAATCACTATACACTACTCACAAAAAGTTAGGGATATTCGGCTTTCTGGCAAAATTTCAGGATGCATCTAAAATGCACTATAGCTTTCACAGGTGAAATTAATGTGACCTTCTCTCACCTTTTGAATGCACATGTCCAACTGTTCAATGTTTCAGTACTTTTTGTGTAACTTGCTGTTCTCTAACAAGGTGCTTAATGACAAAATTCACAACAGGTGTTTGATTGATGAATCGACCAATACATTTTCTGGTTCATTTAGAACTGGTATGAAAACAGTCCTCATCATCATGCTGTTCATATTTTGACATCATGAGGCCAAGACGACACCTAACAGTTGATCAACAGTACCTCGCCATTGCGAGGCTTCAAACAGAATGTTGTCAGAGGGAAGTGGCCAGTGAGCTTAGAGTGTCACAGACTGTCATCAGTAGGATGCAACAGAGATCCAGAGAGATTGGAAGAGTCACAGAAAGGCATAGAAGTGGATGTCCTTTGGCCAGATCCCACTCTGATGACCGCTTCATTGTGAACAGTGCCCTGCGGAACCAGATGATGAATGCCACTCAACTCCAGGCACATTTAAGGGAGGTGCGAGACACCCAAGTGTCACGTCAGGCCATTCAAAACCATTTACATCAGTGTGGTCTGCGTGTTAGATGACCTGCAAGGGTACCTGACCACACCATCAGGCACAGATGTCATTTTCTTGCACGGGCCAGGGATCATTTACGCTGGATAAGGGACCAGTGGGCCTCAGTGTTGTTCTCTGACGAAAGTTGATTCACGCTGAGCAGAAATGATGGCCGCTACTGATGATGGAGACATCCAGGAAAGTGCTATGCATCAGCCTGTCATGTTTGCCCCTGCAGGGCATTAATGAGGCATCAAATGCCGACAGAGAGTTTGTATATTTATTAATGAAAAGTAACAAATTAACAAGCCACGCAGGGAAAAATACAACAGCTACACATACAACCCAGAAGGGTGAAATAATGAGAGAAATAAAGAGTCACCAAACACTTACATACAAAGAGCGAGGGCGGAACCTAATGCTGTACAAAAGACTGGAGCCGGGCATAGGGATTCCAGTCAGGGAAGGCGAGGTTGCAGCGAGGACTGAGCCTCAACTGCCACCTTAAATACTAAAAAACAAAAGCTAAGGCCAAACAGGTGAAGAAAAAAGTAATCACAAAATCATGATCAGCTGTGACAGGGCCGGCTCGACTCGACAGCCAGAAGTCTGGCCGTGGCGCTGTCACAATAAAAGCACCCACAATACAAATAAGAGAACTAGAAATGCAGAAGTAAAAAGGTAAAATGCTGAGTGACTCGAGCGCGGATCAGCTCTGCGCTCAGATCACCACACAGCCACTGCTGTCACCAGATGAGCCTTTGGTGGTGGTGGTGTTACAATCTCGGCAGGTGTGTCTAGTCAATAAAGAATTGCCTTACACTGTCATGACTCACCGCTCATCAGCGGCGCCAGCCGCGCGCACACCTGCTCCTCGTCAGCGGCGAGGTATTTAATCCACTCTGCCCTGGGCTTCGGCCTGAAGCCGTCTCTCAACTTCGGCCCCTTTGCTACTACGGATCTCAAACCTACTAGCGAAGATTATCTGGGTAAGCTCCCCTTACCTCTCTCCTCTAGCCTTCCTCTGTGCACAGGTGGACATTCCTGGCGGCGGACTTCCTCATCTCGCCGCTGGCTCTACGCTGCTGCCACAGGTACTGCAGGTCGCTGTCTCCCGGGCCTCACCCTTGTCGACGCCAGCCACCTGTCATAACCAAGTAAGCCAGCTACCATCATTATTCCCTGTATTGGTGTGGTGCCCGTTACCCTTCTCCCTCTGCTCTCTCCCATAGGGTTGTCCGGCTGTACGGCCTCCTGCCCCTGTGCCTGACGCAGACGCCACCACCAATACATTCTTATTCCACAGACACGCAGCCACACACTTCCCTGTTGTTAATAAAGCTGTTAAATCTATCCTGAGCCTGCGTGTGTGTCTCCTGAGCCGTGCACTATGTCAGTACAGCTTCAGCAGAGCGGATCAGCAGACAGCGGGCTCGCACGCAGTCTTTCCACCCTCGAGGCTCGGGTGGATTTAATAGCCCATCAGCAACAGGTGATATTAAATCAGTTAATTGTTATTACTAACCGATTAGACCGCTTGGACCCCCAGCAGCCGTTCCCCTCGGCTCGTCCGGGTGGCGCGGCTCCTGCGGCTCCGGCGACTGTCCAGCTCGCTCCGGGTGCGCCAACACGGCTCACACCAATCCCCACTCCTGCTCGCTTTAGCGGTAAGCTGGGTGGAGCTCGGGGTTTTATTATGCAGTGTGAGTCCGTGTTTCTTCGCGTTCCCGGAGACTTTCCCTCAGACCATAGCAGAATTGGCTACATTGGTAATCTCCTAGAGGGCCGTGCGCTTACCTGGGCTTACGCCATTATGGTGAAGCCCAGCTACGCCACCCTCACCTATGGCTAATTCGTGCGACAATTTCTGGAAGTGTTCGATCATTCGCGTTTGGACAGTGTCCAGGTCGACCGCCTTCTCGGACTCCAACAGGGGAGCCGATCGGCGGCCGACTACGCGATCGACTTCCGGGTTACCACGGAGGAGGTTGGCTGGGAAGAGCGTGCGCTCTGCGGCATCTTCCTCCGCAGCCTAAATTCTGGCCTGAGGGATGAGCTGGCCGGCCGGGATACCCTGGAGACGCTGGCGGAGTTGATTTCTCTTACCATCAGTTTGGATAACAGGCTGTGCGAGCGCGCCTCTGAGTGGAAGCAGTCTTCTCGCTCACGGGGCGCCTCTGTACGCCTGCCCCAAGCTCGCCACCTGGCGTTGCCGCCGCCGGAGGTCTCCGAGGAGTCGGAGCCGATGGTGACGGGCCGGACAAAGCTCCCCCTGGCGGAGAAACAGCGCCCCCGTGACCTGGGCCTCTGCATGTATTGCGGGGGTAGCCAGCACACGGTGGAGCATTGTCCGGAGAAGCCAAACGAGGAGGTCCGCGAGTCACTGTAGGGGGCCTCGCGGACGCTAATTGGTTAAATCCCCTCACACATTTGACGCTGCCCATCCGCTTCTGTCACAACCTCACTGGGCACCTCACACATGCACTGGTGGATTCAGGCGCGGAGGGTAGCTTTATTTCACAGAGCCTGGCAACCCGACTGGGCATCCATTGTCACCCCCTCGACACTCCTCTCGCCCTGGTTAATCTCTCCCGAGTTTCCCTGGGAAAAGTAACTCATCGAACATCTCCCGTCCCGGTGATCGTCTCTGGAAACCACCGGGAGGATATCTCTTTCTACGTCCTGCCCACCTCGGTAACTCCTGTCATCCTCGGATATCCCTGGCTCCGCCTCCACAACCCCGCCTTGGACTGGAAGACTGGGAAGGTGTCAGCGTGGAGTACTTTCTGTATGGGCACCTGTCTCCAATCCGCTGCCTGCGCCCCGTCCTCGCCTCCCACAGCCCAGGACACTGCGCCCCCGGATCTCACCCTCGTGCCCTCAGAATTCCACGACCTGGGTGCTGTTTTCAGCAAGTCCAAGGCGATGTCTCTGCCTCCTCACCGGCCCTACGACTGCGCCATTAACATCCGCCAGGGGGCGCCCCTACCTTCAGGACGCCTCTATAGCCTGTCAGCGCCAGAGAAGGAGGCCATGAACAGCTACTTGAAGGAGTCGCTCAGTGCTCGGATCATCCGACCATCTTCCTCTCCAGTAGGCGCAGGGTTCTTCTTCGTGGGAAAGAAAGACGGTTCCCTTCGTCCTTGCATCGACTATCGAGCGCTCAACGACATCACGGAGAAGGACCGGTACACCCTGCCCCTTATGGATACTGCCTTCCACTCCCTCCAGGGGGCGACCTGGTTTACTAAGCTGGATCTCCGCAGCACTTACCACCTCGTCCGGATCCGGGAGGGAGATGAGTGGAAGACAGCCTTCCGCACCCCTAACGGTCATTTTGAATACCTTGTGATGCCGTTTGGGTTGACCAACGCTCCAGCCATCTTCCAGCGCCTCATCAATGACGTCCTCCGGGATTTCATCGGCCTGTTTGTATTTGTCTACCTGGACGACATCCTCATCTTCTCCAGGTCCAGGGACGAACACCGGGTCCACGTGAGGCGGGTCCTGCAGAGACTGCTGGAGAACCGTCTGTATGTCAAGGCGGAAAAATGTGAATTCTACGCCAAAACGACTTCCTTCCTGGGGTTCGTCATCTCCCATGACCAGGTGCTTCCGGACCCAGCGAAGATCAAAGCGGTGGTGAATTGGCCCAAACCTACCTCTAGGAAACAGGTTCAGCAATTCATCGGGTTTGCCAATTTCTACCGCCGCTTTGTCCCGAACTTTGGAGCCATCGTCGGGCCCCTGACCTGCCTCACCTCTCCTAAGACCCCGTTCCGGTGGACTGAAGAGGCCGCTACGGCCTTTCAGGCGCTGAAGATGGCGTTTTCCTCCTCCCGGGTCCTCAGCCAGGTCGATCCCGCGCTGCAGTGTATTGTGGAGGTGGACGCTTCGGACACGGGGGTGGGGGCGGTGTTGTCCCAGCGGTCCCCAGCCAACGGAGTCAAGCGACCCTGCGCCTTCTTCTCTCGGCGCCTGTCCCCAGCGGAGCGCAATTATGACGTGGGGGACAGAGAGCTTCTTGCCATCAAGCTTGCCCTTCAAGAATGGCGTCACTGGCTGGAGGGGGCAGCCTTGCCTTTTGTGGTCCTTACAGACCACAAGAACCTGGAGTATCTAAGATCTGCCAAGCGTCTGAACGCCCGCCAGGGGCGCTGGTCCCTGTTCTTTGCAAGGTTTAAATTCAGCATCACTTATAGGCCTGGCTCCAAGAACGGCCTACTCGATGCCCTCTCCAGGCAGTTTGCCCCGGAGGCCACAGAAGACGCTGTTCACACCATCCTGCCCAGGTCGTGCGTCGTGGGGGCTGTTTCGTGGGACATAGAAGACAAGATCCGGAGGGCGCAGGAGTCGGAACCGGACCCTGGCGGCGGACCGGAGGGGAGGCTCTTCGTGCCATCTGCCGTCCGGGGGGACGTTATACACTGGCTCCACACCTCTAAGCTCACCTGCCATCCTGGAGCTTCACGGATGATTGACCTCCTCCAGCGATCCTTTTGGTGGCCAGGCCTGCGGAAGGATGCCGCCCGTTACGCCCGTGCCTGCCCCGTCTGTGCCACCAGTAAGTCAGGTAACGCTCCTCCTGCGGGTCTGCTCCAGCCCCTGCCCGTCCCTGGCAGGCCCTGGTCGCACATCGCCCTAGACTTCGTCACCGGACTCCCTGTCTCCAACAACTTTGACACAGTTCTGACCATTGTTGACCGTTTTTCCAAGGCCGCCCACTTTGTGCCCCTACGTGGACTTCCCTCAGCCTTGGAGACGGCGGACCTCCTCATCCAACACGTGGTCAGACTGCATGGAATCCCGGTCGACGTGGTCTCCGACCGTGGCCCCCAGTTCTCTTCGGACGTCTGGAGGTCCTTTTGCAACGCCCTGGGAGCCAAAGTAAGCCTCACCTCCGGCCATCACCCCCAGTCTAACGGGCAGTGTGAGCGGACTAACCAGGAGCTGGAGGCTCCGCTCCGCTGCGTCACTTCATCCAAACCCATGTCCTGGAGTTCTCACCTCGCCTGGGTGGAGTACGCCCACAACACCTCTCGCTCCTCTGCCATCGGGATGTCGCCCTTTAAAGCATCCTTGGGTTATGATCCACTTCTATTCCCCGTGCAGGAGGGCGAGTTGGCTGTTCCCTCTGTCCAGGCACACCTCAGGCGGTGTCGCTCCCTTTGGTCCACGGCGCGTAATGCGCTTTTACGCACGGCGGAGTGCAATAAGTCCACGGCGGACCGACACAGGAGACCTGCACCTGCCTACCAGGTGGGACAACAAGTTTGGGTATCCACACAGGACGTTAACCTAAAGGGTGAGAGGAGAAAGTTGGCCCAACGGTTCATCGGCCCTTATCCCATAACTGGGATCATCAACCCGGTGGCTGTGCGTGTGGCTATTCCCTCCTCCCTCCGCATCCATCCCACCTTCCACGTCTCCAAAATCAAACCGGTGGTCTCTGACCCCCTCTGCCCTCCACCTGCGGTGCACCCCGCTCCCCAGATGATTGGTGGCCATCCGGCCTGGACCGTCACTGAGATCTTGGACGCCCGACGCCGGGGTCGCGGATTGCAGTACTTGGTGGATTGGGAGGGCTATGGACCCGAGTAGAGACAGTGGGTGCCTTCCTCGCTGGTGTTGGACCAGTCACTCATCTCTGAGTTTCATCGAGCGCACCCGGAAAAACCATCGCCAGGAGGCGCTGCTAGAGGGGGGAGTACTGTCATGACTCGCTGCTCATAAGCGGCGCCAGCCGCGCGCACACCTGCTCTTCGTCAGCGGCGAGGTATTTAATCCACTCTGCCCTGGGCTTCGGCCTGAAGCCGTCTCTCAACTTCGGCCCCTTTGCTACTACGGATCTCAAACCTACTAGCGAAGATTATCTGGGTAAGCTCCCCTTACCTCTCTCCTCTAGCCTTCCTCTGTGCACAGGTGGACATTCCCGGCGGCGGACTTCCTCAACTCGCTGCTGGCTCTACGCTGCTGCCACAGGTACTGCAGGTCGCTGTCTCCCGGGCCTCGCCCTTGTCGATGCCAGCCACCTGTCATAACCAAGTAAGCCAGCTACCATCATTATTTCCTGTATTGGTGTGGTGCCCGTTACCCTTCTCCCTCTGCTCTCTCCCATAGGGTTGTCCGGCTGTACGGCCTCCTGCCCCCGTGCCTGACGCAGACGCCACCACCAATACATTCTTATTCCACAGACACGCAGCCACACACTTCCCTGTTGTTAATAAAGCTGTTAAATCTATCCTGAGCCTGCATGTGTGTCTCCTGAGCCGTGCACTATGTCATACACCTTGTGAATGGTACAATGACAAGCTGATACTACCTGAATAACATTATTAAACCAGTCATCGTGCCCCTGCATGAACAACACAGGCCTAATTCCATCTTCACGGACAACAATGCTCCAGCTCATTGAGGTCACATCATTAGGGAACGGCTGCTGGAGGCTGGGGTACCTCAAATGGAGTGGCCTGCACTTTCTCCAGACCTGAATCCCATAGAAAACCTATGGGGGGTCGCTGGCCTCCTGGTGCCTGGGGCCTGTGGCAGGCATTGGCCCTGCTGGGGGGAGGGGTGTTGGGCAGGTCCGGGGGTGTGGGCTCGCTGCGCCGGGCACCGGGCAGCCTGGCCTCCTTTGATCGTCCCTCCAGGGGCGGATGCCTGGCTTTCCTGGGGCTTGCTGACCTCAGACGTTTGTGCCCTGTGGGGGTTGGTGGCGCTGCCTTGCCTGCTCAGGGTTCCCGGTGGGAGAGCTGCTGCGACCGGCCCTCTGCTTCGTATGTTTCCTGACAAACCACTCACATGCACACACTTATTTTGCGCGCGTTCTCATATCTCTCTGGTAGTCCATCGATTCGATGATGACCATCTTCTTTATTTGTGAATCTGCTGGTGTTTGAATAGTCCGATCCTGGATCTGCAGATTTGGTTACAGACCGGGCATGTGAAGGAGGTGCTGGGGGGAGCAGGGGGGACTTGGCGAGCATGCCTCTTTGCACTCTTTGCTGTCCGTTGTTGTGTGCGCTGTTCCTCCATATAATCCACTCCCTGTGAGGAGTGGAAGCGCCAGATGTCTTGGCAGGAAGCGAGTTCCTCCAGTGAAGAGGGGTTGATCTGACATCTCTTCAGGATGGACTTCATTTGGTCTTTGAAGCGCTTCTTCTGCCCACCAGCGCTGCATTGGCCACGGTGTAACTGACCATACAGGATTCTGCGTGGGAGTCTGTGGCTGGGCATCCGGATGACATGCCCCAACCACCTGAGTTGATGCTGGGCCATGATGGACTCCACGCTGCAGCTGCCAGCTCTCTCCAGCACTTCTGTGTGCGGCACTCTGTCCTTCCAAGTGATGCCAAGGATCTTGTGGAGACATCTTACATGGAAGGTCTCCAAGCTTCTCAGATGGCGGCTGTAAATAGTCCATGCCTCACATCCATATAGTAAGGTGGTGATACATACAGCTCTGTAGACCAGCACTTTGGTGTGGAGTTTGAGATTGCTGTTCTGAAGAACCCTTCTCCTTAGACGACCAAAAGATGCTGATGCTTGCTTGAGGCAGTTCTGGATCTCATCATCCATTGAGCAGGTGTCAGACATTATGCTCCCCAGGTTCTCATATATATGCACGCAGACATACATGCACAAGTGTCTCTCCTTTAACAGGTGCGGAAACCAGACTCGTGTTGAGACATCTTCGGTGGAAGAAGCAGTTTGTCTTTTGTTTGTTTTAGTTGTTGGTTTGTTTGGTTTTTTTTGTCTGTCCCCCTCCCTTTTCTTCCCCCCATCTACACACTTCCTTTTCCTCTTCCCCATCCTGTTGGGTCTTCCATGGGTAAAATAATTAAAAAGTATTAAAAGTTATTACAGGAGGAGTTTACAACAATATACAATACACAGTTAGGTACTGTATAAGCTCCTCTTGGCAAAGTAAATCTGTTTTGGCACAATAAGGGTGACAGATCCCTGTTCTGTTTGCCTAGCTGCCTGATAGGACAAGGGAAAAAAAAAAAAAAAAGAAAACCTATGGGATCAGCTGAGTCGCCCTGTAGAGGCTCGTAACCCTGCACCCCACAACCTTAATGACCTGGGGGCCGACTGTTATGTCTGGAAACCCAGAATGAGGCACAAATAGTAGTGCTGTCGTGAACATGAACTTTATTACACCAAATAGTATAACATACAGTACATGCAGGTCTGTTTCCTATTGTTGAGCCAGCACGGAAAGAGGCCCTAAGATGGCCGCTCTCCCCTTATATGTGGTTTGGCGTGATGACGTCACCAGCCAGCTGCGTCATCACGCTGCTACCTGTGATTAACCCTTACATCACACCACCCTTCAAGAAGAGTGGAATGCCATACCTCAGCAGACAATAAGTCGACTTGTGAACAGCATGAGACATCGCTGTCAAGCTGTAATTGATGCTCAAGGGCACATGACAAGTTATTGAGACATTGACATTTTTAGTTGTGGTATACCCACCACTGTTGTTGGCTTTTGTTTCAATAAGTTGTTTGAGGTGAGGAAATCACTGTTGCATGCTTCTACGTAAATGCCCTACTTTCATGATAAAATATCACTGTAGCGTGAACTTTTTACATTTTCGATAAATTTCAACCAAAAGCCAAATATCCACAACTTTTTATGAGTAGTGTATATGTGAGCATTGTAACATGATTGTGATTGCAATTTAATGATTTTAACCAATTTTTTAAGGGATCACTGTGAATCATACAGTGCATTTTTTTTACAGTTGCATTGTTTTCATCCCCTTTCTTGATTGAACATATTCTGATCTATCATTGTCAAATAAGAATTTTATTTTTTACAAAATGTGGTCAGAGCTTATCACTTTTTTTCAAAGAACATATAGTGAAAGTCTGCATAACAGATCTTCAGTCTGTGAGCCGTAGATAGCTACTGTTGTCTGTGCATACATGCCTTATATTTTGCGTTTGTTTTTTAAAGGGATGATGACACGATTTTGACATTTTTTAGGATGTTGTATAAACCCAAAAGTCATTGTCGATGATCAATATAACATTTACAACCGCGCCTGCATAAACTAGTTATCATCAAAAGACAGCAGCCGCTGACTGGACTGTGGTGCCACCCACCGAATTAAGGGAGGCACCCCCATGACGTAAGCGCGAGAATGAACACTGGTGTTGTTGACTGGAATGAGAGCAGCTTTATAGCTCACAGTTTCTCTGGTTTCTTGTTTTTGACATGTTTGGCCGTGGCTCTCGTGCATCCTTGAAGCGATATCCTCTGGGGTGCACCTGTGGCAAACACGTCTGATCTCATTCATTCTCTTGGAGATGCCGGCCCCCGAACGCCATCAGTAAGTGTGTCTGTTTCTTATACATCTTCACCTTTCAGGAAACTGTCTGTCTTTCTGTATTGAATGTGCTGTGGTGAACCCTGCCTGCAAATCTTCGTTATTTCATCCACCCTCTCCCTGCCCTGCGTAAGAGTGCACAGAGGGTCATGATAAAGGGATTTAGGCGCAGAATTCACCACAGCACATGTATTGAACATAAGAATGATGACAACAGTTCCCAAAAAGGTGAAGACCCACAAAAATAAACAGAAACACTTACAGTTGGCGTTTGGAGCTGACATCGCCCAGCGAACATGGAGAGGAGACATGTTAACCACGGTTGCGCCCCAGGGCCGACATCGCTTCAAGGGGCGCAACAGAACCACGGCTGTGTGGAGCGGCTAACACGTCTTGATAGCACTGGCAACACTGACTGGCTGACAACACGGCAGATGATGCACACAAAACATGAACAGCCGACTGTCAAAGAGAGAGGGGGCGTGTGCTCAGACCGGTGAATCTTGGACAGTGCCCACCTAAAAGTGGCTCAAAACGCACATAAAACCCATGTACAAAACAAAAACAACAAGAGATTCAAAATATAATCCATAATAAACCCGATGCCTGAGCCACAGAGAATACACTGCTATGATTTTACTGAAAAATCGGGTTTAAATAAATTATATTTATGAACAAATAATTTGTTGCAAAATCTGTAACAAAAGAATAACACTGGTGTTCCCCTGCCGTGTGTTTGTCTCTGCTGCTGTGGCGGGCATGTGTGCCTCTCCACCCGTCACTCTCTGAGTGTGACTGGCTTGGTACGATGCTCTTCTCTGAGAGCCGTGGGCTCGCTCCCGGCGCGCATGCACGGCGCCGGGAGCGGAGCTTGTGACAGCGGTATGATTAATAAAACCTGCTTAAAACCTCAGCATCGCTGCCTTATTTTATCATCCGCCGCACTGGCGCCATCACAAGCTCCGCTCCCGGCGCCGTGCATGCGCGCCAAGAGTGAGCCCACGGCTCTCAGAGAAGGAGGACACAATGTCTGTGTCCTGCAGCAGCAGTTGCAGAGTGAGAATGAGAGAAAGTCAGCATGGTTACAATGCAGTATATATACCCAACTACAACAATACATCAAAGCATTCACAGCAGTTGGTCTGATCAAAGAGATAACAGGACAGGCATGAGACATTTGCATTTGACAGACATATTGATCTCAGTCCCTAGGTCACAGTAAGGACAGGATGCATGAACACAATGCATGAAAGGCAACATTAACATCACAGAAGTGAGCCAGACGAAGCGGGGCTGCCTGTAGACATTAATACACATTTCACTGTTCTGTTATTTGCTCTAGCCGAGCGCTGTGTTTGACCAGTCTGTTTGTGGGGGTTTTCCCAAACCGCCACACATCAGTACTTTAAGGGCCCCTTTACACAGCACAGAGATCATTGGGTGACCATTGAGAGATTAGTACTTGGCCCATCTCTCAACAATCCCCTAAAGCCTCAAAAAAAGTAATTTCTATGCAAATTTTTCTGTGCACATTCTTATCATTGTGCAATCAAAAATTTAGTTTTCTGTAACTTCCATGGCTATCTACAGGTGCATGCCAATAAATTAGAATATGATTGGAAAAGTTAATTAATTTCAGTAATTCATTTCAAAAAGTGAAACTCATATACAGTGGGGAAAATAAATATAGAACACTTCAACCCAAATAATCCAAACAAAGAAATCAAGGCAACTGTGTTCACAAAACAAGTTCTATTTAATAAAGTGGAATAACACAGGGAATAAGTATTGAACACACAAAGAAAAAGAGGTGCAAAAAAGCCAAGAAACCAGATGAAATCCATCAGAATTTAGGAAGCAATCCTTTCTCCCATCAGTGCAAATTAATTTCAGCTGGTTAAGTCCTGACTGATGCCCTTTAAAAAGGTCTGTGAATATCAGATTGTCACACCACAAAGAACTCACAAAGGGTAGAAGCAAAGAGCTCTCTTTAGACCGTCACAACCTTATTGTTGCAAAATATAATGATGGCATTGGTTACAGGTGCATTTCTATACTGCTGAATGTTCCAGTGAACACTGTTGGAGCCATCCTTCAGAAGTGGAAAGAACATCATTTTACCATAAACCAGCCAAAACCGGGAGTTCCTCGCAAAATTTCTGACAGAGGAGTCAAAAGAATTATCATAAGAGTTATCCAAGAGCCAAAGACCACTCGTGGAGAGCTCCAGAAATACCTGAACTTAGCAGGTACTGTTGTTTCAAAGAAAATAATAAGTAATGCACTCAACCTCAACCTCAACCTCAAAAAAAAAAAAACAAAAAAAAAACCTGCCATGAATTGCCCTTTGGGGCAGAAAGGTGAGACCCACCCGCTGAACTGTGAGTTTGGAAGATTTATTGAAAAAACAACAAACATA
Source organism: Pholidichthys leucotaenia (assembly GCA_020510985.1). NCBI lineage: Eukaryota > Metazoa > Chordata > Actinopteri > Cichliformes > Pholidichthyidae > Pholidichthys > Pholidichthys leucotaenia. The sequence goes on from CM035845.1 coordinate 169,976,961, forward strand.
AAGTCTACACAGTGCTCTAATGGAAAATACAAACAACTGGTAAACCTACTAATACAGTGCACCAGAGCAGGGACAGGGCTCTGGTGGAGACGAAGAAAAACTTCCTCAAGACAGTGGAAATCAGAAATGAAAATAACCACCCTTAAATAGGGTCAAAAACAATTTACATAAGTAGTGACAGGTGTGGGTCACATGAGTGGGCAGAAGAAACCAATGATGCATAAAAGGACCAGCTGGAGGCAATGAGAGGAGAGCGGCTGAAGCTGACAGCTGACAGGGGCGATGCCCATACAAAGCACAAAACCCGGAAACGCCCCTGACAGCTGTCAACCCAACAGTAAAGAACTAAAGAATAAAATATCAACAAATGCAGACTGAAATATAAATGTGAATTAATACAAAATAAGAGTGTAACAAAACTAAAACATAAACAGGAAAATAGCAAACAGTACAAGAATTACAGAAACCCCCAAAGCACAAAATACAACAAATATGTACATATAAGGAAAAAGCCATGAGACTGAGCCTGGTGGAAACCTCCAGTGTTCGGCTCACGACAGAGCCCCCCTCTCAAGGGGTGGATACCAGACACCCCAGGGTAACATCAAAAAGAAAAAGAAAGACCCTTCCCCCGCAATAGGAGCACAACAATAACCCACCCCGGGAGGATGGTGGGGGGAACAGGCTAGGAGGGAACGAAACAAAGCCATGCTCAGAACCCACACCAGGGAAAATTCTCAACTCCCCTAAGAACCCTGGACCGAGGAACTGGACAGTTCAGGTGGGAAACCAGAGTCTCAGGCCCGCCAGATGGCATGATGGAACGAGTCGGGTGGCCTCCCAAAGAACGTGGGCCACCCAACTCTGTGGCACAGTCTGCCAGGTCGTCTGCCAGAGTTTTTCAACCACCTGAACAGAAGAGGTGGTCCAGGAGGTGGTTGCCTGACGGGAAGGGCAAATAGTGGGCACAATGGATGAGTCAGGGGAACTAAGACGATGTCAGGTGGAGGAGAGGGAACTACAACGGCCTCAGGCAGAGGAAAGGAAACCATGATGGTGTCTGGCAGAGGAGGGGGAACCATGACAGCGTCCGGCAGAGGAGGGGGAACCATGACGGCATCTGGCAGGGAAAGGGGACCACAATGGCATCTGGCAGAGGAGGGGGGACCACGACGGTGCCAGGCAGGCCTGTAGCACCCTCCATGGTCCCGGACAGGGACATTGCCGCACCCACGGTGGCTCCGAGTTGGAGCAGAGCTGCACCCGTGGTGGCTCCGGGCTGGAGTGGCGCTGCACCCGTGGAGGGCCCGGACTGGGCTATAGCTGCACCCATGGTGGGCCTGGACTGGGCCATAGCTGCACCCGCGGTGGGCCCAGACTGGGCCATAGCTGCACCCACGGTGGTCCTGGACAGGGCCATAGCTGCACCCACGGTGGTCCTGGACTGGGCCATAGCTGTACCCATGGTGGGCCCAGACTGGACCATAACTGCACTCACGGTGGCCCCTGGGCTGGAGCATAACACCCACAGTGGGCCCACACTGCAATGCAGCACCCAAGTTGGTTTTAGGCTGGGGCGCAGCACCCATGACAGTCCCCGACTGACACAACACCCAAGAGACCAGGACTGAGGAGGAGCTGCACCCACTTAGGTCCCGGGCTGGGACGAAGCATCCATGATGACCTCATCTGGAGGGGGAGTAGCACCCACGGAGGTCCCGGGCTGGGATGGAGTACCTGTGACGACCTCAGCAGGAGGAGCTGGACCTATGGGGATCTCAGGCGGTGAGCCGGAACCCACAGAGTCTTCTGGCTGAGCTGGACAATCCTCGGTGACCCTGGAGGAAAGCTCAGGCAAAAGAGACAGAGAAACAGGGTCAGGGTCACCGACAGCACTGGAGCCCGGCGAGGTGAGCTCAGGCGCAGCTGACGGCTGCACTTCGCTCTCCCCACCAAGAGCCCGACAGGAGCTCTCCAAAATTGAGACAATGAAAACAAAGGAGCGCACTTGCCTGAGCTCAAGCTCCACTGCTGTCCAGGACTCCGTCGATCCAGGCGATGATGTATCGGGTCTGATCCTCTGGCGGCCCCACTTGAACTCTGCTGTGGCGGCCCCAGCAGCAGGCATGATGGTCAATGCAGTCCTGCAACCCCCGGCGACGTGACCCACGCAGGTGGCTCGCCCTGTGTAGTGACAGGAGGTCGATTTCCCGCCAGCACTGGATCCTACTAGGTCCTCCATAGCCACTGGCTCCTCCATCATCCGGCGGCTCAACCCTGTAGTTGGCGGACGCTCTGGGAGAATAGGAGGAGATATGGAGAGGGCAGGTGAGAAATTAATGGCTGCAACAGGCAGTGAGGGTTCAGGAGACTGCAAACCCTGAGCATCACTACCGGGAATCAGACAAGGCATATCATTGTAAAATGAGGGAGAATGAACTGACACTTGCCTGTGTTCCCGGGGCTAGATGTTTCCTGCTGCAGCAGGTGTAGTGTCATCCCTCTCCATGGCTACTGTGGACATGGGCCCCTCAGTGGATGGTGGAGGAGCAGCCCTTGTGGACATGGAGGTGGGCGGAGCCGGAGGAAAAACAGACAACCTCTCGGTAGCGGAAGAGAGCGCCGAGGAGAAGCAGGAGACAGCAGCTGCGGAGGCTGGCAATACGGCTGGAGAGAAAAAAGCACTGAGGAGGCTTCTGCTTCGGTGAATGGGAAGTTGCTACCTGAGAGGTGGGAGTGTTCCTCCTGCAGTCCAGAGCAGGATGATGTCATTGTCGTGGAGCTGGTGGAGCGGGAGCAGGAATGGGCGAATTGGAGATGGAGCAGGGCATCTGCCGTGGAGTGCGCTTTGGTGTCGTCCTCGGACTCGCTGGAGGCGGTCCTCATCTCAGCCCGGGGAAGGATTGCTGGAGGACGGAGAGCATAGCCAACAAGTCCGTGAACTGGGCATGCTTCCACAACCCCGGATGCACCTCGACAATGGCAGTCGCCGAATCCACCTTTTCCCAGATCTTCTTTGGGCTACGGGAGGTGAGGGTTTCATCCACGAATCCCTGGATAAATTCGGCAGCCCATTTCTCTTCCACACTCGGGGATCCGGCTGCTGACCTCCGTTTGATTGTCAGAGACCGACGTGCTGGGGACATGATGAGCTCCACAGAAGACAGGTGAGTGAAAACAAAAAAAAAAGCAACAAAAAAAAAAAACAAAATCCACAAACTCACAGCAGCTGGGTCTCTATTGGCCACAGTCTTCTGTCATGAATTGCCCTTCGGGGCAGAAAGGTGAGACCCATGCGCTGAACTGTGAATTTGGAAGATTTATTGAAAAAACAACAAAGTCTACACAGTGCTCTAACGGAAAATACAAACAACGGGTAAACTTACTAATACAGCGCACCAGAGCAGGGACAGGGCTCTGGTAGAGATGAAGAGAAACTTCCTCAAGACAGCGGCAATCAGAAATGAAAATAACTGTACTTAAATAGGGTCAAAAACAATTTATATAAGTAGCAACAGGTGTGGGTCACATGAGTGGGCAGAAGAAACCAATGATGCATAAAAGGACCAGCTGGAGGCAATGAGAGGAGAGCGGCTGAAGCTGACAGCTGACAGGGGCGATGCCCATACAAAGCACAAAACCCGGAAACGCCCCTGACAGCTGTCAACCCAACAGTAAAGAACTAAAGAATAAAATATCAACAAATGCAGACTGAAATATAAATGTGAATTAATACAAAATAAGAGTGTAACAAAACTAAAACATAAACAGGAAAATAGCAAACAGTACAAGAATTACAGAAACCCCCAAAGCACAAAATACAACAAATATGTACATATAAGGAAAAAGCCATGAGACTGAGCCTGGTGGAAACCTCCAGTGTTCGGCTCACGACAGAGCCCCCCTCTCAAGGGGTGGATACCAGACACCCCAGGGTAACATCAAAAAGAAAAAGAAAGACCCTTCCCCCGCAATAGGAGCACAACAATAACCCACCCCGGGAGGATGGTGGGGGGAACAGGCTAGGAGGGAACGAAACAAAGCCATGCTCAGAACCCACACCAGGGAAAATTCTCAACTCCCCTAAGAACCCTGGACCGAGGAACTGGACAGTTCAGGTGGGAAACCAGAGTCTCAGGCCCGCCAGATGGCATGATGGAACGAGTCGGGTGGCCTCCCAAAGAACGTGGGCCACCCAACTCTGTGGCACAGTCTGCCAGGTCGTCTGCCAGAGTTTTTCAACCACCTGAACAGAAGAGGTGGTCCAGGAGGTGGTTGCCTGACGGGAAGGGCAAATAGTGGGCACAATGGATGAGTCAGGGGAACTAAGACGATGTCAGGTGGAGGAGAGGGAACTACAACGGCCTCAGGCAGAGGAAAGGAAACCATGATGGTGTCTGGCAGAGGAGGGGGAACCATGACAGCGTCCGGCAGAGGAGGGGGAACCATGACGGCATCTGGCAGGGAAAGGGGACCACAATGGCATCTGGCAGAGGAGGGGGGACCACGACGGTGCCAGGCAGGCCTGTAGCACCCTCCATGGTCCCGGACAGGGACATTGCCGCACCCACGGTGGCTCCGAGTTGGAGCAGAGCTGCACCCGTGGTGGCTCCGGGCTGGAGTGGCGCTGCACCCGTGGAGGGCCCGGACTGGGCTATAGCTGCACCCATGGTGGGCCTGGACTGGGCCATAGCTGCACCCGCGGTGGGCCCAGACTGGGCCATAGCTGCACCCACGGTGGTCCTGGACAGGGCCATAGCTGCACCCACGGTGGTCCTGGACTGGGCCATAGCTGTACCCATGGTGGGCCCAGACTGGACCATAACTGCACTCACGGTGGCCCCTGGGCTGGAGCATAACACCCACAGTGGGCCCACACTGCAATGCAGCACCCAAGTTGGTTTTAGGCTGGGGCGCAGCACCCATGACAGTCCCCGACTGACACAACACCCAAGAGACCAGGACTGAGGAGGAGCTGCACCCACTTAGGTCCCGGGCTGGGACGAAGCATCCATGATGACCTCATCTGGAGGGGGAGTAGCACCCACGGAGGTCCCGGGCTGGGATGGAGTACCTGTGACGACCTCAGCAGGAGGAGCTGGACCTATGGGGATCTCAGGCGGTGAGCCGGAACCCACAGAGTCTTCTGGCTGAGCTGGACAATCCTCGGTGACCCTGGAGGAAAGCTCAGGCAAAAGAGACAGAGAAACAGGGTCAGGGTCACCGACAGCACTGGAGCCCGGCGAGGTGAGCTCAGGCGCAGCTGACGGCTGCACTTCGCTCTCCCCACCAAGAGCCCGACAGGAGCTCTCCAAAATTGAGACAATGAAAACAAAGGAGCGCACTTGCCTGAGCTCAAGCTCCACTGCTGTCCAGGACTCCGTCGATCCAGGCGATGATGTATCGGGTCTGATCCTCTGGCGGCCCCACTTGAACTCTGCTGTGGCGGCCCCAGCAGCAGGCATGATGGTCAATGCAGTCCTGCAACCCCCGGCGACGTGACCCACGCAGGTGGCTCGCCCTGTGTAGTGACAGGAGGTCGATTTCCCGCCAGCACTGGATCCTACTAGGTCCTCCATAGCCACTGGCTCCTCCATCATCCGGCGGCTCAACCCTGTAGTTGGCGGACGCTCTGGGAGAATAGGAGGAGATATGGAGAGGGCAGGTGAGAAATTAATGGCTGCAACAGGCAGTGAGGGTTCAGGAGACTGCAAACCCTGAGCATCACTACCGGGAATCAGACAAGGCATATCATTGTAAAATGAGGGAGAATGAACTGACACTTGCCTGTGTTCCCGGGGCTAGATGTTTCCTGCTGCAGCAGGTGTAGTGTCATCCCTCTCCATGGCTACTGTGGACATGGGCCCCTCAGTGGATGGTGGAGGAGCAGCCCTTGTGGACATGGAGGTGGGCGGAGCCGGAGGAAAAACAGACAACCTCTCGGTAGCGGAAGAGAGCGCCGAGGAGAAGCAGGAGACAGCAGCTGCGGAGGCTGGCAATACGGCTGGAGAGAAAAAAGCACTGAGGAGGCTTCTGCTTCGGTGAATGGGAAGTTGCTACCTGAGAGGTGGGAGTGTTCCTCCTGCAGTCCAGAGCAGGATGATGTCATTGTCGTGGAGCTGGTGGAGCGGGAGCAGGAATGGGCGAATTGGAGATGGAGCAGGGCATCTGCCGTGGAGTGCGCTTTGGTGTCGTCCTCGGACTCGCTGGAGGCGGTCCTCATCTCAGCCCGGGGAAGGATTGCTGGAGGACGGAGAGCATAGCCAACAAGTCCGTGAACTGGGCATGCTTCCACAACCCCGGATGCACCTCGACAATGGCAGTCGCCGAATCCACCTTTTCCCAGATCTTCTTTGGGCTACGGGAGGTGAGGGTTTCATCCACGAATCCCTGGATAAATTCGGCAGCCCATTTCTCTTCCACACTCGGGGATCCGGCTGCTGACCTCCGTTTGATTGTCAGAGACCGACGTGCTGGGGACATGATGAGCTCCACAGAAGACAGGTGAGTGAAAACAAAAAAAAAAGCAACAAAAAAAAAAAACAAAATCCACAAACTCACAGCAGCTGGGTCTCTATTGGCCACAGTCTTCTGTCATGAATTGCCCTTCGGGGCAGAAAGGTGAGACCCATGCGCTGAACTGTGAATTTGGAAGATTTATTGAAAAAACAACAAAGTCTACACAGTGCTCTAACGGAAAATACAAACAACGGGTAAACTTACTAATACAGCGCACCAGAGCAGGGACAGGGCTCTGGTAGAGATGAAGAGAAACTTCCTCAAGACAGCGGCAATCAGAAATGAAAATAACTGTACTTAAATAGGGTCAAAAACAATTTATATAAGTAGCAACAGGTGTGGGTCACATGAGTGGGCAGAAGAAAACAATGATACATAATAGGACCAGCTGGGAGCAATGAGAGGAGAGCGGCTGAAGCCGACAGCTGACAAGGGTGATGCCCACACAAAGCACAAAACCCGGAAACGCCCTTGACAGCTGTCAACCCAACAGTAAAGAACTAAACTGGTTATGAATCCAAGATGGCGCCGCGGATGGCAGCCACTGTCTTCTGCTCTCTGATGTTTTTGATAATTTTGTGTGTTTTTTTGGACTTCTGCTCCGTCCGAGTCACCTTTTCAAGGGAGGAACTACTTTCACTCAGACTATCTCCCAATGCAACTTCTCCGCCAGTTTCTGTTGCTGATCTGAAGTTTTTTCAGTCGATCTTAGCTGTGGGAGCAGCGGCTATTGGCACTGGCCGGAAACGAAGGCGGCGTGGTAAACGTGCTGGTGCGCTAGTCAGGCTGAAGAAACGAGGATATCGCACGCCACTCCCATCGATCCATCTGGCGAATGTTCGCTCTTTGGCGAACAAAATGGACGAACTGCTGCTCCTGACTCACAAAAACCTGGATTTTAGCAGATCTGGCGCCCTGTGTTTCACGGAGTCCTGGCTGAGTGAACACATCCCGGACAGCGCGGTGCGCCTGGACGGATTCCAACTGTTTCGCGCTGATCGCAGCCGAGAATTCTCTGGAAAGACTAAAGGTGGTGGAATCTGCTTCTACATAAACGAAGGTTGGTGTACTGATGTCACAGTGTTGAAGAAGTTTTGTAGCCCTAACCTAGAGTCACTGTTCATAAACTGTAAACCCTTTAATTCACCGCGAGAGTTCTCCTCGTTTATTCTGGTTGGAATTTATATCCCGCCTGTTGCTTGTACAACGGAGGCACTGCAGCACCTCGCTGACCAGATAGCAGAGGTGGAGGAAAAACATCCAGACTCTCTGCTTATCATTCTGGGTGATTTCAATAGAGCTAATCTCACAAATGAGCTTCCTAAATACAGACAGCATATTAAATGTCCCACCAGGGACACAAATACACTCGACCACTGTTACACAGTTTTAAGAAACGCCTATCATGCCGTCCCCCGTGCAGCTCTGGGTTTTTCTGACCACTGTCTGCTCCATCTTATTCCAACATACAGACAGAAACTAAAAACTTCCAAGTCTGTTGTAAGGACTGTGAAGAAATGGACTGAGGAATCAAAGCTGGAGTTACAAGCCTGCTTTGACTGCACAGATTGGAGTGTTTTTGAAGATGCAGCCATTTACCTAAATGAACGCACTGACACTGTGACATCATACATCAGTTTCTGTGAGGACATGTGTGTGCAGACCAAGACCTTCTGCACATACAACAACAATAAACCCTGGTTCACTCTTAAACTCAGGCAGCTATGTCAGACCAAGGAGGAGGCCTACAGGACTAGTGACTGGACTCTGTATAAGCGGGCCAGAAACATGCTGACGAAGGAGACCAGGCTTGCTAAGAGGAGCTACAGTGAGAAGTTACAATAAGACTTCTCAGCCAACAACTCTGCTTCTGTTTGGAGAGGCCTACGGAATATCACCAACTACAGGAGACCATCCCCCCACCCTGTGGAAAACCTCCAGCTGGCTAACGACCTAAACAGCTTTTACTGTAGGTTTGAAAAGAACCTGCAGTTCTCACCTCCCACCGACACAAAAGGATTATCTGCAGCCCCAGGAACTCCATCTCTCCTCCACTCTGACCTCCCACCAGCACTAACGATCTGTGAAGAGGAGGTGCGCCGGGTCTTTCAGAGACAAAAGATCAAGAAGGCTGCAGGAGCTGATGGCGTGGCTCCGTCCTGCCTGAGAGTCTGCTCCAACGAGTTGGCCCCCATCTTTACCTGGATCTTTAATAGATCACTGGAGCTGTGTGAAGTGCCTTCCTGCTTCAAACGCTCCATCATCGTTCCAGTTCCCAAGAAACCCTCTGTTACAGGATTAAACGACTACAGACCTGTTGCCTTGACCTCTGTGGTCATGAAATCCTTGGAGAGATTGGTGCTGAACCACCTAAAGGTCATCACAGGCCCCCTGATGGACCCACTGCAGTTTGCCTACCGGTCAAACAGGTCAGTGGATGATGCAGTGAATATGGGACTACACTACATCCTGCAACACCTTGACTCCCCAGGGACGTACACCAGGATCCTGTTTGTCGACTTCAGCTCGGCGTTCAACACCATCATCCCAGGCATTCTTCATCAGAAACTCCTCCAGCTCATGGTGCCCCCTCCACCTGCCAGTGGATCTCCAGCTTTCTGACTGACAGGTGGCAACAGGTGAAGCTAGGGAGATTTACATCCAGCTCCCAAAAAATTAGTACTAGCACCCCCCAAGGGTGTGTCCTTTTCCCACTGCTCTTCTCCCTCTACTCCAATGACTGCACCTCAGAGGACCCTTCGGTGAAGCTCCTGAAGTTTGTGGACGACACCACAGTCATCGGTTTGATCCGGGATGGTGATGAGTCTGCATACAGGCGGGAGGTGGAGCAGCTGATCCTCTGGTGTGGCCAGAACCATCTTGAACTTAACCCAGCCAAAACGGTGGAGATGACTGTGGATTTCAGGCGACACCCTCCTTCATTCCCCCCACTCACCATCCTCAACAGCACAGTGTCCACTGTGAACTCCTTCAAGTTTCTGGGTACCACAATCTTCCGGAACCTGAAGTGGTCCTCCCATATAGACACTGTTCGGAAAAAGGCCCAGCAGAGGTTGTTTTTCCTGCGTCAGTTCAAGAAGTTTGATTTGCCTCAGGAGCTGCTGGTTGTCTTCTACACCGCCATCATCCAATCTGTCCTCTGCTTTTCCATCACTGTCTGGTTTGGATCTGCCACTAAACAGGACAAGACCAGACTGCAGCGGATCATTAAGTCTGCGGAGAGGATCATTGGTACCGACCTACCCTCCACTGAGAACTTATATCGGTCCATAACCAGGAAACGGGTGGGAAACATCTGTGCTGACCTGTCACACCCCGGCCACAAACTGTTTGAACTTCTATCTTCTGGTCATCATTACAGATCACTGAAGGTCAAAACCACCCGTCACAGGAACAGTTTCTTTCCTCAAGCCATCACTCTGATGAACTCCTAACATTCACCTAGTCCTACTTGTTGCTGTACTCATGACTTTTCATCCATTCTTACATTGCACATAACTCTCAAACTGCTTTTTACTTCATTCACATTATATCACTGAATCTGAGTTCACATTGAAATACTGTATGACTGTATACTTTTTCATATATTTCTGCAAAGTGTGGATAGTCTGAGTAAATAACTGCATATATTCCTGTATATATTTGCATCCTTATATAGAAACGTGGACAGACTGTAATTTACTGTACATACTCTGTTGTCATTGAATCCTTATTTAAATCTTATTTAAATCCACCACCTGAACAACGAGAGCAAGTTTTTAGCCAAAGTCAAATTCCTTGTATGTGTTGTGCATACTTGGCCAATAAAGCTGATTCTGATTCTGATTAAAGAATAAAATATCAACAAATGCAGACTGAAATATAAATGTAAATTAATACAAAATAAGAGTGTAACAAAACTAAAACATAAACAGGAAAACAGCAAACAGTACAAGAATTACAGAAACCCCCAAAGTGCAAAATACAACAAATATGTACATATAAGGAAAAAGCCATGAGACTGAGCCTGGCGGAAACCTCCAGTGCTTTGCTCATGGCACAACCAACATGGGCTCTATGCCCGCTGTGGCGATATTTAATAAAATATAGTGTAATAAGGTATAAGAATGATTTATTTTCTTTAATAGTGGGTGTGCTAGGGGACAGAGTTAAACCATCACCCCAGCACTCACTAAACTAGAAAAGCACTCGGAGAGTACAGACCTCTGCCAAGCGCCACAGTTCCCCCCATACAGTGTTTGTGTGTACGTTTTCAGATTCCTTGACCATGAAAACATATGACTAGCAATTGGATTGACCATGATAGGATTAGTGGTTCAGTAGTTATTCACGAAAATGACATTTTCCGTAATGGCGGCCACAGTTGCCCCCATACAGTGTTTGTGTGTACGTTTTCAGATTCCTTGACCACGAAAACATATGACTAGCAATTGGATTGACAATGATAGGATTAGTGGTTCAGTGGTTATTCACGAAAATGGCATTTTCCGTAATGGCGGCCACAGTTCTCCCCATACAGTGTTTGTGTGTACGTTTTCAGATTCCTTGACTACAAAAACATATGACTAGCAATTGGATTGACAATGATAGGATTAGTGGTTCAGTAGTTATACACGAAAATGGCATTTTCCGTAATGGCGGTTTTCTTCTGGATGGTGATCCGGATCACCACCAAAATGTAATCATCTGTGTGTACGTTTTCAGATTCCTTGACCATGAAAACATATGACTAGCAATTGGATTGACAATGATAGGATTAGTGGTTCAGTAGTTATTCACGAAAATGGCATTTTCCGTAATGGCAGTTTTCTTCTGGACGGTGATCCGGATCACCACCAAAATGTAATCCTCTGTAGGATATCCCATTTCTGACAATCTGTGAAAATTTCATGAAAATCCGTCCATAAGTTTTTGAGTTATCTTGCGAACAAACAAACAGACAGACAGACAAACCAACGCCGATGATCACATAACCTCCTTGGCGGAGGTAATAAAATAGAAAAGCACTCGTAAAAAGGGGGCACCAGTTCTAAAAGAACGAATTGTTGATTGATTAATTTCTATTAGTTAATTTCTGTACCTTCAATTACTTAATGAATTCAGTCTCAAAATTTAGTGAGTTCTTTTACTGCTGTGACCCAGAAAAGCATATATGCAAAAGGAAAATCAAAAAAACATACAGCTTATGTTTTAATGATTTTTCTTTTGCATATATGTTTGGGTTGCACACAGCCTCACACAGGGCACAAAATATGTAGCAATATTTAATAAAATATAGTGTAATAAGGCACAAGAATTATTCATTTTATTTAATAGTGGATGTGCGAAGGGGACAGAGTTAAACAGTCACCCCAACACTCACTAAATAAAATAGAAAAGCACTCGTAAAAAGGGGCACCAGTTCTAAAAGAACGAACTGTTAATTAACTAATTTCAATTAATTAATTTCCATACCTTCAATTACTTAATGAATTCAGTCTCAAAATTTAGTGAGTTCGTTTACTGTCATGAACCAGGAAAGCATATATGCAAAGGAAAAATGCTTCAACTTCTCTCGTTTACAAGTTTATTAAATGAAACTCATTCAGGTTACATGACATGACATTCAAATGATGGATAAACAGATTCAAATGATAAACAGGTGTTAGATATCACATCAACTGTTAATGGATTCTTGAGCATAAAATCTATAGTTAAACCTTTGTGGAACCAAGAGGAATCCAGATTTTGTGCTTCAACTGTAATGCAAGGCTGGGGTATCTAACAAAATCAGAACGCACTTTTATGGGGAAAAATTCCATAAGCTGATTATCTAAAAAGGAACTTCTGAATTAATCTGCAAAAATGAAAGGGGGGTTACTTAAGAATTAATCAGAATTTTCCTTCAGTTTATAGCTTTGTCCTATAGCTGAGGGACTAATTGTACCATGAAATGTTGGCTATGTTCAATTATAATTGATATTTAGGACATCTTTTAGATAGGAAAGTGGGAGTCTCACTTACGAAGAGCTGGTTCCAGGTATTCAGCAGTGGTCAGCGCCAGTAAGGTGGCACACGGGGAAAGTGACTGCTGGTTGTCTTTCAGATCGTTCACAGCTGTGAGAAGCGTAGACTTGGCTGGGGGCTCCGACGGGGCGTGTGGCGAGGAGCTGGCGACAGAGTGAAGCCTGGCCCTGGAGCAGGCGTGACATCCTTTGGCAACCAGTCCAAATTTATTATGTCCCCTGGCCCTCAGGACAAACCAAAGGCTGAAGGAAAAATGTTTTAGTCAGTTTCATCCACGAGCTCCTGATTTCTTAACGTGGTCAGATGTGGGTGAGGCAGGAAAAGAAGGTCCAAAAATCTCGATCAGTTCACTTTAAAACAGGAAAATTAAAAATCCACTTTAAGTGCAAGAAAAGTCAAAAAGTCCAAGAAAAAATGTTCAAATAGGATAAGAACGGCTTCTGAGGTGAAGAAAAAAAGATTTCAGAGTATAACTCTCTTTAAAAGCGAGCTCATAGGAAAAAAAAGTTTCTCCTCAGTTAACCAGAAAACAGGCAAAGCTTATCGAAAGACAATTTGAGAAAGCTAGCGCAGGACTCAACAAGGTTCAGACACACACAAAAGACTTCTTTAAACTCACAGAACAGCTTAGACAAAGACTCAAAAGACTCAAAAGACAACAGGAGAACTAAAGAAGAACCGAAAACCGAACTGCCGAGGCGGCTCTGTTGCATTTAACTGAAGCGCGCTGCTGGGTCATAAAACAGGGGACTGGCAGTAAGATGGACCAATTATCTTCCATAAAGGAAAGGGCTTTTGTCCAATGAGGGAACATTTCTTTGTCTGTGAACAGCCAATCAAATGCAAGGGCGTTACCCAACAGAGAGGTAGCCTGGTGATTGGTTATCGCGAGTGGGAAGACATACAGAGATTGAGAAAACATTCAGTTCCCATGAAATTCATTATATACTCAATATAAAATCGAAATTAAGTGACTCAAGGCTAATATGCAGCGACCAAGCATTTATACCATTTCTAATAATTTTAACATTCATTTGAATGTTTCTTTTTATTGGACCTCAGCGCTTCCTTTGATACCATTGACCACCATATTCTGCTAGAGAGACTTGAACGCCAAATTGGCTTGAATAGAACAATGCTAAGATGGTTCCAGTCTTATCTATCAGACCGTTCCCAGTTTGTTCATGTCCATAACAAGTCCTCTATTCAGACCACGGTTAGCTATGGAGTTCCGCAGGGATCAGTACTTGGACCGGTATTGTTTACATTATATATGCTGCCTTTGGGAGACATTATAAGGAAGCATTCTATTAATTTTCATTGTTACGCTGACGACACTCAGTTGTATTTATCCATTAATCCAGATGATCCCAGCCAGTTGGGTTTACTCCAGGAGTGTCTTAAGGATATCAAAACCTGGATGAACTACAACTTTCTATTGCTGAATACAGATAAAACTGAAGTCATTGTTCTTGGCCCCAAATATGCTAGAAGTACTCTTTTTAGCAAGATAACAACACTAGATGGCATTGCACTGGCTTCTACGTCTTCTGTTAGGAATCTTGGAGTTGTCTTTGACCAAGATGTGCCGTTCAACACTCATATACAGCAAACCATTAACACCGCCTTCTTCCATCTGTGTAATATTTCTAAAATAGGTCCATCCTGTCTCATAAAGATGCAGAGAAACTTGTCCATGCCTTTATCACCTCTAGACTTGACTATTGTAACTCACTTTTATCAGGTTGCCCAAATAAGTCCATAAAGTTTCTCCAACTCATTCAGAATGCAGCTGCACGTATCCTTATGAGAACAAGGAGAAGAGATCACATTACTCCAGTCATAGCTTCTTTACATTGGCTCCCAATAAAATATAGAATTGAATTCAACATATTGCTCTTAACCTATAAAGCTCTTAATGGCATGGCTCCTTCTTACCTGCAAGAACTCTTAGTTCCCTATCACCCAACCAGAGCTCTGCGCTCCCAAAAATCCAAACTACTGGTGGTCCCCAAGGTATCTAGAAGTAGATTGGGAGGTAGAGCTCTCAGCTATCAAGCGCCCTTCCTGTGGAACCATCTTCCCAGTTCAGTTCGGGAGGCAGACACTCTCTCTTTATTCAAGAGCAAGTTGAAATCTTTTCTCTTTGATAAGGCCTTTAGTTAGAAATGCTGCCCCTGCCAGGCCTTCACTTGCATGTGCAGCTTGGCCAGGCTTGGTGCTGGACTGTTTGGCTTTGAATGTTGTATTTGTATGTTTGTTCTGAATGTAGCTACTCAACTTAGCCGGTCGTGGCGGATGACCATCCTCTATGAGCTATGGTTCCACCCGAGGTTTCTGCCTGTTAAAGGGAAGTGTTTCCCTCGCCTGTGTCACCGCAGTGCTTGCTCTTAGAGGTCTCTACTGGGTTCTATAAACTAAGAGTGTGGCCTAAACCCACTCTTTTCTGTAAAGTGCCTTGAGACGACGACCTGTGTTGTGATTTGGCACTATATAAATAAATTGAATTGAATTGAATAACACTCATGAAAAAAAAAAAATTCCTAAGACATGCACTCACATTTAAATCAAGGATTAATGAAGTATTGTAAACCATTATTGGCGATTATCTTCACAGTGTCCTTAGAATCCTGGGAAATGAGAGCTGGAAGAAAAGTTTAATGTTCAATCAGAATTAACAGTCCCAGATAATTTTTAGGCTTTGGTATGTGAACAAGGGGGACAGCCTAGAGGGTTCTACTATATGTCCAAAAGAAGGAGGTAACCATATATCTGCCAGCTTAAGGCGTTTATGACTTTTTAAGAGTATCAGTTCCTTGTACGAACGGATGCTATCAGCATGAACTGTCTAGTTGGGATTTGACTCCAAGAGCTTTTAGTCCACTTTAAGCCTTTAAAAGTAAGTCCTTATCAGGTCTCTCTACAAAAGTGAAATTGTTTACACTGGGATCCTGAATGATGAAGACACACAGCAATTCTTGACCAAAGATCAGTGAGAGTTCCTTTAAGATGAAGAAGAGTGATTTCCTGAATTAGCCTGAGGAGAAGCTGATGCTACACCGCTCACCTTGCAAGACTGCATTACTGAAG
This sequence comes from Pholidichthys leucotaenia, assembly GCA_020510985.1. NCBI lineage: Eukaryota > Metazoa > Chordata > Actinopteri > Cichliformes > Pholidichthyidae > Pholidichthys > Pholidichthys leucotaenia. Next base: position 169,992,597 of record CM035845.1, read on the forward strand.
AAAGAGCTTGCTGAAGCTCGTTTAAAGTTTGCTGCACAACATTTGGGCAAATCAGTAAAATACTGGGAGAATATAGTCTGGTCAGATGAGAGCAAAATTGAACTTTTTGGATGCCATAAGACACAGCATGTTTGGAGGAGAAATGGCACTGCACATCAGTCCAAAAACATCATACCAACAGTGAAGTTTGGAGGTGGAAGCATCAAGGTATGGGTGTGTTTTTCAGCAAATGGTAAGGCAGACTTCATATAATTGAAGGAGAGATGAATGGACAAATGTACAAAGACATCCTACAGATTAATCATGAGAGTAATATGGTAATCTTAAGTGTATGGTATGTTCATATTTCATGCAATCAAGTAATCCAAATTATTGCCATGTTTAATTTTGCTGATCTTAACCCCTTGCACTCCGGTCAATTTTCCTAAAAATGCCAAAAAAAAAAAAAGTGCCCAAAGTAAATCAAAAGCTGTTCTTCAACCCTTTGCAGCATCTTCATGGGGTTGGTCTCATTTAAAAGAAAACACTTTGAATTTTTTGGCAAAAAAAACATGATCTCTCTAAGTGCTCTGCCACTGAGGTACAGTCATCTAAACATAATGAACTTGAAGAAAATAAATTTGCCCTGGGTGTTTTTTTGGATACAAATGTTTGCAAATAACACACAGCTTCAGATCCGGGCTGGAAAATGCAACAGAAATGTAGAACCAAGTGTTATCCAGCTGAGGTCCAAATTTTGTAACAATGGAGTTTTTGCATATGACGTCAGGGGGCGTGCCGCACTGGCCCAGCCAGAGTGTGCCGCCATATTGGATGGCAAGAAACAACAGCAGCAGCAGGGTGAAACAAACAACATAGCTCACGTGTACCTACAAACTCGGCAAAATGGTGTACTCCTGTTGTTCCCCCTGATAAGGGGATAAGTGGGGAATTAAATGGCCGGTGTGAAATGCAAAAAAAAATAAAAAAGTTGGATTTTTGAATAATTACCTTCACTGACGTAATCTCTCGCTTTCTCATAACGGGCTGCACAGTGGCACAGTGGTTTAGCACTGTGGCAGCACAGTTTACCCTTGGCCGGGGGATCGCGGGGATCATGAGACCGTGGGCTCGATCCCAGCTCGATCCCAGCCCCCGACCAACAGTGAGCTGTGTGGAGTTTGCATGTTCTCCCCGTGTTGCGTGGGTTTACTCCGGCATTTCTCCGGTTTCCTCCTGCATACCAAAAACATGTAGGTTTAGGGCGCTCGTGCACGCAGCGACCGGCAGCCGGTGGCTTGTCACCAGACTGCAAACCAAATCTACCTACGGGTACAAATAAGTAAAAAAAAACCAAACTTTCTGAGTCGGGTCTGGTTTGGGGGCGCCTCTCTGCTTGCTACAAAGGACAATGCACACATGAAAGGGGAGAAAACTATTGTAAATGTGCATAAAATCAGGTACGTTTTAACGCGGCGCGCCGTGGAGAGCCTTTAAGAAAAAAAAAACACGCAGCGCGCTTCACTCACTTCCGAGTCCGATGAGCTGCTGTTGTTTTCCGACTCATTCACCAGCGAAGACTTCACATCATCCACATCCCTTTCCGCTGACACGTTTTCCGATATCTTTTCCTCTTGCTCCCCTTCGTCTTTGAAAGATATAATCTCATCGTTTGCCCCCAAATCATCCCCGCAGAGCAGATTACTGGCAGTCATTGTTCTGCTAATTGCTCCAGCTGTGCGCTCTGCTTGTCCGTGGCTGTGGGGGTTACCCCACACCCGCCACCTCCGTTCAACTGAGGCATTTCAGCACACCAGAGGAGCGCACGGGAGCAAGATTAAAAACACTTGTCTGCTGTTATGACTGCTGACAATGACTCCACTGAATCTGACACAGACATCGCAGACACAGTGTCAGAGGCCACAGTGTCAGTTGTTGAAGAGGATGATAGGGATGTTATTATGTCAGACTGTGACTGTGTGTTCTCCTCACTCATTCTGATCGCTAAACAGTACAAGTTATGCCTGGGTTGTCACAGTGCAACTGCTGCTCTTGCCATCCAAGATGGCGGCACCTACGGCGTGTTTATGTTTACCCCCGCGAGTCACGTGAATTCTATGAGCCTACACAAAAACTCCATACCACAAAAAATGAATATATTACACAGCTTTGTTCTCAGGTAGTTCCCAGGCGTTTTGGAACTGTGCCAAATTGTGCCAAATGGCACAGTTTGGAAAAACGTCTGTAACTTTTGAATGATTCAATGTAGAACCTTCATTTAGGGCTCTAATGAAAGGTCACATTCAGGGCTGTGTCTGTGTGTGTGTGTGGGGGGGGTGGACAACCCCTCCCGCTACAGAGGACGAAGATCTGCCCTCGCTACATGACGGATTACACTCGGATAAGGCATGTTTCCACAGCACCGCTGTCACTGCAGCTCCCCCCACCCCCCCGCTACAGAATCGTAGCGGCCGGGGGGGAAAGCGTTCACGGTCCGGAGGCGGCGAACAGACCGTGTAACGCGGCGCACGCACTTCAGACATCGTGCGCCGCACAGTTGTAATTTACCGATCGGTCAAAAGTCATTTTTGATTACAATTTTCAGGGATAAAAAATAATTTGGCTTATAACACCTTACCTCTTCACAGCCACATTGTCCTGGCCAACTTCTCTTCCTCATTGTCAGACGAACCGACGCTGGTCCGCTTGTTCTGGTCTCGTGACCCGGTCAAAACATAATTCCATGATTGCGGTTTTGGCGAATGATTTACGACCTTCGTCGTCGGCCTCCGTCAGTCTATGATGACCATATAAGAGAATCCTAAACACTCTGCTGGAATTAAGAAAAAATAAATAAACCACTGCCTGTGGCTGCTGAAGCAGTCTCTCTTCACCCAGCTTTAGACAAAACAGCTCAGCGAACTTCTGTGCTTCAATTGGCTCGCAGCCATTGGGAGGCAGGTCCTTCTGGCTAGGTTTTCATTCATTGGTTCTTCAAGGTTTCAGAAACCCAATTCAAGGCTCTTATTAGTCGAATGAGAGGTCAATCAGATGAACTAATCTGTTCGCGGCTGTGTCTGCAGCTTTTATTTTCAGTGCGCACTTGGATGCCATACACCACCTACATCAAAATCTCGTACGCTCGTGCGCTCTCGTGCGCTCTAGGACGCAGAGACTTGCCCACCCGTGGGACAACGGAGCGCAAGAGGTTAAATGCCTTATGTTTGTGCCACTCCTGTGAGTTTAATAAAGAGAGGTTACTAAAGCTAGAAAGTGTGATTTCTCCTTGTCTATTATTGTAACATCTCAGTGTCAAGAATTCTGCCTCCAGACTACGAGACTGTTCAAATATTGCCAATAAAATTATTAACTAAGGCTTAACTTACTAACTGCCAAATTCTTAAGCTTAAGTTTTTGTCCATAAGAGTTTCCGCCTCTACAAAACGTGGATGGTGCCTCAACTAGTATTACAAATGAGGTATTACAAGTATTATTAATAAGCTTAAACTTAGTTGAACAATTATTAATAATAATTACATTTCCAAATTATAGGATTCAACGCTACAATATTACATAAAATTAAAAAAAGGATTTTTAATAGAAATGATGGCCGAACGAAAAATATGTCTATGTACACACTTAGTACTTGGTCGAGGCTCCTATTGCATGAATTACTGCATCACAGCATGGTATCATGTGGTACTGCTGAGGTGTTATGGAAGCCCAGCTTTCTTTGATAGTGGCCTTCAGCTCGTCTACATTGTTGGGTCTGGTGTCTCTTATCTTCCTCTTAACAATACTTCATAAATTCTCTATGGGGTTTAGGTCAGGCCAGTTTGCTGACCAATAAAGCACAGTGATACCATGGTCATTAAACCAGCTATTGGTACTTTTGCCAGTGTGGGCAGGTGCCAAGTCCTGAAGGAAAATGAAATCAGCATCTCCATAAAGCTTGTCAGTAGAGGGGAGCATGAAGTGCTCTAAAATTTCCTGGTAGACAGTTGCATTGACTTCAGACTAAATAAAGCATAGTGGACCCAACAACAGCAGATGACATGGCTCCTCAAATCAGATGCCAAGTCCTGTCATGTGGAAATCAAGGTCCCAGAGTTTGGAGGAAGAGTGGAGAGGCACAGAATCCAAGTTTCTTAAGGTCCAGTGTGAAGCAAACTCTCCTGACCTAAACCCTATAGAGAATCTATGGAGTATTGTCAAGACGAAGATGAGAGACACCAGACTTACTAATGTAGATAAGCTGAAGGCCGCTATCAAAGCAACCTGGGCCTCCTTAACACCTCAGCAGTGCCACAGGCTGATTGCATCCATGCTACGCCACATTGATGCAGTAATTCATGGAAAAGGAGCCCCAACCAAGATTGTGTGTACATGGACATACTTTTCAGCTGGCCAACATTTCTATTAAAAATCTGCTTTTTAAAGTAGATCTTATGTCATATTCTCATTTTTGTGAGAAACTGAATTCAGGTTTTCTTTAGCTGTAAGCCATAATCATCAAAATTAAAAGAAATAATGAATATATATGAGTTTCACTTTTTGAATTCGTTTACATTCATTCATTTAAATTCATTAATAAATTAACTTTTTCAATTATATTCTAATTTGAGATGCACCTATACAAAGATCTTTGAAAGATCACAGAGAGACTAGAAGAGATCGCTGAGAGGTCATTGAGAGTTTCTTGGATCACCAACGAGGTTGCTGAGCATTTGAGAGGTCTCTATGGCTCTTCTACCCCCTTCACACAGGGGTGGAGCTCACTGAGTGATGAAAAATGGCCAAATCTTTCAACATTCTGTTGATGACCTTTCAGCGATCGCCAAGATCTTTCAATGATCGCTCAATGATTGTCCAGTGATCACCACAGTCTGCACGGTCTCCTCAAAGTTTGGACTGAATCAAAACTTTGAGGATCAACAATCACCAAAGGCAAGTAATCGCTCAACAAACTTGAGAGGTCATAAAGAGATTACTTCCCTCTTTCAAAAAAATTGGAGTTCATTGAAAGATTGCTGAGAGATTATTGCGAGATTGATGGGATTGTGAGCACTCCTTGAGAGTTCGTTGACAGTTCATTGACAGTTCTGTGACAGTTCCTTGAGATATTGCTTTCCTTTGGTGATTGTTGAGAGATTGTTTTGGACTGAGTCAAAACTTTGAGGACCGTGGAGATCACTGAGGATCATTGAGTGATCTTGTTGATTGCTGAGCGAGCTGGCCATTTTTTCATCACTCAACCATCTCTCAGTGATCTCCACCCCTGTGTAAAGGGGGTTAAAGCAAGTGATCACTACAGGGATTGCTCAGGTAAAGCAGTGACTTAAACAGAAAATATATAAAGAGCAAGGTTACAATGTACGTGGGTTGGCAGACTTGCAATTGCATGAGGTGTTGAATTGACCTTCCAGAAAAATGCACAGCACTCTCAAAGTTTTATCACTTTTTTTCTTCAATTTGTCAAATTATCATATAATTTTCAGCCAAACCTGGCAAAACTGCTCATGTATCTCCCCCTCTCTGTATCTCGCTCTCTTTTTGGGAGGTTTGATGCGCTCAGAGCGAATGGAAAGGAAATGGAGGGAGGAAGAGAAAGTGCTTGGCAGAGAAACGTCCAAACGAATCGGATGAGAGAAAATGTGGCGAATGAGCAATTGGACCAGTGTGGGAGAGCGAGTGGGTGAGGGAGCGAAGGGAGAGGAAGAGGAAGAAGAGGAGGAGGAGGAGGAGGTGGTGGAGGATATATTTAGAGCTGCACCTAATCAACTTCTCCGCCAGTTTGTGTCTATGGCGGTGAAAGGGAGAGAGAGGGAGAAAGGGAGAGAGAGAGACACAAGTTCAACACTAAAAATCAATATGCAGCCCACTCGCTTGCTGAAAGCAGTGGCCAGAGAGAAAGAAAAAAGTGAAAGGCAAAGATGGAAAAGAACGAATGAGGAAGGCACAGTAGAGACAAGAGAAAGTGGTGGACTAGTATTTGTTTTATCCCCAGACTAAAAAATAGACAAAAACTCAACTCTAGAATTTGAAGCCTGAGTGTTTCAGTCAACAGCATATCTATCTATCTATCTATCTATCTATCTATCTATCTATCTATCTATCTATCTATCTATCTATCTATCTAGTTTGAAGTGACCATATTTTAAGAAGAGGGTGAAGTACTAACTTTACTACAGTTACACAGTTACATGTAACACACACTAGAATAAAATTACAAAAATAAAATAAAACCCAGTTTCAGTAAAAATAATAATAATAAAAAAATCAAAGACTTTAGAGCCCTTCGTTTAGTCTACATAAAGGCTCGTTTATGATACTTATCCACAAGAAAGCAGATACAGTGGATATAAAAAGTCTACACTCCCCTGTTCAAATGCCAAGTTTTTGTGATGTAAAAAATGAGACCAAGATAAATCATTCAAAACGTTTTCCACCATTAACGTGACCTATAACCTGTACAGCCTAATTGAAAAACAAACTGAAATGTTTTAAAGGGACAAATAAAAAAAACTTACAATCATCTGGTTGCATAAATATGCACACCCTTGAACTAATACTTTGTTGCAGCACCTTTGGCTTTTATTACATCACTCAGTCTTTTTGGGTAGGAGTCTATCAGCGTGACACATCTTGATGTGGCAGTATTTGCCCACTCTTCTTTGCAAAAATGCTCCAAATCTGTCAGATTGTGAGGGCATCTCCTGTGCACAGCCCTCTTCAGATCACCCCACAGATGTTCGATTGGATTCGGGTGTGGACTCTGGCTGAGCCATTCCAAAACCTTAATCTTCTTCTGGTGAAGCCATTCTTTTGTTGATTTGGATGTGTGCTTTGGGTCATTGTCATGCTGAAAGATGAAGTTCCTTTTCATCTTCAGCTTTCTAGCAGAAGCCTGAAGGTTTTGTGCCAACACTGACTGGTATTTGGAACTGTTCATAATTCCCTCCACCTTGACTAAGGCCCCAGTTCCAGCTGAAGAAAAACAGCCCAAAGCATGATGCTGCCACCATCATGCTTCACTGTAGGTATGGTGTTCTTTTGGTGATGAGCAGTGTGGTGTTTGTGCCAAATATACCTTTTGGAATTACGGCCAAAAAGTTTAAACTTGGGTTCATCAATCCATAGCACATTTTCCCACATGCGTTTGGGAGATTTCAAATGTGTTTTTGCAAAATGTAGCTGGGCTTGGATATTTTTCTTCATAAGATAAGGTTTCCGTCTTGCCACCCTACCCCATAGCCCAGACAAATGAAGAAGATGGGAGATTGTTGTCACATGTACTAAACAGCCAGTACTTGCCAGAAATTCCTGCAGCTTCTTCAATGTTGCTGTCGGCCTCTTGGCAGCCTCTCTGACCAGTTTTCTTCTTGTCTTTTCATCAATTTTGGAGGGACGTCCAGTTCTTGTCACTGTTGTGCCATATTTTCTCCACTTGATGATGACTGTCTTCCCTGTGTTCCACAGTATATTTAATGCCTTGAAATTCTTTTGTACCCTTCTCCTGACTGATACCTTTGAACAATGAGATCCCTCTTATGCTTTGGAAGCTCTCTGTGGACCATGGCTTGTGCTGTAAGATGAGACTGAAATGTCAGGAAAAGCCTACTAGAACAGCTGAATTTTATTTGGGGTTAATCAGAGGCACTTTCAAATGGTAGCAGGTGTGTGCTGACTCCCATTTAACATGAGTTTGAATGTGACTGGTTAATTCTGAACACAGCCACATCCCCAGTTATAAGAGGATGTGCATATTTATGCACCCAGGTTATTGTACGTTTTTTATTTTTTATTTTTCCCCTTAAAAGATTTCAGTGGGGGTTTTTTTCAATAGAGAGCATAAGTCATGCCCCCTCTACTTCCGCATATGGGACCTTAAATAAAAAAAACAAAACAAAAAACAATCTTCACTGAAATGAATGGGAAGGGTGAAATTATCTTTTGATCCCGATCAAATTTTGCCATGAGTTACACATATGATGTTTTTCAATTTAAAAGATAATTTTCCACATAATTAAAGTTATCGGCTGTCGTATAATAACAGAGTAATATTTAGTTTTTGTTTCAATGATTAGTGGACAACAACTCCCATCATCCCACATCACTAAACACGATCATGGTGGGAGATTACTAAAACCTCTCCTCCTGTTTTCTGACCGATGAAAGAAGAATCCAAAGAGGAGAAAAGCAACACAAAGGTATTGTTTTATATTGTGGAAGCTGCAGCTAATCCAGAGGACGGTTAGTTACTTCACCCTGGGCACACTTTGAAAAGATGACATAAACTCCGTCCATCTGTGCTTGTAGCTTTTTAATTTACATATTTTCATAACCTTATACCTTAACAGCTAGACAACAACCTACACTGTTATTTATGTGGAAAATTATCTTTTAAATTGACAAACATCATATGTGTATCTCGTGGCAACATTCGATAGGGATCAAAAAATAATTTCGTTCTTGCCATTCACTTCAAAGGAGATTTTCTTTCGATTGAAGGGGAGTAGAGGGGGCATGACTTAGGCTCTCTATTGGGTTGTACAGGTTATAGGTCACAATGGTGGAAAAAGTTTTGAAATGATTTATCTTGGTCTCATTTTTTTTTTTTACATCACAACAACCTGGCATTTGAACAGGGGTGTGTAGACTTTTTATATCCACTGTATGTGTGTTTTAAATTATATATTGTAGCCATCATTGCCCTCATACTTCCATGTGTGTTGTATGTTGGCATGGATGTTGAGCAGTACCTTCCCTAGAGACACCACTTCTCCTTTGCTGCTGTATAGCTGACATGTAGATCCTGTCCAGTCTTTACCCAACTGTTCTGTGCTAAATGTTCGTCTCTATACACCAGTGAGGTAACATAAGTATGTCTATAGTTTCTTATTAACTTTGCGACTTCTCCTCTAAAAGTTCCAACATTTTTCTAAATGTTTTTCTTCACTGTTTTTTTCCCTGATCTGGTATGAGCTGTGATTACACTGGCCATCACTTCTTCCACAATTTTTGATGGTACTGCAGTGTTTGATCAGTATCTGTAAGCAGGGAGAAAATATAGTATATGCAGATAGAAGGTTCTCAGAAGAATCTTTACTCCTACTATCCCTATATGGGGAGGATAATGGCTGTGAATGTATCTTTTGTGTTTTTTTCTCATTTGGGGAACTTTAAGTTGAATCTGAGTAAAGTCTAAATAAAGCTGACCACACCGCTGCAGTAGTACACTCAGAAATGTTTTGATTCCCTGGCTTGCCATCAAATTCAGTAAAAGCAAATCTATCCATAGTCCTGGATTGAAAAATCAAAGAAAAACTGTTTGCCATCATTAAAAAAACTGTTAGCAAACTGTTGAGCAACCTTTTACAAACCCTGACTAAATCCAAACAATCACAACATTTGTGAATGTTTCTTGGCATTTGTTGCTCTGTGAGATATTACCCCGAAGTAATCCTTTGCTAAAATTAATCCAACAATTTTCTGAAATTATTTCTGTATTCATTTATAGTTTTTCCACAGTAAAATGGAATATTCACTCTTGTTGCATTAAACTTTGACACATCTTATCCTAGATCAACTCACTGCCCTGTTTTTCCAATAAAATGAAAAATACATTTGGTTATAAATTCTGTAATAGTAATAATAATGAATTTTTTAATAGACAAATAAACAAATAATGTTAAAAGAAAGAAAGAATTTCCAAAATATGCTACAATTGTTTTGTCTTAAGCCTGGGTCACAACTGGATGTATGAAATCAAATAAAATCAAAATCAAAATCAAATCAAATCAACCTTTATTGTCATATTGCTGTACATACAACTGTAGTGCAGGCAAGATGAAATTGCGTTTGTCTTGGCATCCATATAATGAATGAATGAATGAATGAATGAATAAGGTTTATTGTCAATACTACCATACGTGCAATACATACAGGAGAATTGAAATTTGACTTGACATTGGGCGCGCTCCTTGTAAGCGCATCCCATAGCCGGGGCAATCCGAAGGCGCCAGTCGAACGGGGGGGGGGGGGGTAAAGAGAGGGAGGGGGGAGGGGGGGAAACACAATAGGCAGAGAGAAAAAAGCATTGTTGATCAAAATAAAGCTCATTTTATGACCAAAATTGTGATTACAAGAAAAAAAACTCTCAAATGCACAATTAGCAGACAATAGACATAACAGAGACAGCAGAGAGAACAGTGGATGTGTGTGTTCATCAGTGTAAGTGAATCAGTCGTGTATGCTGAATGCAATGAGTGTCAATTATCAGTTACTGGTGGACAGCAAAAATCCTCTCTCAGCTGATGTTATGTCTAGTGTCTGAAACTTAGAGGAGCATGTCCTTGTGAGATCAACTCAGTGCATGGCAGGCGGAAATTCTCTGAGCCAGTCACATGCGCTGTCCTTGAGAGTTCAGATTACTGTACGCCAGATTGTTTATGAAGGAGAGAAATCAGCCAAAACATTTCCACTGCTTATCTTCAACCAGGAGGACTGTGTGCTGAGGGCACCAAAAACAAGGTCGAATGAGCACAGTTACTCAGAGAAAAACTTTTCATCTCTTATGCGTTCAGTGCTCCATAATTTCCATCATTGCCAGGCTTTAAAATCATTTCCTGAAGTGCTCCCAGTGCCATCGTGATGTTGCCAATCTTCCTGTTCAGTTCTCCATTAGCCGCTATCAAAGTCCTCCCCAGCTGGTCAAATTGATGAAAGAGCTTCGCGGGGTCAGCATTTTGATAAGCTCTGTCCATCTTCTTCAATTTTCGATACACCAGGACTATCCCAAAGCTGATCAGTAGAAGTCCTGAGATCTTAACACCGAATAGGTATATGTCTTCTGCATCTTCAATTGAAAGGTCGCACAGACACATAAGTTTCCAATTATATGCTTATATAACCCGCAGCAGCAGTACCTGCAGGACAGGTGGGCTCCCCCGGGCCCGATTTCCTCGTTGAAAAGACAGTGTCAATTGTGTTCAAAGCCCAGCTTACCAAATCCATAATTTCCGTTAGGATCAAGAATCTTTTTTTATAAGTAAAAAGAACATAATTTAAGACACACTCACACATATCCTCACCCCCCCACCCCCACCCCAACACAGCCATTCACACATCCCTGAGACATACTTCAAAACTAACCAGAACTATAATATACAAATAATATACATAATGTCCACAGGTGCAGTAGTATGTATGAAAGATTCCGGATCAACTGTTCAGCATCCTAACAGCTTGTGGAAGGAAGCTGTTAATCAGTCTGGTGGTTCTGCCTCTGATGCTCCGGAATCGTTTGCCAGATGGCAGAAATTCAAAGTGTTTATGCAGAGGGTGAGAATGGTCTTTGACAATGTTCGCTGCCCTGCTCCTACAGCGGTTCTGAAAAAGTTCTTGGACAGAGGGGAGGGAAACTCCAATTACCCTCTCAGCTCCCTTAACTATCCTCTGCAGGGCTTTTTTGTCTGACATACTGCAGCTGGAGTATCATGTTGCAGTGCAGTACGTCAGAACACTCTCCACCACACCTCTGTAGAAGGTCCTGAGGATGGAGAGAGGCCTGTTTGAGTTTCCTCAAGAAGTGCAGTCTCTGCTGGGCCCGCTTCCTGATCCCCAAGGAATTCTTGCTCCAGGTCAGGTCCTGCGAGATCTGCAGGACCTGACCTGGATGCATGAATTTAGGTATTGTACATCAGCTGTGATTTTCTGGGGCCATGAAGGATGTGGATGTCATAGGGGTTTTGGACAGGCTGCGAGGAGTTCTTAAGACAGTCTTACGTGCGTCTTGCACCTTGCAGGGTCCACGTGAGATGGCCTTGCAAACAGGGCTCGTATGACAGCCGTGAAATTCATACTCACTTCCTGAGATAGTCTCACTACCTGCGTAAGTCGCACACACTCACCACGTACGTAGGAGATGGGACACACGGCACAAGTAAGCCACACTTGTGTCACACATGAGATGTTTGTAGAGACCACGTGGATGGTGTACGTTGGTTTTTCTATGAAAATGTATATGTCAGACTGAGGTTGCGCTAACCGAGAATTCTCCGTCATTGACCAGTAATTTTTAGCAATCAAGCAATATTTCCAGAGTCCATCATTTTGATGGATTGCATTAACGGTGTTTACCTTTAATTCCTACCCCATCAGTGCACACCCACAGAAAGATTCATGCCCACAGACAACATTAAAGTCAATTGAAATCAGCTTGTGTTCATTTTTATACATTTAGGGGCAGATTTACTAAGGCAATGCAAATTAGCGAGTGCACAAATTAGACAGAGCGCCTAAAGGAGTGGCCAATTTTTGCCAGTGATCTACTAACAACACGGCAAAATTATGAACACAAACGCAGTCACTTCATTTCAATAATGACCACCCATCCACCAAGAGCACTGCAAAATTGCACACAGGCACAGCTGATGAGGAAGCAGGTCATCAACACAGGCACAGCCACTTTGGAAGAGCATAATATAGTTTTTTAAACTTTTTTTTAAGCGCAGACCCCAATAAAATGGTTTATTTTTGTTCATCATTGTAGCATCATCTCATTTTGGCTCAGCAATAATTATTCTTCTGCTTAAAGACATTTTGTTTCACCCAGGAGTAAGACAGTCAAGAACTGATTTTCTCCCCCAGGCCACAGCTGAAATCCCATTCCTTTGCTAAAACCAGTCTAAAAGAATTCAACCTATTTCCTCCTGCGCCCCTTTATTGCCCCCATAAACATACAACAGACCTGAGGAGCCCATCATTGCCACACCGATCCACAGCTCAATAAAATTTCCTTAAACTGTGGGACATGCTGGATTTAACCAGTGAACTTTAAAGTACATTATTACAAACTCAATTCTAAATCTTCCCTTCTTTTCAGGACTATGAAAAGCAAATGGACTCTGATGTTTTTAATGTGGAAAATCAATAATATGTGTGAAATGCATTAATCTGTGATTTTATAGATATGCATGTTAAAAATGTTTAAATGAATGTTTATTCCTGCATGTTGATTTAGAAGCACTGCTTATAAGTTACATTAAAGTTAGCTTAGTTATACATAAGTGTGTAAAAGCATATTCCAATGTATTTAAAATTGTGTGTATTCATGTGGACCGATATCCAATTTCACCCAGTCTTCACCAAGCCCCAGCTTCTCCCTCCTATTGGTCCCTCACAGACAAAGCCTGTCATTGGACTAAAGTTTGTCAAGCCCACCCACGAAGGACGCTCATTGGCTGAGATTCCGGTCAACCCGGAAGCCCGCGAAAGCTCAACAGAACTTATAAAGGAGGAAAACCTCCTGCTACTTCCTCTTTCGGCTCGCTCTTTTGGCTTTGCTCTTTCGACGCCTCTCTTTTCGCCTCCGTTCATCTCTTTTGGACTCGCTCTTTTGCTCCGCTCTTTTGTCTCTCTTCATTGTCTATTGTCTACACACAGCAAGAAAGAACTTTGGGAAGAACAAAGGCTTCTACCACGTGTCGCTGTTCTGTACACAGAGCAGATAACTTGTAATTTGTTTATGTAACTTTGTATTAAATGCCTAGGAATTCCTATTTCTTTGAGCTCAATTCTTAATCGGAGTTAAACTCCAATTTTTATTTATCTTTTTTTTTTCTTTGTTAAACTTTCTGTAAAACCACCGTTTGTTTTAATTTTAATGTAAGTTTTAATCTTGATTTGATTTTTATAATATTTTTCTTGACCAATCACACACCAGAAGCTATTATTTTTATCTACAGTCTGAAACTCTTTAATTTGAGATCGGAGTAGATATCTTTAATTAATTATTATCGAAGGCCTCTGAGAAGACGCAGCTCCCCACATCACACGCAGCTGAGGAATCAGCGCGCTTCTGCAGGATTTCAACCATTGCGATCAAACCTACGATCTCATACATCTCATCCATCAACGAGAATATTTGCGGGACAAATATTCTGGGTTTTGCCCCTGAACAACACATCAAAACTTCATGAGGACGACGAAAGAACATTGACCAGATCATCGAGGAATCACGTGAGCTGCAAACTTTAATTCATCTGCTGAATTAAACGTGTGAGGTTCGGTAATAATTCATATATATCTAATCAGATGCAAATTAAGAAGCTATTAACATAACTCTTCTTTTCATTAAAATTCCGTTTTTATTTTCTTAAGATTAATCCAGGACTTTTCATATAATTAGTAAACTTTCTCCATAAATTTGCGTTGTTTCCATAATCTGTTAACTTAAACTGATAGAAATTCATTTCTCAGTTTAACCCTGGTTCCGAAAATATTGACATTGTTAATCTATCGTTTACAAGATTGATTTTATGATTAATGAAATTACTGCAATGTCTGTTAATCATTTCATTTAATAAATATGTGAAAATGAGAGAAGTTGTTGAGAATTTATTTCATTCTGAGTCTGTTTCAAGCACAGGTATCGAATTCACGGAAAATTTTTGAGACTGATTATTAATTAATTTATTGAGTGATTAAACAGGTATAAAGTGAAATTAAAAATTAAAATTGCTTCTTAAAGATAGAAGCTGGTGCCCCTACGAGTGTTATTAACTTTTCTGGTGTATATGAAATGAGATTTGATCTCAGATTCCAATACATCAATATAAATTAAATAATTTATACCTGATCATATTTATTAATTTCATATTTTCTCTTACATCATATATCAAAGTTTTGATTTTCATTTCACGTGGCAGTCTCCTTTGTTTAATATGAATAAATTAAGGACTTCTCATGAATAAATTGATTTTTGACCAACATGTTTATTTTATCAACACAAGAACTGCCACGATGGTCTGATGGAGACTCTGGGGTTTATGTGAATAACTTTGTTTAAACAAAATCTACAGATCTCCCAGTCCATGACTTTTCATAAATACTGTATGTGCGTTTTGTCTTTTCTGAAGTCTGGAACATAATAAAATTAAACACACACTATTTCACTTATTCCTTGGACAGCCACAGCAGCAGGTAAGAGCAATTCTCACCAGGAATGTCCTGGTGTGTCATTGTATGAACTTAATGTTTGCTTTTATTCTTGTTTTTAATCCTATTTGTGTGGAGATTTTGCCCCAAGATGAAAAGTGTGTTATAAATGAAATTAATTATTATTATTATTATTATTATTACTATTATTATTATTATTATTATTATTATTATTATTATTATTAGTAGTAGTAGTAGTAGTAGTAGTAGTATTAGGCTATATATAAACAAATAAAATAATTAAAAAAAATCCTCTGCCGGCTGATGTCCAGTGCAGCATAACACCGATCTCTGTGAGATTGTTTCTGTTCATATTAATCTATTCTGTCATGCCAAATAAAGTCACGTGTGGGGAGAAGCTGTCTTTCTGGCCACGTGTCCTCAGTTCTCGCCGGTGCCTCCTCTCGGCACCAGCGATCACTGTCATCAGGCGCAGATGAATTAGGACAAGCTTTTTTGGGGCATTAAATCCTGGCACATTTAGTAGAAGATTGACAACCGCAAACCTTAATAAATCACCTTGCACCAGTCATTTAAATATTCCCCTCCCTCAAATTTGCGCTTTGACATGACAACTCCCACAAATACATATGCAGTGAAGCCAGGCATAAAATTAACATAGGCTATGCCTTTCCACTGCTAATTTTGCCCTGTGCCCTTTAGTAAATCTCAACAGTAGTTTTTTAATGCCAAAACAGGGTTTTGCAATGGCGCAGCACATTAGTAAATCTGCCCTTTAATATTTTATTTTAACTTTATTTGGTAATATTGTGTTGTTTATCTTTGTAATCAGAAAAAAATGTTTAATCTGTATTCTTGTTCTTAAAGTTAATGATTAAAAATCAAAATGTGAATGAAAACATTATCTTTTTATATTATGTTGATATGGTTTCTCTATTGTTAAATAGAACTGGTAGACAAGATTAATTGAAATTTAATGTTCAGCTAACTGTTGTGAGGGTTTATTAATCATGTGTATTTTAACAAACTCACCTGAGAAGCTAGGTAGGAAAAGGACAACAGGATAATTCAGTATTTTCTTGCAAATTCTGGCCAAACCAATGTAGGAAGATGGGGGGAAATAACAGACAGACACAAATGCTGCCTGCCTCTGTGGCAAATGGTTGGTTTAAATAGTTAGGTCTACCCTTTTCCTTATTCAGGTACAATTTTCGTTAGGAAAAAAAAATTAAAACAAAAAAAAATCAGTTTGTATCAGATTATAATAGCTGCCCTTTTTTCTCCCCACTGACCCATGAGCAATTTCAGCGGTGGCCGGCCGTCAAAGTGCTGCTGCAGGGGCTTTATAATATGAGTGAAAAGTCAAAACATAAAGGACAACAGAATCAGTTCCTGTATTTGATGAGGCCTCAACACACTCCGTTTTCAAACGTCCTTAAAGTTCCAATCTGCAAATTGCCTGTACTTTAATTATACAAATTGAGACAGTTACTTTTATGTCTAAAAGCCAAACATCTTTTTATTCTTGTCTCATATCTCAGCTCTTTGGAAATTGCAATAATTCAATATACTCCAAGCATCATCTTGCTGAGATGAGACCTTTTCGGAAAATGACATTATCTGGACAGATGGTTGCAAGTGTTGCTGCACAATATAGCATATGATTCAGCATTTAAAGCTCTCGAAGTAACCTACACAAAGCTCAGCTTTAATGTGAAATGCTGAAGTAGTGTCTCCTGTTGTCATTGTAGAGAATAAGCAACAGCTCACCTACTGAACACAGAATTGTGTTCACAGAACTGCTTCATATACAGTTTTATTATATTAAGTGCTTCTAGTAGTCTATCGGTGTTCATCTGAACAATAAACTAGACTGGTCACACAATACTGACGCACTCTACAAGAAGGGACAATGCAGGCTGTTCCTACTGAGGAGACTCAGGTCTTTTGGTGTACAAGGGGCGCTGCTGAAGACATTCTATGACACGGTGGTGGCATCAGCCATCACTTTTGGAGTGGTCTGCTGGGGCAGTAGCATTACAGCAGCCGATAGGAAGAGACTGAACAAACTGATCAAGAAAGCTAGCTCTGTCCTGGGGCAGCGCCTTGACCCAGTGGAGGAGATGGGAGAGAGAAGGATGGTGGCTAAACTGTCATCTCTGCTGGAGTCCGAGTTCCACCCTATGCAGGACATACTGAATGCACTGAGGAGCTCATTTAGCAGCAGACTACATCATCCTAGGTGCACAACCGAGAGGTTTCGCAGGTCCTTCCTACCTACGGCTGTCAGACTGTACAACCTAAGCAGGGCTGCTCGCAGAGATAGCAAAAAGACGTGACAACCTAATAGTATTGAATGCAAAAGACGCAATAGACTTACACAATGGTCCCCTCCGGTATACAACTAGGAAAATACCGGTCGCTATGGAGGGTGAGAATATGTATGGGTACATAATCATACCATGTAGGATAACTAAGTAGACGGTTGTGCTGTTTCATTCCATCTAGCTACAATGCTCCACACTGTGTGTGTTTATATATTTATATATTTATTCCATCTAGCAACAATGTTCCACGCTGTGTGTGTTTATGTATTTACATATTTATTCCATCTAGCTACAATGCTCCGCACTGTGTGTGTTTATATATTTACATATTTATTCCATCTAGCTACAATGCTCCACACTGTGTGTGTTTATATATTTACATATTTATTCCATCTAGCTACAATGCTCCGCACTGTGTGTGTTTATATAGCTACATATTTAATCCATCTAGCTACAATGCTCCGCACTGTGTGTTTATATATTCACATATTCATTCCATCTAGCTACAATACTCCGCACTGTGTTTATATACTCATATATTTATTCCATCCAGCTACAATGCTCCGCACTGTGTTTATATATTTATATATCTATCCCATCTAGCTACAATGCTCCGCACTGTCTATATATATATATATATATATATATATATATATATATATATATATATATATATATATATACAGTTGTGTTCAAAATAATAGCAGTGTGTTGAAAAATGTGAATAAACGTCAAAATTCTTCAAATAAATTGTATCTTAATGAACACAAATGCATTGGGGACACTGCACATTCTATTTCAAAGCAAGAAAATTGGAAAAAGTAATTGAATTTGATAATATTTTACAGAAAGTCAAGAAATATAATGTTCAAAAAAATAGCAGTGTTGACATCTGTCTTTAGTGTGTTTGGGGTCATTGTCTTGTTGAAACATTCATTTCAAAGGCATTTCCTCTTCAGCATACGGCAACATGACTTCTTCCAGTATTCTGATGTACTCAGACTGATCCATGATCCCTGGTATGCAATAAATAGGACCAACACCATAGTACGAGAAACATCCCTATATCATGATGCTTGCACCACCATGCTTCACCGTCTTCACTGTGTACTGTGGCTTGAATTCAGTGTTTGCAGGACGTCTGACAAACTGTCTGTGGCCCTTAGACCCAAAAAGAACAATCTTACTCTCATCAGTCCACAAAATATTACGCCATTTCTTTTTAGGCCAGTCAATGCAAATTGTAACCGTTTCAGCACGTCTTTTTTTTTAACGATGGGACTTTGTGGGGGCTTCTTGCTGGTAGCTTGGCTTCACCTAGACGTCGTCTGATTGTTACAGTACTCACAGGCAACCTTAGATCTTCTTTGATCCTCCTGGAGCTGATCATTGGCTGAGCCTTTGCCAGTTTGATTATTCTCCGATCCATTCGAACAGTCGTTTTTCTTTTTCTTCCTCGCCTTTCTGGTTTTGGCTGCCATTTTAAAGCGTTTGATATCATTTTAGCTGAACAGCCTATCATTTTCTGCACTTCTTTATAGGTTTTTCCCTCTTTCATTAATTTCTTAATCAAAGAACGCTCTTCTTCTGAACAGTGTCTTGAACGACCCATTTTACTCTGTTTTTCAAGGACAAATGCACAGCCAGCATATGCAGCGTCAGTTGCCTTGATCCTTAAATAAGGGCCACCTGTTTAACACCTATTTTTTTCACAGAATCAATGACCTCACTAAGTGAACTCAGCACTGCTATTTTTTGAACACGCCCCTTTCAGTTAATGATTCAGTTTCACATAATCAGCAGCATGCACGTCATGCCTGTTGGATCTGTTGGTTTTCTATACCTTTTCTAAACCTTCTAGAAACTTACTTGCAGTGTAGAAGTTGAAATTCTAACAGAAACAGTGATTTATCTTGCTAGTGATGTGGGACTGCTATTATTTTGAACACAACTGTATATATAGTATATATATGTACATATGTATACTTGCTGCTCTTGTTTTTTCTCTTGCCTTTCTGATTGTTGCTCTGAGTGTTGCTATCCCTGTGCTGTTGCAATCCTGGAATTTCCCCATTGTGGGACTAATAAAGGCTTATCTTATCTTATCTTATCTTATATTTTATGTTATAAATTCTGTTTATTTTATTTTTGTTGATAATAATAATAATAATAATAATAATAATAATAACAATAATAATAATAATAATAATAATAATAATAATAATAATAATAGCCTCCATTTTTATTTAACTTTTCCCCCACTACAGCTGTATTTCTTTGGTATATTTACATAAATCATGCATGCGTGTTTAGATATCGACAGCTGTGAGTTAAGGTCAATACTGTGTAGGCTATAATGAAGCCAGGATGTAGGAATGATGTCTACAAGAACAGTTAATGGAGGAGGACACAGGGGAGGAGGGTTAGAGCTCAGATACAGTAGCCCCTTTTTAGAGTAACTGGCCTTTTGCTAGCACCCCACCCCCACCCCACCCACAACATCTCTCATTAGCTGATGATCGATCCTTTCTCTGTGTAACTCACACAGAGAGAAAATGCAATTAGAGCATTGACCAAATGATTGTGTGAACCCCCGATCAATAGGTAATCACCACCTGGAGGCTGAGTTGGAGGAAGGTTATGGAGGGGAGAGCAGGGGCCAAAGAGTGAGTGGGTGAGTTTAGGGTGAAGGAAAGGGAAAGTGAAAGAGGAGAGGGAAAGTGGACTAGTTAAGAAAAACAAGCATGATTTTTTTTTTCAAATAATCACATTTCTTTGAGTAAAAAAACACTAATTAGCTAAATAACAAAACAAGGCATAGCGATCATTTCCCTCTTTGAAATCCTTTAAAAAAATCACCCGAATAAAAAAATGGAGGGTGTCATGTTTGGTGGCCACAAGATCTCATGTCTGCTGTTTGCGGATGATGTGGTCTTGTTGGTTTCAAAGAGCAATGCCCTACAGATCTTACTGAGGTGGTTTGCTACTGAGTGTGAAGCAATCAGCATGACAATTAGCACCTCCAAATCTGAATCCATGTTCCTCAGTCAGAAAAGAGTGGATTGTCCTTTCCGCGTCAGGGTGAGCTCCTTACTCAAATGGAGGAGTTTGAGTATCTATGGGTGTTATTCGCGAGTGAGGGCAGAATGGAATAAAAGATTGACAAACGGATTGGAGCACCATCTGCAATGATGTGGATATTATACTGGTCTGGTGTGATAAAGAGAGAACTGAGCGCCAAAGCAAAGCTGTTGATTTACCTGTCAATCTAAGTTCCTACCCTCACCTAGGGTCATGAACTTTGAGTAATGACAGAAAAAATGAGATCACAGATGCAAGCCACTGAAATGAGCTTTCTCTGTTTGGTGGCTGGAGCTCAGTTATCCAGGAAAGGCTCAGAGTAAAGCTGCTGCTCATCCATATCAAAAGGATCCAGGTGGTTTGAGCATCTGTTTAGAACGTATCCTGGATGCCTCCCACATGAGGTGTTTCGGACATGTCCCACTGGCAGGAGACACCAGGGCAGTCCCAGGACATGCTGGAGAGACTATGTTTCCCATCTGGCCTGGAAATACCTCAGTATCCTTCCCAAAGTGATGGAGTCTATGGCTGGGGAGAGGGAAGGCTGGGCTTCTGTTAAGGCTGCACACAATAAGCAGATCTGCAGGAAATTTGATGTGCTTTCAAATAATGTAGTTGTGGCTGAAAGTAAAATCAAAATGGATTGAGATTTGTTGGTCATTTTAACAACTTTTCATTTTCAATATCTGTTAATGATAGATGCTTAATTTGAAGGGATTTGGATCACTGTACTTTGCAGAGTTGATTTTACATTCACTTGCACATTTTTGAAACTATGTGGCTGTGAGTTTACAAGTTTAATAATAACAAACACAAATTATAGCAAGACACAAAACTAAAGATGAGGAATAAACAAGGTGCTGAACAGCACGGAGGCTGAGACGCATGGAAACGCTGGCGAATTGTGGAACACACGAAAATAACAAGAGAAATGAGCGTGGAGCACACGCAGGATAAATACAAAAAATTAATGTGGAACTCACATCAGATAACAGAGAAGAATAAAGACGTGCAACTTACGACTGATCATTGAGAAGGGTGCTGCACCAGCCAACCATGTAGCAGCCCTTTAACCCCTTGCACTCTGGTCAATTTCCCTAAAAACGCCTAAAAATAACATACCCAAAGTAAATCAAAAGCTGTTCTTCAACCCTTTGCAGCATCTTCATGGGGTTGGTCTCATTTAAAAGAAAACACTTTGAATTTTTTGGCAAAATAGTCATAATCTCTCTAAGTGCTCCTGCCACCGAGTAACAGTCATCTAAACATACTGAACTTGAAGAAAATAAAGTTCGCCTGGGTGTTTTTTTTGATACAAATGCTTGCAAATAACACACAGCTGTCAGATCCGGGCTGGAAAATGCAACAGAAATGTAGAACCAAGTGTTATCCAGCTGAGGTCAAAATTTTGTAACAATACCACAAAAAATGAATATATTACACAGCTTTTTTGTCAGGTTGTTCCCAGGCGTTTTTGAACTGTGCCAAATTGTGCCAAATGGCACAGTTTGGAAAAACGTTTGTAACTTTTGAATGATTCAATATAGAAGCTTGATCTTGGGCTCTAATGAAAGGTGACACTCAGGGCTGTGTGTGTGTGTGTGTGTGTGTGTGGGTTGTTTATTCATTCATGAATGAATGAATGAACAACAAGCCCCCACACACAAAGAAGCATGCCACGTAAAAAATGTGTGGCTTTTTTTTTTACAAGAAAAAATAACCTACAGTGCAATAAAAATTATACTAAAATATCTGTAATGTAGAGGATAACAACTCCCACCCCCACCCCCACCCTGCTACAGAGGACGGACATCGTCCATCGCCACAAGACGGACAGCGGGGACTGTGCGCCGCGGTCTACTACGCACAGTTGTACTAAAATATCTGCAATATATCTGCAATCTGCTACAGAAGAGTAGTGGCGGGGGGGGGGGGCGTTCACGGTCTGGACGCGGCGCACGGACCGGTCCGTCATGTGGCGATGACGCACAGTTGTAATTTACCGATCGGTCAAAAGTCATTTTGATTACAATTTTCAGGGATAAAGAATAATTTAGCTTATAACACTTACCTGTCCACAACAGCAGTGTCGCTGGCAAACTTCTCTTCCTCATTGTCAGACGAACATGACGCTGGTCCGCTTGTTACGACTCGTGGTTCTGGTCACGCGACCCTGTCAAACCATGATTCCATTATTGCGGTTTTGCGCTTTCATGATTGCGGTTTTGGCGAACGATTTTTCAAAACAAATAAGAACAGTAGTAAGAAAAAAAGACTGGCGAACGCGTGTGTGTCACCCAGCGGCTTACACAAAACAGATTTTATGCACGCTTTCAATCGTCAAACTTCTCTGCTTCAATTGGCTCGCTGTATTGCCAGCCGTTGGTAGGCGGGTCCTTCTTGCTAGGTTTTCAGTCATTGGTTCTTCAAGGTTTCAGAAACCCAATTCAAGGCTCTATTAGTCGAATGAGAAGTCAATCAAATCTAAACCAATCAAAGTACTCCTTTGGCTTTCTGTTCGCAGCTGTGTCTGTAGTGGAAGAACGGAAATGCAGCTTTTTTTTTTCCAGTGTGCTCTGAGACGCACAGTGTGCGTCCTAGTGCGCACGAGGGTGCGCTAGGATGCAGAGACGTGACCGCCCGTGGTATCCCTGAGTGCAAGAGGTTAAATAAGGCAAGGAGGAATTACAGCAAATGAGGACAGGTGTGGGTAACAGGCGCGAGGAGTAATTACACCAAAATGATGACAGCTGTGCTAGACCGTGAACTTGAATTAGTACAGGAAGTAAACAAAACACGCTGTCAAAATAAAGCACAACAGAATATGACAAAAGGTAGACTGGAGGAAAGGGTGAGGGTAGGCTCATGTCTAACAGCGTGCACGGTGGCGCAGTGGTTAGCACTGTGGCAGCACAGTTTTACCCTCGGCAGGGGGATCGCGGGGACCGTGAGATTGTGGGTTCGATCCCTGCCCCCGGCCGACAGTGATCTGTGTGGAGTTTGCATGTTCTCCCCGTGTTTGTGTGGGTTTACTCCGGGATTTCTCCGGTTTCCTCCCACATGCCAAAAACATGCAGGTTAGGGAGTTAAGGGGCGCTTGCGCACGCAGCGACCGGCAGCTGGTGGTTTGTCACCAGACTGCAAAACAAATCTACCTACGGGTACAAAATAAGTAATAAAAAACAAACAAACAAAAAAAACAGGTGGATAATATTTAAACTAAGAACCTGAATGGTCATGGATGCATAATGTGATTGACAAAATATTATTAATAATAAAAACTAACAGGAACTTTTATAAACAGAATCCACTGACAAACTCAAAACGCATAATCCACCCAAAACCAAACATGAAATCGAATAATAACACTGAGACGAGGAAATACAGAAAATAATCAGGAATGAACTGAAAGCATGAGCACGGTGAGCTCACCATGCTCAGCATCATGACAGAGCCCCCCTTCCCCTTCAAGGGGTGGATTCCAGACACCCCAGGATAACATCAGAAGGAGAAAAGAAACCCCCCCCCCCCCAAATGGAGTAGAGAAATAATCCAACCCAGGAGGGCGGTGGGGGCAACCAGGCTAGGAGGGAACGAAACAAGACACTCGCTCAAGACCCACAACACAGAGCAAAACAGGTGGCAACAAAAACCTAGGCCCACTGGGAAAGAAAATAAGGCAGATCAGGTGGTTGACTAGAGTCCCAAAATTGCCAGATCATGCGGTGGAATGAGTCGGGTGACCTTCCGGAGTACTTGAACCACCCAAGCAAATGGCATAGTCCGTCTGGTGGTCTCCCAGAGTCTTTGAGCCACCTAAACAGAGGACTTCATCTGTCAGGTGGTCTACCAGCGTTCCACCACCCCCAGATCAGAGAACGTGATCTGTCGGGTGGCCTCCCAGTATCCTTGAGCCAGCGGACAGTTGAGCCCAAAATGTCCCTTTCAGGAAACAGCAGCTGGAACCCGTGCTCCTCGCGGACCACTGGGGCTGAGGCATGGAAACCAGACAACAAGAATGGGTGACCAGCGAGGACACCAAATGACGAAGACGGCTGGTCAGCGGGGGGAAACCAGACGAGGAAGATGACTGATCAGGGGGGTAACCAGATGAGGAGGACCGCTTATCAGCAGCAAAGCCAAACGGAGAGGACTGCTGACCCTTGGTGAAGCCAGACAAAGAGGACTGCTGACCTTCAACAAAGCCAGGTGGAAAAGAAGGACCCACGGTGACCTCAGGCAGAGATGGAGGGCCCACAGCGACCTTGGGCAGAGAAGGAGGACCCACGGTGATCTCGGGCGGAGAAGGAGGACCAACGGCGCCCTCGGGTGGAGAAGGAGGACCCATGGCGACCTTGGATAGAGAAGGGGGACCCACGGCAGCCTCTGGCAGAGATGGAGGACCCTTGGTAACCTCAGGCGAAGATAGAGGAACCTTGGTGACCTCTGGCAAAGGTTGACGATCCTCAGTGGCCCCAGGCGATAGCTTGGACAAAAGGACAGAGACAGACACCAGATCAAAATCACCGGCAGCAGTGGAGCCTGGCGAGGACAGCTCAGAAACAGAGGGCATCTGCAGCTGATTCTCCCCACCATGAGCAAGACAAGGTTTCTCTAGAACTGACGACGTAGAAACAGAACAGAGTACTTGCCTTGGCTTGAGCTCCACTGCTGTCCAGGATTCCAGCGACTCTGCTGCTGCAATTCTTAAAGCAGGCACGATGGTGGATGCAGCTGATGAACCCCCAGGCGTGGTGGCTGATGCTGGTGGAACTCCCGGCATGGCGGCTGATGCCGGAGGTTGCCTCACTGATGACGCTGGCTCTCATGCCACTGAAACCAGGGGACACTCTCCTGTCAGCTCAAGCTTCAGGGCACAGGTAGCGCTCTCCTCCCATCTGGGATGTGGTTGTGGGGCTGGAACGGAATCTTCCAGGGCCGCAGTCTGAAGCTCCATGCCAGGACTGGCGGACATTCAGAGGACAAAGGAGGAGTCATGGGAGAGGCAGGTGAGGAACAGGTGGCAACAGCAGGCCGTGAAGACTCAGCTAAAGTGGGCTGCTGATGCTAAGCCTCACCGCCGGGAATAACGCAAGACATTTCATTTTTATGTGCATGAGAATGAAAACACACTTACCTTATTTCCCGGGACGTGGTGGTATCTGCTGCTGAAGGACCAGATGAAGCTCCTCCAGAGATAGCTGAGATTGTCTGGCAAGATGGCGGCGACATGGGCTTCTGGTGAGGGGGGCAAGGCGCCGGAGTCTTTTTCGTTGGCTCAGACTTCGGCGCAGATGAAACCCCAGCCCTGCATGACGGAGCCAGGGAATGCCTCACTGATGGCACTGGATCCCATGATGCTGAAACCAGGGGACACTTTTTTGTTGGCACAGGCTTCGGGACACAGGGGGCGCTCTTCTCCCGTGGAGGATGTGGCTGTGGAACTGGATTAGAACCCTCTGTAACTACAGACCCCTCCATCATCCGCCAGCTCCCTTCCAGGACCGGCAGACATTCAGGAAGAATAGAGAGGGACATGGGAGGAGCAGGTGAGGACGAAATGGCAGCAGCAGGCAATGAGGACTTAGCTACATTTACTGCTGATACTGAGTCTCACCACTGGGAATAAGGCAAGAAAATTCATTTTTATGTGTTGGAGAATGAAAAAGCACTTGCCTTACTTCCCGGGGCATGATGGTAGCTGCTGCTGCTGGACCAGACGATGTTCCCCCGGGAGCTGTGGAGGTCGTCTGGCGAGGAGGCGGAGACATGGGCTCATGGCGAGGTGACTGAGGCTCCGGAGTCAGGGGACGCTCAATTGTCGGCTCAAACTCCATTCCACCCGTTGAAATTCCTTTTAGCTGCTGCACATATTCTGGGAGGAGCCATGGCTTGTACTCCAGCAGAAGTTCTGTCTCCAATAATATAACTCGCTGGCACTACTCCAGCTCCTCGGTCAATGGTGCGGGCCACTGTTTGGGAGGAGAAGGCAGGGCTGCTGCTGGATAGTGGTGAGAGGCTCGGGACTTCTGTGCCTGGGGGCACTTCCTCATTGGCACAGGCACGGATGTGAAATAAGTTTCTTCCAGCCCGTGGAACATGGGTTGTGGGCTGATAATGGAGAGAAGTAGGTCCGTGAGTTCCGGGTGGCTCCACAGGCTAGGGCATGCTTCGAGCACCTGTGCCGCTCCAACCAGACACTCCCGGGTCGTTTCGGGAATGCGAGAAGCATGAGCCTTCGATAAGATGTCCAGTAGCACTTCCACAGTCCTACTCTCCACCTCACTAAGCCCACAAACTCCAGCATAGTCCGTGTGGGCTGACATATCAGCAGAGGAAAAACAGACTTTTCAAAATAACAGGAGGGAAAGAGAAAAAAAGGCAACAACTCACAGCTGCTGGTGTCTCACACCAGCAGCATCCTTCTGTCATAAACTGTCCTTTTAAGGCAGAAATAAGGACACCAAATGGCACCTGTGAGTTTACAAGTTTAATAGTATCAAACACAAATTATAGCAAGACACAAAACTAAAGATGAGGAAGAAACAAGGTGCCAAACAGCACAGAAGCTGAGGCACATGGAAACACCAGAGAATTGTGGAACACACAAAAATAACACGAGAAATGAGCGTGGAGCACACGCAGGATAAATACAGAAGATTATTGTGGCGCTCACATCAGCTAACCGAGTAGGATAAAGACGTGCAACTTACGTCCGATCGTTGAGAAGGGTGCTGCACCGGCCAACCGTGTAGCAGCCTCTTAAATAAGACAAGGAGGAATTACAGCAAATGAGGGCAGGTGTGGGTAACATGAAAGAGGAGTAATTAAACCAAAATGATGACAGCTATGCTAGACCACGAACTTGAGCTAGTGCAGAAAGTAAACAAAACACGCAGTCAAAATAAAAGCACAACAGGATATGACAAAAGGTAGACTGGAGGAAAGGGTGAGGGTAGGCTCACATCTACTGTAACAGGTGGATACTTAAACTAAGAACCTGAATGGTCATGGATGCATAACGTAATTGACAGAATAATAATAATAATAATAAAAAACTAAGAACAGGAACTTTCATAAACAGAAACCACTGACAAACTCAAAATGCATAATACACCCAAAACCAAACATGAAATCAAATAATAACAATGAGAAGAGGAAATACAAAAAATAATCAGGAATGAATTGAAAGCATGAGCACGGTGAGCTCACTGTGCTCAGCATCATGACAAGTTACTTCTTTTCAAAAGTAACTGAGTTACTTTACCAATTACTGCATGATTAAAGTTACTTGGATAAGTAACTTTCATGTTACTTTTAAATGCATACTTAAGTCATCTTGCACACATAGCAAGATAAATTAACTAATGGATTACATTACGGGCTTATTAATGTCAGCCTAAAAATGGACTGTTTCAGACAGAGCTTTTAGAACATGTTCAGTCTGCTTTATCCTGCCTTGAGAGCTCTTATTGTGGAAAAAAAGCTGAAGAAAATCAACATGATATTGCCAGTAATTTCTTTATTTTGGAGTGAGAGTTGGCAACACTGCATAAAGCTGTCCATGTTTATCTTACCTTTATGATATGGATTTAATCTGATGTGCAGTGACCCAAAGAAAATGTCCATTATCCACAGTCCAAATGTCTGCTGTGACAGAAACATGATCTAGTCCCTCAAATTTCTTTTGGAGATCAAAACCCATTTTTGAATAATCTTTATCCAGGTAGCAAGTAAATGTATTTTAACTTCAGTGGATCACAGTCTCAGCTGTCTGATGGAAAGTGACTGTTATCATGTCTTCAGTCTGTAACAACGTATCTGGCAATCAGGTGTAATCCTTGCTTGGTCACAAACTGTCCAGATGCATATCAGGGCCTGAAATCCAGCCGTGGCTGTTGTAGTTCCACTTTACATCTAGCCGTGGCTGTTCAGATAGCGTAAATCCACTAACACGGCATTGTTAGCATAGCTAGCAGTTACTTAGCATGAGCTTTGTTGGAGCTTTGTTGCTGTTTTCAAGCACTTCTGAAGACTGCAGTAGGTCTCAACCGGCACTTAGAGTAGCTTCCAACCCACCAATATACTTTTCTCCTTAACCGTGACAAAGGAAAAATAATCTATTTCCACAAAAACAAAGTTGCTTCATCTTTTCCTCCACTCAGTAGTGAAGACTCAGCTCTCTGCAATAGGTCACGTCGACTGACAGCTCGTCTCACCTACGGTAGGGTCAGTGTGTATATTCATTTATTTGTGCTAAAAAATATCTATCCATGTTAATAAAACAAGTAACACATCTTATCACATTTCAGTAACTGTAATGCATTACTGAATTTTTAAACAGTAATTTCATTATACAGCACGTTACTGCAAAAGTAGTGGCATTACAGTAACGCATTACTCCCAACACTGGGTACAAGAACAGAAAGAATATAGAGTTTAAGTCACGCCCCCTTTACTTCCGCAAATGGGACCTAACTTAAAAAAAAAAACAAAACAAAAAACTCCATTGGAGTGAATGGCAAACAAGAAATGATCTTTTCATCTTGATCGAATTTTGTCACGAGGTACACAGAAAATGTTTTTCAATTTAAAAGAAAAATTTTCACATAAATAACACTGCATGTTGTCATCTAACTGTTAAAGTATAAGGTTGTGAAAATACTTAAATTGAAAGACTGCAAACACAGACTCATGCAAGTTACATCATTATTTTCGGAGAGTGCCCAGGATGAAGTTACTAACAATCGTGTGGATCAGCTGCAGCTGTCAAAATACACATTACATATGTGCTGTTTTTCTCCTCTTTGGATGATTCTTTCATCAGTCAGAAAACAGGAGGTGAGCTTTGAGAGAGGAACTGTCATAATCGTGTTTGGTGATGTCCGACACAAGGAGATGTGGTCAACTAAGTAGATTCAAAAAAATTTATATTACCCTTTTATTATACAACAACCTACAGTGTTATTTATGTGGAAAATGATCTTTTAAAATGACAAACATCATATGCGTGTCATAACTCTGGCTCTCACGAGCCAGAAAGGAGATTCGAGGGCGACCAGTGAGTTGGCGCAATTTATTGAAACAAACACACACTACACTAAATGACAAACAGCAAAATAAAGAGCCACGTGGGGCTAAAACACACACAGAACTAAGGATACATACCACCCAGGGAGAAAGGCTAGAGAGGCGGCGAGGGGAAAAACACACGCCGAGTCGCAACACTTACACTGGGTGGAGCGCCGAGGTTACGGCAAACTGTAGCTAGACGTGAGAGCTAACAGTCGTGGAAACACAAGGGAAGTCTTTCCATAGCGAGGTCGCAGCAACGAGTGACTCTTGGCTGCTCGCTTAAATGGAGGAGGAGATTGGAGATAGGAGACAGCTGTCCCAGCGCAGCTGAACTAGACAGCTGGCAATCAGCTGGGCGCTGTCAAAGAGCGGGCCATGGAAGACCCGGCACGGACTACCCCGGAGCAGGAGCGACACTGGACAACCTGAACGCAGAGAAAGATGGCGTTCAGGTCGTGACAATGCGTAACTCTTGGGAAAATTTGATCAGGATCAAAAGATCATTTCTCCCTTGCCATTCACTCCAATGCAGATTTTTTCTGAAGGTCCCATATGCGGAAGTAGAGGGGGCATGACTTAGCTCTCTAATCTGTAAATTTTCAGAAAAAAACAAACAAACAAAAAAACAACAACACTGACTTTGATAGTGAATACAGAGGAACAGAAAAAAAAATTATTTTTTTCTTTCAGCCCAGTACCATGTTTGGAGACCACTGTTGTGAGGAAGTTTTCAAATGAAAGTGCTGCCTTAATTTGTTCTATATGCTAACATCCATTCAGTGCAGTTTAGCTGTTGTAATGGATAATTATATTATTCATCTTTTTCATTTAAGTTCTCAGGAAAAGTAGCCTATAGTGTTTACTGAGCACTTAAGTCTCATTTAATTGTGCTGAATTCTACACCACATTCCAAATTATTATGCAAATAGGATTTTAGTGTCATAAACATTCAATTTTTTGTTTTTCAATTAAACTCATTAACGGTATTTGTGGTGTTGTGAAACCACAGCTTTGGTCAGTGTTGGCGTGATGATGCGGCCGCTTGGTGACGTTATCATGCCATGCATACAAGAGTAAGGGATGGCCATCTTGCTGCCTCTTTGTAGCCCACCATTACAGTGCTCAGGCTCCCAACCACAGCCTGTATTCATTATTGCACCTTTTGTAATAAAGTTTGTGTTCTCAGCAAATGCCACTCTCGGTCGGTCCTTCTCCAGTTTCCCAGACAAAACATTTGGCGATGAGAGTAAACCATGGAAGCGTGTTTGAGGCCACTATGACCGTTTCTGGAAAAACCTGTTGAGTATGTATCGCCGTTAGACCTAGGCAAGCTGGACAAGGTATAGAAGCGAGCTCTATTGGTTCTCAATCTGGGCATAGAAGGCCAAAGTATTTTCCACATGTAGGAAAAATTAAATTTTGGGCAACCTCTAGAAAACCCCCAGAAAACATTTTGATTAGATGCTGATGGCTAATATGAGCATTTCTAGTAAATGTGTCTGAAGGACTGTAATTTGGATTGTTTTGATTTGGGGTTTATCAGTAAAAGCAGTAGCGCTTTTGCGCCACGGGTGGCGCTCCGTAGTGATGGGACACTAGTAAGCTGTTAGAGCGAGAGAGAAGAAGAGTGGAGAATGTTCTAGAGTGTGAAGGAAAATGGTGAAGAGTGATGTGACCGTTATCGGGTGATGTCCTGTGTCAGAGTGCCGTGCCTGGTGTTTGTAAAAGTGAAGTCAATAAACCGCTGAAAAGTCCGCCAGTTGGCCCTCTCCTTCTTCTTCGCCCTCCGGGGTGTAACAAAATTTGGTAGCAGAGGATGGTTCAGTTGTGCTTAAGACGGTGAGTGAGCAAATAAAAAAAAAAAAAAAAACACGATGGAATTGGAGCAGCTACAAGATAAGCTAAGCGAGGCCTTGGTGCCATTACAGGCCGAACAGCTAAACGAGGTCTGTTTGTTTGCAAAGATAAACCCAGCCAAGCTGTCTAAAAAATACACGCTGGTACGACTGTTAAACGAGGAGGTGGAAAAAACCATTGAAAGCGAAGAGGAGGATGTAGCCCGCGCGTTTCTGCTAAAGCTAATTGCATGTGCTACTGAAGCTAAGCAAGGCAAATCGTTGACGCAGGCGGCGGCAGTGGCCGGCACGAGCCGGGAGGCAGAGGCACTCGCAAATTTACAAAGCCAATACGCCGCTCTGCATGAAAGTATCCTTGATTCAACTAAAAGGGTTGAAGAGGAAATAACGAGGCTGACCGATAACGCGGCCACTCAGCCACAGAGTCGCCATTTTGTGACACAGCCCGTGGTCCCCGCAGCTCCCCTACTGCCAGAAGTGACTATTAAACCAGAGTTTAGGATAAATGGTCAGATAGGAGAGAGGGGCCAAAGAGACAAGTTGTCTTATTCCAACCTCATTCACCAGATTGAGATGGGCCTAAAGAAAAAGCACAGTGAGGCTGAGATAATTGAGGCTGTTGTCAGAGCAGTGAGTCCCGGATTGAGTTTGCGCGCTATGCTGGAGATCAAGTCAGATTTCACCCTGCCACAGCTGCGCATCATTCTGCGAGGACATTATAAAGAGGATAGTTCGACTGACTTGTACCATCGCCTGATAAACCTCACACAAGACAGTAACGAGTCACCTCAGAACTTCCTGTTTCGCACCATTGAGCTAAAGGAAAGACTTTTAGCAGCATCCAGAGAACCTGGCACGGAAGAGCAGTATAGTTCTGATCTTATTCAGAGGAAGTTTCTGAGGGCGGTGGAAACAGGACTGATTAGTGCTGACGTGAAGTACCAACTGAAGCGCTATCTGGAGAATCCTGCTGTCAATGATGAGCTTCTGATTTCTAAGACGAATGCAGCAGCCAGTCTTGAATGGGAACGACACCAAAAATTCAAGAGGCACACGAAAGAACTCAAAGTTTGAGAATGCTGAGTGGAAAATCTGACGGGTCAGTATGCAACCGTGGAAGGAGTGGATGGCCAAGAGCGCCCTCCACCATCGACAAAAGGTAAAATCCTTAAATCCCAAAGCACAGTGACCCGCACGGAATCTGAGCTCCTGGACATAGTCACGCAGCTGAAGAGTGACATGGAGGAGATCAAGAAGGCCATACGTGAGTCTCCCAGAGCACCTCATGCTCAAAGAGCCAGGAGGACACGTGGCTGCAAAGGCTGTCAGTCCACCAGCAATGGCGATCAGTACGACCACTGCTACAGATGTGGATTCGGCGGCCACATGTTGGGGGAATGTCGGATAGGAGGGAGACCTGGAAAAAGGACAGGGCAAGTAGACACAGCGGCCAATACTGTCGCAACCACATCAGAACCAGCTAACACACAAGCGCTGTATGAGCTAGTTACTGACAGTATTCGGAGGTTGGAAGCAAGGCTGGTAGCTAAAGCAGAGGCACCTCCTGAAGAAATGGTCTGTGTTAATCTACTGTCCCCTAATCGCCAATTACAGTTGCTCAATTTGGCTGGAAAAAAATATGTCATAACCTGCTTCCTTGATGATAAGGAGACAGAAGCGTTGTGGGACACAGGGTCACAGGTCTGCTTAATGAATGACACCTGGAGACAGGAGCACCTGCCACACACCACCGTAAGGGACTTAGCCGAGTTGGTGGGTCCAAGTATTCTGAATGGGAGGGCAGTGAACCAGACACCGATTCCATTCTCAGGGTGGGTCGAAGTCACTTTCAAGCTGCCGGCAGATAGTAGCCCACCGGTGGAACTCTTAGTTCCTGTGCTAGTGGTGAAGGAGGATGGAGTGGCAGAGCAGCGTATCATTGGGTTCAACGTGACTGACCAGGTCCTGAAGATGGGCATTGAACCCCCTTGTGCCATCAGTGAGGCGGTTAGTGCAGCCTTCCCCTTTGATTGTAAGAAAACAGAGGTATTTTTGAAGGTGATGCAAAGTGAGGAGGATAGGCTGGGGGAAGGAATGGTAAAAGTTGGCAGTGAGTTGGTCACCATCCCTGCTGGCCAAACCAAAGCAGTTAAAGGTTTTGTCAGGGCAGGCTCACTTCCAGACACACAAGACGTCTTGTTTGAGCTGAGTCAGTACACCCAGTTACCGGAGGGTTTGCAGATGCAAAGTGGGTTGGTGCAGTTATGGAAAGGGAGGCGATCTATGTTCAAAATACCTATAACAAACAGTACGTCCTGTGATATCCAGCTGCCCGCTAAGACCATTTTGGGACAAACACAGAGAGTTAAAACTGCTTACCCGGCAGACATTAGACCCCCTGCTGTAAACCAAGCGACAGCAGACCCGACGACGAGCGAAACCGGAAGGAAGAAAGAGACCGAAGTGAACTGTGCCGTCAAAGAGACTATGGACATGTGGGACCCCCCAGTTCCCCTTGATCATCTCTCACCCACACAACAAGAGCAAGTAAAACAGCTATTACGGGAGGAACGGCAAGCGTTTTCCCGTGATGAGTATGATGTAGGGACAATTCCCTCATTACACTTGAAAATCCGACTCAAGGATCCCACTCCTGTCAAAAAGACTTATATCTCTGTGCCCAGACCACTTCATAAAAAAGTAAAGGAGTATTTAGAAGACCTGCATAATAGGGGCTGGATCACCAAATCTAAGTCATCGTATTCCAGTCCAATTGTCTGTGTGCGAAAGAAAGATGGAGGTCTGCGTTTGTGCTGTGACTTTAGAGAGCTGAACAAGAAGTCTATCCCTGACAGACACCCAATTCCCCGCATACAAGATATGCTAAACAGTCTAAATGGGAGTGCATGGTTTTCAGTCCTCGACCAAGGGAAGGCGTATCACCAGGGTTTCCTGGAAGAGTTGAGTAGGCCCCTCACTGCATTTATCACTCCCTGGGGTTTGTTCGAGTGGGTAAGAATTCCATTTGGTTTGTCCTCAACACCAGCAGCATTCCAAAGATCTATGGAGGAGTGTTTGTGGGGGTCGAGGGATGATATTTGTCTGCCTTGCCTCGATGATATCCTTGTTCATTCACAGACTTTTGAAGACCTGAGAAGCGTCCTGCACCGCTATCAAAGCCATGGGGTGAAGCTGACTCCCCGGAAATGTGAGTTATTCAAGCAGCAGGTACGTTTCCTTGGTAAAATGGTAACAAAACAAGGCTACACTATGGACCCTGCGGACATTGCCCCGGTGCAGACCCTCAAACAGCAGCAACCTTCCACTGCTGGAGAACTAAGGAAATTGCTAGGCTTTATTTCATATTACCGCAGCTATATTCCAAACTTCTCCTGTATAGCAAAGCCTCTTTATGACCTTCTTGCTAACGACCACACAGATAAAGCAAAGAAAAACTCGAAAAAACATGTCAAAAAGAAAGATAGTGGCCAGTTGCCCTCATCCCATGCAATCAGGTGGCGCCCTGAGCATCATGCAGTACTCTGTCAGCTTGTTGACTTTCTCTCCCAGCCCCCAGTGTTAGGTTACCTGAACTTTGAGGAACCCTTCATTTTGCACTGTGACACTTCACATTAGGGGCTTGGGGCGGTGTTATATCAGCGACAACAAGGCAAACTGGTGGTGATAGCGTATGGCTCCAGGACACTGTCAAATCCAGAGAAGAACTACCACCTTCATTCAGGGAAGCTGGAGTTTCTTGCCATGAAGTGGGCCATCTGTGAGAGGTTTCGGGATTATCTGTACTATTCCCCACCATTCACTGTCTATACGGACAATAATCCCCTAACGTATGTGCTCACCACCGCAAAGTTAAATGCAACCACACAGAGGTGGGTAGCAGAACTAGCTGATTTCCAGTTTGTGATTAAGTACCACCCTGGGAAAGCAAACAGAGATGCAGACGGCCTTTCACGTATGCCCCTAGATATGGAGCAGTGCATCAACAAATGCACACAAAATGCTGATCCTGATGTAATGCACTGTGTGGCGCAGGCAGTCAAGGTAAAGTCACAAGAAAATGAACCATGGTTCTGCCCAGTCACCATTTCTACTCTCATTAGTGAAGTAGATCAAGAAGCCAGCTCTGTAGCTGAAATATCAAAGACTGCTCTAAAAAGAGCTCAAGAAGAAGGCTCTGTGATTGGAGAGTAGTTGCGTTATGTGTTGTCAAAACAATGGCCAAGAAGTGGAAAAAAGCTGAACAGTAAAATTGCAGCTTTAGTCAGGCAAAAACACAAACTGTACCTGGAAGATGATGGACTGCTTTACAAGAAAATGGCATCACATGACCAGCTACTTCTACCCCAAAAGTTTCACAAGCTCGTGTTTAAAGAGCTCCACAAAAACATGGACCATTTAGGGGTAGAGAGAGTGACGAACTTGATAAGGGAGTGCTTTTATTGGGCTCATATGCAAAGAGATGTTGAGCACTACATCACTAAAGTTTGCAGTTGTTTGAAGAATAAACGTCCCAACAAGCAAACAAGGGCACCACTGACTAATATTGTCACCACGTATCCATTCGAACTCGTGTCCGTTGATTTCTTGCACTTGGAGAGGTGCAAAGGAGGATTTGAGTATATCCTGGTTATAATGGACCACTTCACTCGCTTTGCCCAGGCTTATCCTTGTCGCAACTAAGCTGCTCACACCGCTGCTGAGAAGATATTTGGGGATTTTGCCCTCAAATTTGGCTTCCCCACACATCTCCATCATGATCAGGGTAGAGCGTTCCAAAATAAACTCTTTGCAAAACTCCAGGTGTACAGTGGCGTGCAGGGGTCCCGAACAACGCCCTACCATCCCCAAGGGAATGGGCAGGTGGAACGATTCAATCGTACACTGTTGGCAATGCTCAGAAATTTGCCCGAAGCAGCCAAGGCAGACTGGAAGTCCTCTCTGGCAAAAGTGGTTCATGCCTATAATTGCACGCGCAGTGAGGCTATGGGGTACGCGCCATATTTTCTGCTATTTGGCCGTAGTCCAAAGTTGCCTATTGACTTAATGTTTGGCCTCACAACAAGAGAGCAGAGTGTTTCTCAGCAGGACTATGCTGAAAAGTGGAGAGCTACAATGGCTGAAGCTTACAAACTTGCCTCTAAAACAGCAAACAAAGAAGGGATGAGAAGTAAAGCCCTTTATGATAAAAAGGTTCACAGTGCTGAGTTGCTCCCTGGAGCCAGAGTACTGGTCCGAAACTTGACCGAAAAAGGTGGGCCAGGAAAATTAAGATCATTCTGGGAAGACAAGGTGTATGTAGTGACCCAAAAGAAGTACCCAGACAGTCCAGTGTATGAAATCAGACCTGAAAACGGCAAGGGGCGCCCTCGGGTCATGCACAGAAACCTTTTGCTACCCTGTGACTTTCTTTCCATGGAAACAGTGGAGCATGCCTCTAATAAAACAAGAGAAAGAGAGTCTAAAAGGCAAAGGAATGTGGACAGACAAAACAGCACGGACGATGAAGATGAAGAGGGCTGGAGTGCCATAATCGGGTTATGAGCTGGAAAGGATCAAAATCACTGTCCACTGAGAGCCGATGCACCGGAGTTCTACCCGCACAGTGACATTACTCCGGAGGATGAGGACCAGGACACAGATGACGTCACACAGGTGCAGCTGGCACCAGAGGTCAACAATCCGGTGGTCCCAGATCCAGCTGAGGCAGACCAGGACCAGGGTGATGTGTTGTCGGAGTCCAGTTCCAGTGACCAGGAGGGACCTGTCGAGATCCCTGCTAAAACGTATCCTTCAAGAATGAGAAAACAGAAGTTGATATTTACTTATGATAAGTTAGGCCAACCTTGCACTTCATCTGTTTAAAACAAATGTGTAGAAGCTAGAGATAACCATTGTTCAGACATGAATGTTTTGGAAAGTAAATGAGTAGTGACTAAACTCATCACCAAGTTACTTTTATGGTTGATTTTTAAAAAAAAAAAAAAAAAAAAAAGGATTTTCAGTGTGTTACTAAGGTACAGGCATCACATAAAGGTTTATTTGGTAGGCTATGACTAGATTGAGTACCCTTACTCTCAGGAAAGATGCAGATACCCACCATGATGGAAGGAGCGGTTGATGGTCATTGTGCACAAAGACCTCTTCTGTGAATATATTGCATGGAACAGGAGATACATGCTGTACTATGGACTATTACCAGTTTGCATCTTTATGGACTTTAATGAACTCTGACTCCTGTTTAGTAATATCCTACTTACATGAGATACATGGTTACCAAATTTGGACTGTGAAAGAGAAAAAAAAAAGAGTTTTTGGAAAGTTGTTTGTAATGTCGGGTCGACATTAAATTTTCGAGGGGTGAGAGTAGGAAAAATTAAATTTTGGACAACCTCTAGAAAACCCCCAGAAAACATTTTGATTAGATGCTGATGGCTAATATGAGCATTTCTAGTAAATGTGTCTGAAGGACTGTAATTTGGATTGTTTTGGTTTGGGGTTTATCAGTAAAAGCAGTAGCGCTTTTGCGCCATGGGTGGCGCTCCGTAGTGATGGGACACTGGTAAGCTGTTAGAGCGCAAGAGAAGAAGAGTGGAGAATGTTCTAGAGTGTGAAGGAAAATGGTGAAGAGTGATGTGACCGTTATCGGGTGGTGTCCCGTGTAAGAGTGC